>OY735201.1:54956066-55048566 GCA_963457665.1 Thysanoteuthis rhombus | reverse complement strand
CGGTGCCAGATGTTTGTTTTTTTCGCAAATCTAACGTTTGTTTTACTTTTAAAACTCATTTTAGCACATCCCTAAAGTTTGAATACGAAGAAATATTTGCACATTTCGCGTTCCCATGAAGAGAATTGAATTTTGCGCCCTTGGCGCTCTGCAATAAACATAGAAACACGGAACTCAACTGACATGCCTCCGCAGCTTTTTCAAAGTGCTATTTTTTATGGATTACCTTTACATTCTCAAAACTAGTCAGACGGAACAAACGGACGCGGCAGCAGTTTTATCCTTTTCCACTGACTGTTTTAATGACTCTCTATCTAACTGGGGAATTTCAGGGTACAACAACTGGGCCAACCTTATCAGCTCGTACATCATCCAGGAAATTAATATATATCTATGAGCGACATTTGTTACTAAGGGAAATTGCATTGGTATATCGTATACCATGGATTTACCATGATTATGACGATCTTCACTCGGTGATAGTTATTTTGCTCTTCTTCAGAGCTACTACACGTATTCATACATAATTTCGCTCTCTCTCTCTCTCTCTCTCTCTCTCTCTATATATATATATATATATATATATATGTGTGTGTGTGTGTGTGTGTGTGTATGTGCGTGCACAGATCTAGATGGATGGATACGACATGCAGACCTACATAGATCAATCTCCCCTTCATTACCTTTTTCCCGAGCATACCCTTCTGATATCTTACAACTAACTATCCATTCTCTTCACTGTTGACACGACTTATAGTCTTTCTCAATTATATTGGGCTCCCTTTGTTCAACCTCCCTGAAACCTATATATCAGCATAATATTGAAAATAACCTATACCCTTAGGAGAAAGGAGAATAAACGTTAAAGAAGATAACTGGCAAATAGAGAAAACATAACGGCTTTGTACCAGTTCCGCCTCGTTTGTAATACATGCACCAAAGTGGGTTTTATGAGACAGGTTTTAATATTAGAACGCTTCCTGCTCTGGAGTGTTTGACACCAAACAAGTTCAACCGTCGTTTGCTTCTTCCAAATAGTATTTGAATAAGCCGACGTCTTTGAGATCACGATGTCATAGAGTTCACTAAGAAAGAGAGGTATTGCCTTGAAACATATGACATTCTTTTTTTCTAAATATCAGACTTATAGACCATTGGAAAAAGAATGATCAGATTGGTATATGATTAGAAGGACATTTTACTTCGAATTTGGTTATTTGGATTGTAGATATTTGTGATAAATTAACTATATAGCAGAAAATTGCTACCTATTTGTGTATACATAGATGCTTACGCATTTATACATTGTTTCATATATATTGGAATCCTAATCTGAAATTATCCCCTGTTATTGCTCTGTGAATGTATTGTGTGTTATTGATAATGCAAATAGAATAAACAAACAGATGAGCTGAATAGCCACCGGTAATGCATAGCCCAAAAACTTGGTTACAAGTTCGATTCCTGCAGCAGCCCCATTTTCTTGATTACATTATCCGTCCTTCTTATCTTATAGTTCATCAGTGCCGATTCGCTGATGACAGATATTTTGCCAAAAAGCAATGTTTACAACAAATCTTGTATGATTTTCATCTTACTGAATTCCATATGGTTGATTCTCTGAAATTCTAAATGTTTCAACGTTGGTCAAAAGGATTGGGGAAACTTTCTTTTAAATAGAGGTGTTGTCACTTATTTTTGTTAGACATAATCATCATCAGTCATTTATGTCCGTCGTTGGACATACCGCTTCCAAATGATTCACCACACCAATCTATCGTGAGCGTGGCGGAGTAAATACTTCCTGGACCTGTTTAGTTCGCCACACTATCGCATTTTCTGCCGACGTCGGTTGAACACTTGATCTCTGGGGACCCATGTTGTGCATCGTGATGTCCATCAGATGTCCGACACAATTGACGTATTCATTTCGTGAAATAAGAAGATTTATCAACGATATGGGAGTTGTTTGGTAAATGCTGAATACATTTAGCCAGGGCTACTAATAAATCTTATTTTCAATAGTTTATAACCCCAACATAACAATTGGTGTATTATCACGATAAATCAAATGTATTTCCTCCATTCTGAATGCATAATACAATCCCAATGAATATTTGTTGACTGGTGACCCTATTATGGCTTTGAACAAATCATTTGGAGCTAAAATTTCAACGTCAAAAGAAGGTAATCTTCTTTTTTTGAAATATTAGAAGGTTGTAAATCAGTTGTTAGTGGTATTGCAATGATTTGGATGTCAGATGTTTCACAGTGGCTAAAAACAATGCCTTTTGAATCTTTTGTATTGAATCAATTGGTAAACAACTTTTTCGTATCAAATTCAAGTTTTTTTGCAATTTTGGTTCTCTTCTTTGGAAATACATTATTCAGATGATGACAATTTTGGAAGATGTCCATCACAGTCTAATAATCGAATTTTAGTTGAGGCCATAGAAATACCATCATCCATATATTAATATGCCTGAGCTAATATCTCTGGAATTTGACGATTTTTCCTACGAGTAAGATTTCACTACATCTTTGCGCCCAAAGAAGCCCAATAGTTCTCTTTTGCTTTCTTTGTGGGATCTTAATCTGATCCCTTGATGTCTTAGTGACCAGTTCAATAAATATTTGTTATAAAATGATACATCTGGTGTTTTGAATGGCATTTGGTGTAAGATTATTCAATTAGATCTTTATTTCCTATTTTCTCATAGAGTTACCAATTTGCATTTATAACAATTGGCTGGATAATATAACTTGAATCAGTGTACAATTCCCATTTTATCATTGTTCCGAACAAGGGATGTCCTGTTCAAAACTCTTTCTGACGTAACGTGCTAAATTGATTCTGTGAATATGAATTTGTTTTTCATGGCACATAGCTTCATCTCAGCTTTTGAACTGGCACCATTTTCTCGTATTTACCGGTGCCGGAACACTTTTTAGCGGGCGACAAGATATAATTTGATATTTCTTTCTCTTGGGTATTCCTATACATACAGTGAGTAATTGCTGTGATTCAAAACAATTTGTACACGGTGAGGAGTTTCATCAATGATTTTCTAAAGCTGCTGACAATATATATATCCCAGAAGAATATTTGTCCTTAGTTCTTCAATTCTTGCGAAGGATCAAATAGTGAAATCTTTGAAAGATAATGAAGTCTGTAGGAGAAATAATGGTTTATTTTTTTGATGGATCAGATATTGAAAATAATTTCTTTGTTTTTGGTTATCTTGATCCCACATTGGATCAGATAATTCAAGAAGATTCAAAGTTGATGATGAAAACACTAAAGTCAAAGGTTGCGCTCAAACAGCTGACCAGAATATTTGTTCCACATAATGTGATACGAAAATACACAAGTTGCTGGTGGTTAATTCCTATATGGATCCTTTTTCCTCTGTTATTGTCTTGCAAATCACCCATACACATTACAGGAGTTATTCATATAACATCCACTTTTTATCTTCATTTATCTCGGGTTTAGCGCTTGATTTTAATCAGATTTTAATTATACAACATTTTTTTTAGTTTTAAGTATTTATGATTCAATTCAACATTCATAAAAAAATTACCTCTCTGTTCATCCCAGATCAGAATCCATTGATTCTCTAATGATGTTTTTCTGTTCTTTATATCTTTGTTTTAATATATGACATCATTTTCCATTTCAATATTTTTTAACTTTTTGTATTTTTTTGATTTTAAAAATATTTCATTACATAGGAAGCCTTAATTCCAAGGATTAAACAGAACACAAAGATACCATCCAAGATTGTGTGCATTTTCTGTGAATCATATTGTAATTTGTTTGGTCATTCACACCAATCAGTCCTTCTAGATCTCAGCACATGAACAAATTATGTCTGATATGGAACGAGAGAGAAAATCATTGGTTGGTCTGCATTGTAAATGAGATAATTCCTAATCTACAAACGGCCCCAGTAGTCGATATCCGAAGAAGAAAGGCAAACACACTGCTTAAAACATTCAGCCTCATGGAATCTTCTTAGAAATACTATAATCTTTTGGTCTAGAATCAAACAATTCTAAGTTTTATCAACAAAAAAAAAATGAAATACTACTACTACTACAACTACTACTACTACTACTACTACTACTACTACTACTAATAATAATAATAATAATGATAACAATAATAATAGCAATAATAATAATAACCATCATCAAAAAGAAGAGATGATCCGATTTCAATTTTTTGCTCAGCTCTGCGGCCCCTTTCCATTTAAAAAAAAAAGTATTGAATAGGATTCAATTCTGCAACGACACTAATAGGACATTTTTTTTCAAACGTATTTTTCAGTTTTGTGTTCATTTTCCCTCGTCGGATTTCTTTTCCAAAGAATAATCTTCATTCACTTATTTTCAACTGTGCTTTTTATTGTCTTAAAGAGTCTTTTGATAGCCACTGTCACATACCTACTTGGTCAAGATTGTAACAGAGTGATGCCGAGATTCAAAGGAATGTACCTTAGGGTGTTTTCCAAAGAAACTTATAATGAAATAATCAAATAAGAATCAGTTATTCCATTAATGAATTAGAGTTTTATTTACGCCAATTCCCAACATTGAAAGAAAAAGATATTTTGTCAATCATCTCATTTTCAGGTCTTCTCATTTTTTAGTCATTTCATTATATCTGTTTACCTTTCCATTTTCCCTGCATCAAATAAAGAATAAACAGTAAAAAATATTAAAAATTTACCATTGAAGAAAACACGAAAAAAAGTGAAAAAAACTCCAGATAAGTGAATATAACCAACATACGAAAGAGGGTTTTTCCCAAAAAGAACAATTAACAAATACAAGAAAGTAAAAACAAAAAAAAAATGTCTATAATGTCGTGATTGATTAGCAAATAACAAGATATGTTCAAAGGTATAATTCTAGAGAGATCCAGCGGATGATGTATCCTTGGTTAATTGTTTTCTCTCTGCTGAACCATACCTGACAACTCATGATACCCAAATACAGTTCATCATGTAATTTTGAAGCAATACCAGATGATTCAAGTTATAGATAGTAAGGGATGTCAAACATAGCAGATCAGAAGATTAGTACTGCTGTCGTAGATCCAAAGAGAGTCTTGTATACTAGTAAGGAGCAGCTCTGCTACAGGTGAAGAAAAGTCAATGATGTCTGTAAGTGAGATCTCTCTCAGTTTACATCATTTCTTTAAATATTCTTTTACCTTTATCCCGTATCGTTTTTTTTAGTATTTTTAATCATTATTTTACGTAGGCATATTTCTTCGTTCCTTAGTCTAGAAGAATATCTCTCTCTCTCTCTCTGCCTGTCTCTGTCTCTCTCCCTTCAGTGTATTCCATCATATGCACTCAGCTCTGTTTTGTTTTGTTATTCTTTATCAGATGTCCTATTCAGACGATCACAATTTCTGTCAAGAAATGTCTATACGAAAGTCATGTATAGATTTTAACACCTAGGGAACGATATAAGTAAACTAAGTATGATCCATTCGCTGATCAATAGATTCGTTTCCTCATCCTAAATGAGACATTTTCCCTCGATACCAGAGGATAACCGGCTTTTAAAAAAAAATCTATTCATTCAATTATTTTTTTGAAAGACCAATCATAGAATTGATATTTTGGTGACTCAAGGATCATAACTTTGGTGCACAATCTGGTCAACAACAGTATTAGAAATCTACAGAGTGAATGCAAAAAAAGCAAGATCTTTTGCAGAATAGTGCTTTGACGCCAATAACAAAAGTTAAAGTTGCTAAAATTATCCAAAAACGTACTTTATGAAGGATAAGAACACACAGCCCAGCGGAGGACCTTACAAGTAAAAACCAAAGGGCCATACACTGATCAGGCTCGATTTGATGAAAAGACTGTACGCCATACGATACTGGCTTTTTTTGCCTTTTATATGCCAGTCAAAACTGAGACCATTTCTTCTGCTGCGACAGTTACAATGGACCCAGCCGTGAGTGAACCCAGCAGACTCAGATATTCTCGATCGAAACTAACCAGGATATATAATGTCAGTGAACGGTACACTGTTCCTGATCCACGGGTTTTCTCGCAGTCACAGCTACCAAAGAAATTTGTCAGTGAGACATTGTGTGCAAATGAGCTACTGGGCTTCTCTTGGATTACTTTACAACGCAATTACTCAAACTGCCCCAATATTCACTCATAGCCAGATGAGTGAATATCTTTCCCAAAAGCATTAGTGTGAAATAAACGCAAGCAACCTCTCCCGGACTCGAACTCGGTTCTTTGATTTGGGTTTCCCTAATGGTAATCGTTACGCCACTCTACGCTTATTTTATATTCTAATTACGTACATAATTACATTGTTCTCATCTTATCTTTAATTGTTTCTAATTTCCACATTATATTAATTACTTTATATCTGCAATTTTGTATCGTATTATTTCATTACGTTAATCTATTTTCTGTTTTTATTTCTTAAATTGTTTTCATCTGGAATTTTTGTAGGCTGAGCCTAAAAAGCAATTCGCAAACGTCTACGCGCGTAATCAAGGCGCTTGTTGTTATTGTTGTACTTATCTTTTTAGTGTGTTTTTGTTTATCAGATTATTGTTGAGTACGAAAATCGGGAATACTTTGCTGGTTTAATCACAATTCGTGCATTTGCCTCACGCGTTATGCAAAAATGAGAAGCGTTTAATTAACCATGTCTGAAATAATCACAAAGATGTCCAAACAAAGGGAACAATCCACTCTTTATTTTATCTTGTTTTCCAGGCGTTTTGTGGGGCAAGTAATTCCCTGGAAGCTGTCTGGCTTCCAGATTCATTTTCTTAAGATGTGTTTGACTACTTATTGAACAAACTGCCTGGAAAGAATATGGTGCGCTTTAACCAGTCCAATAAGTGAATTAGGTTTGTTACCCAGATGCAAAGCTGACTACAAAATTGGCAAGGACGTTAAAATGGTGGACAACACTACAGGCAAGTTATTCACGGAAGAATTCATTTCGTAAACGTACATTAGTATGCAAAGGATGCTGCTGTGAAATTTATTAGAAAAGTCGACTTAGCGTAGGAATGAAATGCCCCAGAATACCAATAAAACAGTCGTACACATGCAAGAAATAAGCTTGGCAAGAAGGACATGAAGATATTTATTTTGCTTATGATGTATAGTTATGAACTACTGTAGATATTTTCATTTTTCCCCCTCCCTCTATTTATCTAGGCTATCAACACGGAAAAGTAAAATTGCCAAACAGTAGTCAAATTTTGTCTCGAACTGCAGATGTTCATAAAGCCCGAATAACTTTCAAGGGAGATGATAATCCACAACTCGTGTGCTCTCTGCCGTTTTCAGATTCCTGGACAAAGTTTGTTTGATTATTGGCATAGATGACGGGAAAGTTAGTACATGAGCAAATTTTTTGGTTGAACAACCCATTCATAATTATTCTCAAGGCAGACATGGCTACAAAATGTGAATAGAGAGTTGTTTTTTTGTTTTTTTTAAGTGAGACTCAATGTAAACTTCAATCAAATAATTTTTCATATTCGAATAATCCGTTGTAATTCTCCCCGGTGATGAATTGCCTTCAAGAAAATCCAAAATCTGAACTTTTCATTCTTTATTTTGAATACTGCCGTAATTACTCACATCGTCATCATAGATTTTTGTACCCTTATTTAAATGTTTGTAAATATTTGAATGAGGCATATCATTCATTATTTCTATTTTCTTTATCTAAAAGCTCATAAAAGGGGGAAATGATTAATATATTCCCGTTCCAACCCAACATTTCTTGTTCGAAGTATGCCTCAAACAAAGTGAAGTACTCTAAGAATTGAATATGAAATCATAATTCAGTTATATAAGGAACAGAATCCAGAAGATAAGGACAACTACAAGTCGTGTAAGCCTACCCGAAAGTATCTAAAAACTTTCATCGAAGTTATCACCAATCAAATCACCAGAACCCTTAATAAAAACTGACTATGTGACAGGTTGGCTTCAGAAGAAGCTACTCGGCCATCAGCCATCTCAGTTGAATTCCACGAGATCATTGATGCTGTCATACAACGAGGAGAATGCCCTGTATTTGTCCAAGTTTTGCTTCATATTCATGGATGCAACAGCTCTTTTATCAGGCAACCTGGGACCATTTCGGTTCGGTGAAAGAGTGTCAAAACAACAACGACTCACTCAAAGTCTTTACAGCTGTCTCGATATGATCTTCTATATGTAGACAGCAAATACAATCAATATTGACGACAAACATAAAAAAAAAACAGGGATTTGCAGGGGACATCACCCTTCACAACCTCCATATGATGCAGGACGATGAAGAAAACAACAATGTTAGCCTCGGCAAGTTTTTTCTAACAAAAGTTGCGGACAAAGACACAACAATGAAAATCGAAAAGGCATAACTACAGAAATTAACCACCACATTTATCTAGGACAACAGCTCTCCTTGGTATCCTCATAAGAAGCAAAAATCAGGCAAAGAACAAATCTGAGTTGGCAAGAGTTCGGGTGATCAAGTTTCACCTTCAAGCACAATGCAATCCTATTGGTCCTAAAAAAATATAATACGCAACCAATGCATCCTCCCAGTATTCACTCAGAGAGCTGAAACATGGAACATATCTACTAAACTGAAAACCATTCAATATGCACCGAAATAAATCGTGCTGAATTGGAACTTCATCATATCATAGGATATCAGAGGAAAACTGGTGTCAGAGATATATCTTAAATAGAAGACTCAGATGACAATTAAATGGTCATGTTGCAAAAGTGTCAGACAATTGCTGGATATCACGACTCACAATATGGATCATCTGCAAAACGATTGTTAGCAAAAAAAAATGGATTGATGGAGTAGATGAATTGAGGAGATTTTGGCCCCACAACATATGTACTCTCCGTTGCTGATTAAGATGATACTAGGAAAATGTTTAAACATTTAATGATGTTTTGATCTGAGGAGTGAAAGTTTCGTTCAACCAAAATCTATTACGATTTGATGAACATACTAAACGAATAGGAAATGCAAATTTGGTAAATATTTTACATTTTGAAAAGTTTTATTCCATATTTCAAATTGATTTTATTGGTTCAAATTTGATAAATCTCGAAAAATATGAATTGTAATAATTATTATCAACAAGCTTTTTTCCATTTTAATGTAAATCTCATGATAAATTTACACTTAAGATCAACGTCTTTTCATATTAAACGCAAATGATTCTGTTTAAAGATTTAAAAACATACTAGGAATATATTTAATATTGATCTATTTTTATATTTTCTGTGTGGAAAATGATATAATAATATAGTAGATAAATTGTGCAAATTTTGGCACCTGTTTCTTATTCTTCTTACACATCTTATAACATAAAAAAATCACATTACGGAAACGATTCTATTTTCCTATGCATATCTTTTTTTACAAATATTTTACCGAAAACAAGATGTAATATTTATTGATTTGGGTGAAAAACAAAGGAGAATAAGGATTATTAAATACTTTTTTAAAATAGCACTTCTCATACCCATGAACCGGAGTAAAGATTTTTTCCTATCATTTTTTATTTCTTATCACATATTACCGTACAATATGTTTTTTCTTCATAGAATTTTTTCTGTGATATTTTTCCATTTACCATTTTTTACCAAAAAAGTGGTAGAATTTGCATATAAAACAAAAGCTAAGCAAGAATTCAATGAGAACATAAATGCTTCACTCTTATCCCAAGCAGGAGACACATATTCACTGATCTTAGACAGGAGTGCCAATCCATACTGAACAATCTGGTTTGACGGATATTATGCTATATAATAACGTCTCAAAATGTACTACTTTGTGATTCTAATTTGGCTTTATTCAATTCACTGTCAGTCGAATATTTAAATAACCACCTCTTGGATACTGGGTATGAATATAACGACTCTTATTTATCGATTGGAGTTTGGACTCAGGACATGAGCTTATAGTTTTAGGTGCCTACCGTGCAATATTGCAAAATGATTATACAGCACACTGAGTTTTATTCTCATTTATAATTCCATCCATTTGACTTCGTAAAAATACACCAGACTTAGTAAATACTTATGTCTTTTAAGGTTTTCGATTTTTCTTATTAATACAGTAAAATTTCTTATTAGGTCTATATATTTTCATAGTTTAATAAATCAGGATTGATCATAACTGCTAGTGACCTGCTTGATTAGAGGTTAGAAATTAAAATCAAATCACTATTTTATGGTGTCTAATCCTTCTTTTATTCATAGTGTTGATTTGACAGAGCAGGAGGGGTCAAGCAAGAGACAAGTTTAGTTTATTTCACATCATTCAAAGCATACTGAGGGATTATTTCTTCAATGTAAATAGTGTCACTGACACTATGTTTAACACTGAAAAAGGAGTTGCAACCTCTGGACTCTAAATGTCTGCTTTTTGGGTGTCACATGCAAATGGATACCAAGGTCAAGTGATCAGGAGAGATGTAATAATAAAATTGAAAGTGAAACATATTCACTCAAGCATATATGTTCAGTAACAAACGTATAAAGTACATGAAAATAAAAGTATATATATATATATATATATATATATATATATATATATATATATATATGTCGACTCTACAAGACATCGGAGACACGACATTAAGAATTTGCTGGAAAGGGAGTGAGACAACGAAGTTATCGGCATGCGACGTGAGCAAGCCGAGGTAGAAGACACCAACTGAGCAACTCTCCCATTGAATGAAAATTCTGTTAAAATGTATTTTCATCCCAGACAATGATTTCTTGGCTTATTAAAGATTTTTCACAGAGTGTTCTGTTCAATTGTTTAATCTCTTTTGATGAACACTATGGCAAACATCGGGTTTTGATGAAAAAAGCATGTTAATATAACTTTACAAATCGCTTTGACTACTCAATTCACTGGGATACATTTCAAACAGGAAATCTATGACATCTGACCAACATTCAAAATGTGTATGATTATGTGGTCCCCTTTCAGATACAAGTATGAAAATCAAAATTTCAAAGGCTGATTCTCAAGGTGAGCATTTTTTCTCACTTTGAAGAGTGATAGAGAACAATCTCATCTCATAAAACCCTTATTCCTAGATTTGTGTCACTAAAAGCTCAATAATTTATTTTCATTTTTGCACTACGTTTGGATTCAAAGCGTAGAAAATAACTCAAATTTTAGTTAAAAAAAACGCACTTGTTGATAGAGAATCAAAGCCTTTTCTGTGTAACTAGTTTTTTTAAAGATAAGTTGGTTCGTATACAGTCCTAGATTTAAAAAAAAAAAAGACCCTAAGGATATATTAATTCACATGGATGAACACCCAATGGAAGTGACACAAAAATTAATCCCCTCTGTTCTTATACTTACTGATCCCTTATCGTCAAGTAAGTTTTCCCTTATTCATTGGTTAGCATTACTAATCTGCATGCTATGTATCAAAAAATGATACTGATTAACGAATCAGCCTTCGACTTCAAATCAGTTTACAGGGCCACTTGTAAATATAAATGGACACTATGCATGAACAAAAGGAATAAAGAAACCTAATCATTTTCATCCTCTCCAACAATGAAGCTGTCAATCCCAATCCATCAAATGATCGAACATTGCATTGATGTACGAACAAGAAATGGAGAGAAAGAGACGAAAAAAACAAGAAAATCTCAGAGGAAAATCTCGGAAGAAATATCGGAGCAACGGGTAGTCCATATCCACTGTGCTGTTAGAACTGTTTGTTTGTGGTACTGAATCACCCATGTGACTACTCCAAAAGGTGAGGACGTTTGTCAGGAATGCATAATGACTTCAATTATTCATTTATATATTATGAATGTTAAAAGAAACGAAACATGTTTTCTGTTTCTCCATTCAGTTTCTTCAGAAGGCTTCCGTACGTACAGAGGTTATCATGTCGGCGATTAGGCAAAAGAGCCAGCGGTGTCTTGCAAAAAAAGATAAAATAAGAACATCAACACAAGCTAAAATTGAGAAGAGAGAAAAATGAACTTATAAGAAAGATAAGGAAAGTAGCATAGAACCTATGAAAAAAAACTTATCAATTACTTAAAGGCAAGATGGGGAGAGAATCAGGATAGATATTTGAGAATGAAGAACTCATAGTGATAACATAATTTGCCCAAAGCTTAGGTATATCAAAGTTATGTCTAATCAGCACTCACTTTCACTGTAACAGAGTGGTGGGGCAGCATAGCTGAAAACGTCAGGCAAATCGTAAATTCTATAAAAAAAAAACGAAAAACATACAATTTGGTTCACTTATAGCTATTGTTATTAAAAATGTCATTATTATGTTGTCTCCGACAGCTACTTTTCTCTTTTGAGCACAAAATCCAGTTCATTTTTTTCAAAGCTACTTCATGAATAAATATATATGTTTTTATACTGCATCATGATCATCATCATCATCATCATCATCATCATCATCATCATCATCATCATCATCATCATCATCATCATCATCATCATCATCATCATCATCATCATCATCGACCTTCCTCAAGATTCGCCACAAGTATACATCATGGGCGTGGCGGAACCATTCTTAGGTTTACTTACAATCTCCAAATATCTCAAACCTTAACTGTAAGGGTTGTCTGATGATCTTGAAATGCTGTTCTTGGTCACAAAGATACATGCTAACATTATCTTGACAATCGCTTTTTAGGAAAATGAATAATTGTTATTTCTGCATTGTAAAAGTAAATGATATCACAACGAGGTGACCTATACCTTACTAGTTATTGAACATTATTTCAACTACAATTTTCATACCAGTAATTGCGATCTCGATTATTCAATACTACATCCACCACTGGTATGAAAAATGATCTGAAAACTCTTGTCACTAGCAACCATCAAGAAATGGCTGATATCATTCAAAATTCATCATGGTTCAACATCATTTTCTCAATGCGTTTTGCTGCAAGAGTACGATATTGGATGCTTGTATGACATAATGAACCAGTGACTTGAAATCTTCTGGTAAGCGTCTCAAATATGAGAGAAAAGTAAGAAAAACCTTTTCAAGTGAAAGCTGTAAATGAAATTAATGTATTTAAGAATGGAAGAGAGTCATGATTAGGAAACCAGGATCAAAGAATGAAAGGAAAAGGAATAACCTTTATTTGATCACGTCTATTTCTATCTTCGGTTCATTATTAGGGAATACGTATTAATGTTGATCAAATGTAGAGATCGAGGCCAATTCTATTTTAGACAACTACTTATGACAAAAATGAAGTCTCCACGGTACCTATGAGGACCATTACTGCACCACCTTGCCCGAAAAGCTGGCTTTCTTAGCTGAAATATTCAATTTCAGTTCAAATACCTTTCTAAATCATTTAGATTAGAACCTCATTGTAATAGGGGAACTTCATCGTAACTAGTAATTATAATGTGTATGTGTGTGTGAGAACTCTTTACTACAGGGAGCAAAGAGCTCGATTTGTCTGGGATTTTACACGGTTTGCCAGAATGGTGATGGGGGAGTATTCTGTTATCATCATTTACGTATACTTATGTTTTCCATATGAACATTTGTGTAGATTGATTTTTAGTCTTATTAACATCAAAAATTTCAAGGGTGCAATACTATATAATATAATGCAATAAAATATGATATTCAATGTGCTTTATACATTCAACTTTGAATATTGAGTTAGTTCAGCGGTAATATACATGCATACATACTTATATACATATATATCTATATATATATATATATATATATATATATATATATATACGTATATATATATATGGAGAAAGGGGATGTAAAAAAAAAAAAGCAAAGCGATACGTATATGGATATTTACAGTTTTTGGTACGACTGATCAATATCAAGCAGTAAGTGCGATCAACAGACACTAGCTTCTCCATCTGAGTATCATTTGTATAGTACAAATCAGGTTTGCAATATAGCATATTACAATATAATACGATATAAAACAATGTCTGGTATGTGATTGATTATTTTGTAGTATGTTTGATACGTTCTTTATATATATATACATATATATACATATATATATATATATATATATATATATATATATATATATATATATATATATATATATATATATATATACACACACACACACACACACTTTGTCCTCTCACTTTCGGTGTCATCCTTTAGCGTTCTTGCCTGATCTTAGAACATGAAGTATACAATACATGCATAACACCAGCTATGGTGTACAGCAACGGGACCTTACAAAACTATTTGAAGATTAAACTCAGAAAAACACGAGAAGCACACGGAAGAACAATATTTGGTATAATTCTCAGTGATATAAAAATGGGGCCGGTGAAGATTATCAGAGCACATGTCAAAAAGGAGAGAAAACATGTGGAGCACAAAGCTAGCCAATATGTACATGTGGAATGATGAAGAGCAGTAGGAAAAGAAAACGACACAAGATAGGGCAACGGCATTGAAAAGTTTGCCGGTACAGCATGGCAGAGATCAGCACGATCGCACTCGTCATAGGAAGAGATGGGAAGGGCCTTTGCACAGCAGCGGACATATAACAGCTGATGTTATAAATTGGTTACCGTCTTTACATGTGTATAAGTTGGGTGAATATGCTGATATATAAAGATTGACGTAACTATATATATATATATATATATATATATATATATATATATATATATATATATATATATATATATGTGTGTGTGTGTATATGTATATATTTATATATATATATGTGTGTGTGTCTGTGAGTGTGTGTGTTTGTGTGTGTGTCTGTGTGTGTAATAGATAGAGACTGAACTTACATATGCTAATATGCATAAATACTCCCCCCCCAATAAATTTTGGATTTTAACTTCTACGTAAGGATATTCGGTGAAAGAGCTGAGGTGAAAATTCAGCGAAGTTGAAATGAAATCATTTTTAGTGACTTGAAATGGATTTTTAAAAATTAAAAAAATACCTCGTTTGAAGATTCGGGAACAGGGAGTTCATAAATAAAACGTAATTCACTATTTTACAATAGGATGTTGGCATTTAGAGGTTTCCTTGAAAAGCATTTAATTTATATCTTTTATTTAGTCTGTGAAACACTATCATTTTATTTTTTCCTGAGATAGTTATCAAAGGTGCTCTCTCTTTATGCTGAAATCTAGAAGGCAATCGTAGTTGTATCCTGAACTTGATGATAACAACAGTATAAGTATTAGAAGACATTTTTTATTTATGCTAGATACAGTTCACTTATGGTTGTGGAATGACGCTCTGAATACTACCGGTGTATAGCAATTCCAATTAAGATAAAAGATATACTAAAATAAATCAATAAATGGTTAGGAAAGCCTCTTGAATAAAGAACAAAAATATAATATCTATAATCGGCTTATGCTTTTATGCTCCTGTTCTCTACTAATGTAAGTATAGTAAATATCTATATAGTCATAATGTTGCACTTATTGCTCTTTACATTGTATTAGATAGTAGTTTCGAAGAGAAGTATCGTAACTAAGATAAGGCCTTTATTGTGTGATCATTGCAGATCAAAAACTGATGCAACAAAAATGCTGGAATAAAAAGTGTTTTCATTTATTTTTCTATAAGCTGCAAAAGACTCATTACACTTAGTGTTCGTAGGTCAGAGGCAAATTCAAGTGAATGCAAATTGGAAATTGTGTCAACAGGGAATGATGTATCCTATCTAACGTCAATAGGCGAAACTAGCTGTTTTTTTTCCCTCAAGGACAGTAACCAACTACTGGAGATAGGTCAAGATAGTGACCACACGCGGATTTTGCGTGATCTGCACACTATAACTTTCCAATTAAGTGATAGGGCGAAAAGGTTACTGTCTTTGGCACTGCATTCTATTTGAGAGGCCCACACACGCAAAAACTTGGGTGTGATATTCAGAATGAGGTCTAGACTGTCACACACGCACGAACACTTGAGCGGGTGTTAGATTACAGATTTTTATAGGTGTCTCGAGCAATTGAATGATATCGATCCGCTAGTATTTCCGTCAAAATTGTGTGGAAATGAGACGCTAATTGAACGTGCACACACGCTTTTTCAAAAACCTATTCTTGAAGATTTGAGTGTAAATTAGAAAGTAAGAAGTGACCTATGGTTAGCATTATCTCTTTAAAAGTATATTGCTATTCTTTTGTTTCCTTTATTATTATGATTGTCAGTATTGCAAATTCAGTCTTTTTCTTAAGAATATATTTTCAGTTTGTGCCACAAAGACACATTTTTATGATTTAACGCCACGTGTTCCTACAGATGTGTGAATGTATCCTCAAGCTGTGATGATTTTGTGTTTCGGAAATATGAGTCGATATTACTAAGTACAAATATATATCTTTTCAAAATAATCATACACATTTCTTTGGAGAATTATTTATATATACTACATGGCTTCGCGAACGGATATTCAAGAGGGTTTTTCCCATCAGGATATCTAGGGGCAGGCGAGGCCAGCAAAGGTCAGGTGTTCCCAAAGTGAATGGTCTGGTGACTTGGGAAATTTTCCGTCTTTTTTTTTCTTTCAAACCCACCTCATCATTTCTTGCACAGCAGTTTGCTTCCAAAGGGTGGCTACCTCATAGAACTTGTATAACCATGTCTCATTATCGGATACCTCCGTTCTCAACTGAGTTCAGTTGATCCCCAAGGTTATCAAAGTTATGAAGGAAGATCTTCTATAATATGTTCAAATAGAGCTGATCACGTATGTTTCACCTCCTGTTTGCTTTATTTACAAGGCACTAGTCAGAAGACTTTTGAATATGATTAGCCATGGTGAACAGTATGTAGTACAAACTTTCGCCGCTACCTTTTGTGAGCAGTGCCTTTTGTAACCTAGTGTGCGAACAGCCCAAGAGATGCATTGAAAATTAGGGCTTTATGTAATTATTTTCATATCCAGAACTTCGTGGTAGAACCTCGTCAACTGTTTATATGTACATAACTTGCGTGAAAAAATGACAAGAAACAAACTGTTTTACTTGAGTATTAGAATATCAAGTTGATATTTTAGATATTCAGTCATAGATTGAATCATTCATCATTGAATATGTAGCGCATTAATTTACAAATTATACCAATCAGACAATAGGTGTCATGATTATTTCAAACTTACAACTTTCTATAAACTTCTTAGTAATAAATGAATAGAGACTGAATTATCGAAGAAAAGGAAAAAAAAAATTACAACATGAACTCAGGTTACCAGAGTTGATATTTTTTTGTTGTTTAACTTATATTGGCAATTCTTGTAAAAATAATGGTGCCAAATTATTGTAAAATTACTAAATAAAGGAGATTTCTTTAAAATGACTAAAATTACTTCCATTTTTTTTTTTTTTGAGAATTACTTTTATCTTGATAATTGACAGGATTATTGATGCTTTGTAAACTCCTCAAAAAAAAAAAAAGACACAAGAACCCCACTTTTCCTCTTTTTTTAACAAACCTATCAGAAGAAGGATCTTATTCATGCCCAAACTGTGAACAATGACCATTTTTCTTGTCTTATTGTATTTTTCCATCATACAGTTGCAAAATTTTCCACTTTTTACTGATTTAAAAGATATCATGACTAATAATTCTCGTGTTCTACTTTATCAATCAAATTCTCTGCATTAAAATTAAAATTGAAATCAGAGAGTCACATTGTAGATGGATATTTTGATCGTATCCACTATTTTACGTCAACACGACTTGCTTTAAAAGCTCCTCCGAAACGGTTGAGCCACATCAAGCTCATTTTGGTAGCCATCGAGCTATAAACACTGGATGTACTTGTAAGTTGTATAATGAAACGTTGCAAATGTTTCATAGGGATCGCAAAACTGGAAAAAATCAAGATAGGTTTTACGAGTTCCTTTCTTGACGCCTAATAAGCGAATTATACTTATCACCCAGAGTATCATTTGTCATTCACAATTTTACAAGCAACCTGTGTTTGTAATTCCCTCCATGAGAATGGATACGATTGATTGTTTTTGAGCATGTTGCTGTTTTCTTGAGTTGAGTTGCCCAAAATCACGAATGCAAAGGCAAAACCTTTCGAATAGCAGTTATTAAAATGATCCCATTTAGTGTAATTGATGGAAAACGCGCAAACGCATGAGATAACTACAATCATGATCTGTCTGATAGAAAATAAAGAATAAATCAGTTTGTAACAATATTACTCTCGGATCAAGGGAGTTTTTTTATTTCAAATTCCAATAAAGAAAACATGAATCCTCTTTTGAGATATTTTTGGAATGTTATCTTTATTTATGTTCATTATTAAATTGATTAAATACTAAAAGCAAATAAAAAAAAAACAAAACAAAAAACTTCCTCCCTCTTAAATATATTTGTACAAAAAACAGAATGTATGAAGAAAAAAAAATGGAATAGCTTTCGAATTGAGATATCTTGGTAACGGCTAATTTGTAGTACTAAAAAAATTAGAAAACAATAGTTGTAAATACAAAATAAATACATTTTGGAGAAACATATATATTCCTTCCAATCTTATAATATCAGAGTATCTCATAGCAAAATCATGATGCTGATCAAGATGAATGAATGATACAATCGTAAAGACAAATAACCTTCCATGTGTTTTCTGTTTATAAAAGCAAAAATGGAAATTTGTTTGTTTTGTGTCTGTTTCCCTCACCGAAATGAAGGAAGATGGGTTCTTTCGTCATATGCTAACGAACTCCACCAAGAATTTATTCATTTTGCCAAAGATTCTGAAGTCAATTTTTGGAACAACGGAAATATCAAAATTTTATTGTTTTAAGTGCCGTAGACATAAGGTCACTTATAGTTCCGTAGAAATCAACGAAATTTTACTTATTTAGTTTGAAACATATTTAAATACGAAGACAGAATTCCAGGTCTTTCAATTATCTATTATTTTGAATGCTATTATTTAATAAATTTTAGATTGTCGCTGATAGAATGTAAATATATAATGTATTTACACTGTAAAAAATAAGTCGGAATACTGTTTGGAGATTACTTAAATAAGTAGTTAATCAAGTGTAAGTTATCACGGAAATTTAACAGAATGTAATTTGTTTTATAAACAGATCATAAGTCTTTGAATATACCAGAGTATTGGTTATTTTTAATTTACCAAATATTTATCAATCAGCTTTGCTGTACTTGATACAGTTGACTGTAATACTCATTAGCCTTAGCTGGATATGATGATGTTAGCTCTATAATACCCATAAAAATATACCGGATTTGGAAAATATTTTTACTGATTTATTTTTGTTGGTATGTCAGGCAGAGGGATATTTGCCTGGAATCATGACAAGAATATAGGTGCTAATCATTGAAAGGAAAACACCCATCAAAATGAAATATTTCTCTATCCAAGTTAGTCACTCCCGAGAACTCAACAATGTGAAAGAAAGTACGAAAGGGAAGCTTCCACTCATTTTGTAAAGAGGGTAAAAATTAATAATGATAAGATTTTAACAACTTTCGCTATTTGCTGAAATCCCACGAGCAATTTTCTCCCCAGTAGACTTGTTCGAATATTTCGATTCCGTCAGAAGTCCGCGCCATATTTAAAAACTAATCTCATGTTTAATTTGACGCATCACGCGATTCGTGACAAAACGGAATATTTTGATATTCGTCGAAGTTTGGTTTTCTCCAGATATCTGATTTTAAAAAAAGATATTTGATGTTTAGATTGAATTAATGTCGACCCTCTATATAAGTGTTAGCTTAAAATAATGGTTGCGTCTCAGCGTACAAAAAATGAACTACACGCGTGTTTTTTCATATATTGGCAGATGAACTGGCATCGATATTAGCATATACACGTATTGAAATACGCAAAGAATCTGAAAACAAATTCATGTGTATTTTTATCGGTAAATATATACAATATTCCAAAGCAATCGTGAATAGACCGGCGCATACACACATACACACGTCTGTTCATTATTGGACACATAAACACATGCAGACACCAGTAAGCATATGTATATATGTATATATATATATATATATATATATATATATATATATATATATATATATATACACGAATATACGTTTTTATTTTATACGAAAAGATGCTCTTGAAAAGTGGCTATAAGTTGAAAGTAAGTCCCGAATAACAGAAAACTTGACGTAGAATGATTTTTGACACGCTATACTCACAGCCCGTTACTATCGCTGTTATGCTAAAAATTTAAATATTTTGAGGTTGATTCCTGTCAAAGACACGTTTACTCGCTAGCGTTCATTGTTGATTTCCGAGCACAGATAAAAGCCATAATTTTGAATACTCATTCGTAAGATTATTCGGTCATGTAGATTATTGGTGCAAAACAAATGCCTCTCTTATCCAATTGGCTTAGTCACGTTTTATAGATATTCAGAAAATCAAAGAAGTTAAGCAATGCCAATCCTGGTCAGTACCGATATGGTTGTCAATTGCAGAATACTGGATACTGTTGCTAGAACTGCGTTTCGACAGGGCAAGCAAATTGGGAGTTAATCTTACCAACAATTACTCATATGTACCTAACCCTATGACACTTCAAAGGACAGGTACAAAACGTGATAATACGTACGTACAAATATACTTTTACTCTATTTTGATTCTGAATACAGCATGAACACATACATTTGAGGGGTGATTTGCGGGTCATCAAATCGTGAGTCAGCGTCTCATGTGAGAAGTGGTGCATGGACTCGTTTATATTCCTGGTTTATCAATTCAGATGCGATCTTGCCCATCCAACGTGTTTCGATGTAAAGTAAGAGTCAATCTTAGCAGAAACCTCTATACACGTGAAAGCCTGCCTAATAAATGAGAAGGTTATTGCCATTCACTTCATCGGTAAATCATTTTATATCGTTGTCATTACTGGGTAGAGACGCCTGAGAGCAAAGAACAGCATTGCACCCCAAAAATCGATTCCTCCATGCTTATATATAATCGGAAGGTAAATGAATCGAACGAGTATCTATTACCATTCAAGAAGTCATTGAACGAAAGAGTGATGTAACTAACATTACAAGTTAGAGGGGCTTGAAGTGAAACTCGATTCAGTTTAAAAGCAGTAAGCTAGATTAAATGGTAATGAATGGAGCAGCATCGTTGAAAATTTTATTACACCATTAATAGTCATAATGGAAGGGAGGATAACATTGGAGACGAAGTGTGCAAATGAATTAGAGTAATGAATGAGTAAACACAAAGTGGGAGTTGTAGTTAAGTAGCCGACGTTTTTTGTGTGTATCTCTCCCACTCACTGTGACCTCTTCCTCTCACTCACTCCCTCACTTTTAATCACTTGTTTGTTTTCCCTTTTTGTTAGGCTTTCTAGCTTTGGGTCATTATTTGACGTGTTTCTTATTTCCCATACATGTTGCAGGTGGAGTCAAAGTTTTCACAAAATCGACTAATTTAAAACAAACTTAACTACGAAAATACATTTACTTAACGTCGATTTAATATTGTAAATTATCCCCACGAAATCCTTAAAAGGAGAGAGAGAATCAGGCAAGGAACCACCAACAGCTGATAAGGTCCCGTTGAGAATCAACTCAACAAGAAAATCTCATTAGTCTTAAAAAGAAAAATTTAAAACCAATGTATCATCTTGACAGTCACCTGTAGAGCTGGAACACAGAACCAAAGCTGAACATTGACCTTCAAAACCAGGACAATGCAGCATGCACAGGGAAGAATAATAAAACAACACTGTATATAAGAGAAAAATAACTAGAGAATCAGTGAAGAATAGATAAAAATCAAATGGCAATATTTTTGTCGTAAGAATGTCTGTGAACCGTTGGGAATCACGACTCACAACTTAGGTTCATAGAGATTTGGACTTCGATAAGGTGTATGATTTTGGTGTCCGATACTGTTGTTATGTCATGATCAGCATTGCGTAATTACAACTTATGCTAAATGTAGAGTTATTTGGGAAAAAGACCCTGACTTCAATGATTCACTACTTTTAATACCTTGCAATGCTTACGCACTTTCTTTTGCTGAGGTGTTACTGATGAAATGTTTTGAGCAGTTTTGGCAAGGTATTGCATACATGAATTCAACAGAATTTTATTGTGTGATTCATGGATCATTTTTCTAAATGTCCGGTATATAGAAGCGCTGATATTCAGTTCTATTTTTTTTTCATTGTTCCCAAGTTCCTAAACAGAATGTATAAAAAAACGTAATGCACAAATCTCCAATGTCGATCTTTTTTAAATTCTGGTTTAGTATGTTATGTATTGCAATGTGCATAGAGGGGAAGGGGTAGTAGAAGATCATACAGGTGTCTTATACATATTTTTCTCCTTTATGCGAGTATTGAAGGCTGCTCATTCGGTTAGTAGAAGTGTATGGTAATACTCCAATCTATTTTTAGTTTTCATATTACTCCCCCACATATTAAACACACACACACACACACACACGCAGGAACACTCACGCAACTTCCTAAAAATTAAGGCACAAATGTGTAATTAAGGTTCAAAATAGGCACAGTCATTAAAGGGAACCTAATGAAGATACAACTCAATCTCGCTTGGATACGCATCTGGATAATTCGTTGACTCGCAACAAAACTTGTCAATATGAACAAAGGACTCTATCACTAACAACAATTTCACTTATTGCACAGTTTTTATTTATCACGCTAACGTATAAATTGATTCATATCCAACCACAGATTATATATATATATATATATATATATATATATATATATATATATATATATATATATATATATCATCTCTTAACGTCCGTTGTTGAACATTGACTTTCTCCCGGATTCGCCACACTTCTCTATCGTAGGTGTCGCAAACCCAGTATTTTCTAAATTTGTCTCGTTCATCTCTCTATCTTGAATTCTGTCGGCTTTGGTTTTGCATGTGATCTCTAGGGACAAATGTTGTGAGTTGTGATGTCAGTCAGTTGTCTGTCATTCTTGCAACATGGCCAACCCATTGTCATTTAGCTTTTCTAATACATTCTATGTTTCCTTTTGTATATAATGTGCTGTCTTGTAATTTCTCCATCTGAGGTTGAGCATGATTCTGTCATGTGTGCATTGCATGTTTCTCAGTTTGCCAATCTGAGTCTTAGTTCGGTTCCATGTTTCAGCTCCATAAGTGAATTTGGAGAGGATGCATTGGTTGTATACTCTTCTGTCTACGATAATTGAGATCGACTTACTTTTGAAGGTTGAGATTGCTTTACCGAAGGCTCGCCATTATAGGGTGATATTTCACTTGATGTCTTCCTCTTTTATGGGTTTCATTGAGATTCGTTGTCTTACGTAGATGTAGTGGTCTACTTTTCCCAGTTTTGCACCTTCGAATTTGACAATTATGTCCTTATTCTCAATGAGATCATTGCACATGATTTTCGTTTCACCGGAGTTTATCTGTAAGCCGACCTTTTTGCTTTCTTCATTTAGTTCATTTAGCATCAGTTGGAGGTCATGTAAGTTCTCTGTGAAATATACGATATTATTTGCAAATCTTAGATTGCTTAGATAATCGCCGTCCATTTTGATTCGTCTAGTCTCCTAGCCAAGGTTTCAGGATATATATATATATATATATATATATATATATATATATATATATATATATATATATATATATATATATATATATATATATATATATATATATATATATATATATATAAACAAAGTCTACTTTAATTTGAAGTTGTTCTTTTGGTTTTAATCAGAGTGAAATATCATGCTATGAATAACAATAATGTCTTGTCTCTCTCCCCCTCTCTCCTTTGCGCACACAGACATACGTATACTGATTATATGTAGCCAACTTTGAGACTGAAATATTTACGTATTCCACTTTGTATAATATTTGAGCTTAATGGAAGTCTTCTAATACTGATTTTTAAGCAGACAGGCGTTCCTGAATCAGAATTTACGAGTAAATCAATTTTTTTCGAGATCTTTCAATACTTCGTGTCGATTCCTAAAGTCGAACTCACATATTTACTGCTAATCAAAAATATGTTACTTCATTGGTAACTGATTTTTATATGAATTACACTAGAAAAATACTGCAAGGAAGCACCAGAGTGGCTTAGTGTAATGATCCTGAAACTACTAAAATAAGAAATTAAACCGTTGCTTTAAAATTCCCAATGAAGAGATTGGAAACACATCATACCATTCAAAAGGAAAGTCCAAAAGAAACATGAATGTACATTAGCCGAAACGACTAAACTAACATACAGTAATAAAGAGATAAGGTTACTTAAATCCTACTATGACTCCTATTGTTTTTCATATAGTTGAAGATTTTATAATCAGAAAATCCTTCTATTAGTTCTCAGAAATATTCATAAATTACTCGCAGAAGTTTATTTTGAAAATGAAAAAAAAAAATTCTTTTCCGATAGTGTTTGATATTTTTTACCACCGATGTCAAATGGTGAGAGGCTTTTTCTTTGAACCGTTGAAACCATTTTTGCTTCTGAATACAAATTTCAATTGATTTTAAAAGTAATGAAAAGCGTTGTTATTCACAGTTTTCTGCACATCTCCTCGTTTACATGTTTGTTTCTCTAATATTGATGCTAGTTTTGCTACAAGTTTGATTAGTCACGATTATCTCGAAATAGCAAATAGAAAGATTTTCAAGAGAAAACGACACCAAAGATTGAAATGAACACACATTCTTCTTTCTCTACATTAAATAATACGTTTCCAACTTTTAAAACTCATTTTGTCAATACACCTCAATGATTCGAACTTATAACACCGTTAAAGAGAGATTCAAATGTTTCAATAATGTATCTTATTTCAGATGTGTTTACTTTTTTAATGGATTAAAGCGCGAAACACATTGGTATTCACTAAGCTCAGTTCAGGTCCTACAACGTATAAATTGTGAGAATCGAACTCAATAAAGTTATAATGGCCTATGATACCAGATCGATAACCACTTTTCTCTATTCAACCGACTGATTATTGCATAAAAACGATTGTGTTATTCCTCCCAACAATCGAGGTTAATAGTTTGGCAATCTTTTTGATATATGAGACGCTAGTAAGTTTTTAATGAACTGAATAATTACACAAGGATGGTTTGGTTGCTTACTAAACTTATCTTACGTTGACATGAGGCTATAAATAAGGAATATCTATTCAGGACTTGATCTGAATTAGTAGTGAACTACAGGACGAGATTGTTTATCATTGTATCATTACAGTTGATATACATTGAAACGCCTTGAGTTTAGAGATCGTTTTCTCTATTCGTAACAACTTGAGCCACATGAATAGTTCTTTTTTTCACTGTTATAATTCATAACTCTGTAACTGATCCGTCATTAGTCAAGAGACACCCCCACCCCACAAGAAAATCAGTGCTTAACTTTACGGATCAAAATAACTGTTTTAGAATTTTTTCATGCTTCGAGTAATAAAAAGGGATATTTTCCCTGCATATCTGACTCTTTATGAGGGAAAAACATATGGATTCACGCTTGTTGGTTAAGAATAAAGCGTATATTCGAAGAAAGCTTTTTTTTACATGATTGCATCCAACTCATCTAATGCATCACAGCAAGGGTGCTATATTTATCGTCGAACAATGGACGTAATATTCTGATGAAACGTTCAGTGTCCAGCATACCAATGCTTGAATGTTTACGAATATAATACTCAATACGAAAGAAACATCATCATCATCATCAGCAGCAGCAGCATCATCATCATCACCAGAAGCAGGTATCCCTTAGCATCAATTGTTGACCTCCTAAAGATTTGCAAAACCTCGCTATCATGAGCCTCCAAATGCAAAACTTCTGAAATTTGTCGCGTCTGTCATGCCATCTTATTTTGTGCCAGCCACAGTTTTGGATATGATCTGTTTGTAGCCATGTTGTGATTGTGTGCGTTCCATATATTGAGTATAATTCTCTCCTGTGAATGATTTTCCGTTTGAGGGTTAATCTTTTGTCTAGAATTCATATCCTAGCTCCATAGTTGACTATTGGAAGGATGCATTGGTTACTGTTTTCTTTTCGTGGGCTAAATGGGTTATCTTGTCTTTGAAAGTTGAGTTCATTCTACCCCAAACTTGTCAATTTAGAATTATTCTTCATGTCATCTCTTCTTTTTTTGATGGTCCAATAGAGAAACAGCTTCTTACGTAGATGTAATGATCTTCCTTTAGCCCAACGTTTTTGAAGCGTTGTGTCCTTGCCATCAATATATTTGTTGTACATGACATTTGTTCGACTGGAATTCATCTGGAGACCAACAGTTTTGCTTTCTTTGTACAGTTTTATCACCATTTTTTAGGGATCATGAGGCTTTCCTTCACACAAGGACCATGTTGGCAGCATAACTGAGTTTCTTTAGGTATTGGCTGTTCCTTTATTTTCCTAGTCTAGGTTTTGGGATAAGCTGTGTAGAGTTTTTGCTAACTGGTATATCCTTGTTTAACCTTTCTTTCTATATTGAAGAGGCCTGCAGTTTTCAAATAGTCTTTACCAGAAATATGTTGCAATAATTTGGAATATGCAGGGTGTATACCTTGTTTTACCGATGAACCAATGGACTTAAGGAGTTCTACTGAGTCAAAGGCATTCTTAGAATCAACAAATGTATTTGCGACTGGTATCATATTCAGCTGTTCTTCTCCATCTGTTGATCTACTGAATATTGATGGTCACTTGTCATGGAGCTCCCCACTGGAGCCAGCATATTCCTGTACTTGGTTTTTATTCAGCATTTTTGTGATCTGGTTGGTTATAACTTAGGTAAAAGATCTGCAGATGCTGTTGAGTAGGTTTATTGACCTGTAGTTGTTCAGATCATTGGGGTTCCAATTCTTATACATCAGCATCATGATTGCTATGTTCCAATATTCTAGGACTTTGTTTGAAGCATAAGTTGAATAGAATGTTCAATTCCCTAGTGGTGACTTTACCGGCTTTTAGTAGATCAAAGGTGACGTTATCTGGTCCCGGGGCATTTTGTTGTTTGATGGCTCCCGTCACCTCTAACGGAGTAACTTCTGGCAATCGTTCGAACTTGTCACTTGGGGCCAGTATATCTTTATTGATCTGTGTTCCTTGTTTGAATGATTAGAAGGGTTTTTTGTAGACATCTTGGGCACGTTCAAAGATTCGGTTCCAATCCATTGTGGAGTCTCTTTTGTTCCACACACACCAATTATTTGCATTTTCCTATGCTGAGAGGCTCTCTAATCGTCTTGCTGTCCTCATTATCTTCGAAAATGCTTTCCATTACTACGGTCCTATATCTTTTTGTCTTCTTTTCCGTCTCTTTGAAAAATGCTGTGAGTTTGTTTAATTAAAATCATAATTATTAATAAATAACAGCTACTAAAATACTTGCGATATTCATCGTAACTCAGGGCACAAAGTACCGAACGATACTAACTAATCCGAAAGTATATTTCAGACTCTCTGACTTGGCATCTCTATATCTGATTTTTGCATTACGTTTTTTGGTAAATTGACATTTGCTGAGAGATTCAGACATATTTGCTAAGCACAAGTCTAACTGAAGCCTCTCACCTTTCCAATGATTATTATTTGCCGATATATAGCATGATACACACGTATTCACAGCATGCTTTCGTTCAGACTGTATTCCTTCTAACGGCACTATTTGATGGCACCCAGCGTTTTAACGACGCGCTTGTTCCAACATTATCACTAAGATAATAGAATTACACCTTTTAGTGTTAAAATCAGATAGTAAATAAATTGCTAGCTACATTTCTTTCGATTTATATGACTTACCTTTTCTCAAAAAATTGCATGCTGTATTTTCTAGTTCGAACCTTTATAACAGTGGGTTTATATTAAATGCACTCCACGGGTGTGTCATGATAGTGAGAACCTAATGTATATTATCATACCCGCATGTTTTGCTCGAAATCAATATCACGGAAATGGATGACAAGTGTATCATGAGAAATGACGGTTATAACGAAACGTCATCCTGTTATATGCGTGTACGATGTTGTTATAACAGATAATCGACAATGCCGTATGTTATGTTCCCAATGATCGATAGAAATAAAAGAAGCAATCTTCGATATCAAACTGATCTTTATTATTACGGATGTACACGAAGAGATGTTGTAGCTAAAGGGTGGCAGAAGGAAATTTGACAGACTTCTTGGGGAATAGATATCCCCGAAGAGATTTAAATATAGTTGCTTAACAAGTATACCGAATTCACCATCTTATTTCGAACAAATAGCAGACAGTTAAATAAGGAATTCCCCTCACAAGAACAAAAGAGCATAGAATCTCTGTATAAGGGGCTCAAACGTAACAACGCTTAAAGGTAGAGCGTTATATAGAGATATTTGGTCGGGAAAAAGGCCACGTGCATGAGGCACTTATTGGAGATTGGACCCATTAGCAATGAAACGAGAGATCAGCTGGCCAACAATAACTCAGTCGTCGTTTAAGATTTAATGTGATAATATATTTACGATGGCTACTTTGGTACAAGAAGGCAGTTCTCAGACACTTAGTCAAGAGAGATTTCATTAGAAATAGCGTATGAGATTGGCTTTCTCGCCAACGCCTGAAGGCTGGCACTATTTTTTCAAAATAAATACCGATTACGATACCAGGCTTCGGCTGCAACAGAATCTGCTACAGTCTTACGATAGCAGGATATCCATTGGAGATTGAGTATTTCATCATTGAGTGCAGACAGTAGCTTGTTAAACATTACATCAGGACAGGTACCAAGCAAGGACTCAAACGTAGCGGATATAAGATTTTATGCAAAAAATATTCATATGGTTATATTGTCAAAATAAGAAAGATACTGATTTTATTGATCCAATTCCTGTCTCTCAATGAAAGAAATATATTCAGAGAGAGTCGTGCGTCACTATTCATAGACATAATCAATTTAAATATACACGTCAAACTGTCCGGCCATACCAAACAATATTATTTTGTGGCACTGGAAATAGAGATTGTGATAAATATATTAACGCTGATACTGATAACTCTGAATTAACAATTTGGAATTGGCTTTACTCCTTAGGGTGTGGGAAATTATGCATTTGAAAATGACGAGAATGTAGATAGAGGGTAGTTACTAAAATGAAGCAGGAATTGAAAAACGATGAGACGAAAACTTGTTAGTTGTTGTCCTTTGGGATATTATTCGGTCATTGAATCGATTAGGCCAAACACGTAATTATTTTCCTGGAGTAGAAATCATCTGAAACTAAGATTGGAAAGCAAAAATAAATAACTTTCATCTATTTCATTTACATCACCCGCGAGGTCGTCCTCTAATGATTAAAATACACCACACTGAGTAAACATAGCTATAGTCGGACACATATCAGTTAAAATGCTTAAACATGTTGTTGCTTCATCTTTGAATGCTACAATAAATTTCTGCAATAACCTTGTATTAAAAACAAACGGAAGACAATATAAATAAGAATGAAACAATATGAATTAATGAACGTTTGGGCTTCCTTATGAGAAAAAAAAAAGTGGAAATTTATTAAAGTGAAGCAGCATCTCAAATAAAATTATGTCTTAATCCGTTGGATTTCTTTTTGCTTTCAGGGAGCAAAAAATCTGGAAGGAAAAATCAGCAAGTAATTCATTTGAGAAATATATCTTAATTTATCTTGAAACTCGCAAAAATAGTTTGAAAATAATACATTTAGGAAATATATGTTACTATTCATATATTTTGTCCACATCCAAATCTCTTCATATGAGTAAACAAATTTAGTTTGGATTCCAAGTCACGGTTGGATGGATTATTCGATAGCTAAAAAGTCCTGGATGTGCATTAGGGTTAAAACGGTCCAATGAAAGCACCGATTCAGGTTTTCATCTATATATCTATATATCTATATATATATATATATATATATATATATATATATATATATATATATGCTACTAAGTGATTTTGACTCTGAATACTTGAAAAAAATGACCGAGTAACCACTGAGATCAATCAGCCAGAGGGCGCAGAGAGGATTACTGATTAGTACATGAGCAGTGGCCTGAGATGCAAGTTCAGCAGTTGGAGGAAGTCAGACGAGAGGTAACAGAATAAAAGAAAAACCTGAGCTAAAAATGCAATTGATGAGTGAGCACTTATGTAAGCCACTATTTCATAACTACGTAACTAGCAATCTTGTAAAAATACTCTCATTCTAATAGCCAATCCTGACAAGGCCCTGTTATATACGAATTCCAAAAAGTATGTAACACTTTATGCACTTACCTGTAAACGAGCAAAAACCTGTACATACCCGCTACAGACGCACCGTTTAAAATGAACGGAAAATAGAGAGCAATCGAATAAAAATGCCCATACTTTTACCCATTAGCTAAATCTTGATTTAGAATTATCATTGAAAAATATCTGATTTCTGTGATTAATATTTACCATAGAGTCACATACATGGCCGAGTTGATAATTAAAATGTATGTAAAATTGATTGTTTTGTCATCATTGATATATATATATATATATATATATATATATATATATATATATATATATATATATATATACATATATATATATATGTATATATATATATATATATATATGTATATATATATATATATATATATATCAATACATTTTCTCTTACACAACACTATGAACAGATAAAAATATTTTTATGTATTGTACTGATAAATAAAAATAACTGTGATATCTTGATGCGCAGGGATTTCAGCTGTACAAATGTTTCTCCCATTTTCAGTAAGTAAAGAAAGTTTGATTGAGAAAATATGAAAAAATGTTCTTTTATGCAAATTTTATGCAACGTATATGAATTGCTTAGGCCAATAAATCCTAAAATTCGCTGAAAATAATTGCAAATTATATATTTTGACCTCGAATGACTCTACTGCTTGATCACTATTTCAAAATACTCAGCTGAAGAGATTCTATCTGTGTCAAATTTCAGTCTAGTAGGTATCAAATTGTGACTAATGACTTGGAATATTAGTAAAAGTGACTCAAATAAACCTCTGGTGACTTCAAATGACTAGTGGAGTTAATATCCCATAGCTGAAACTCTCCAGTGTGCCAAAATCAACGTACAAAACTATTGCACAAAAAGAACGTCAAGAAATGACCGGGCGTGAATTATGCTTAACATGCATGACTTAAATGGCTTGACTCGTTACATCCAAAATGATAAGATGTACCCATATGCTAAATTCCATGAGGGTGATTTAAAATCGTAGCCAACAACTCGGAAAGTTGGCAAATTGACAAGAAAAGGTAACCTCAATTGACCTTAATTGTCTACTCCACATTCCAAATAAGCATTGCCATGGGAATATGTCACTTTTATCCACATTAACAGTTACGTACTTGATAGATTGTGGTCAAAAAGTTGGATAATTGTTCTAAAAGGAGAGATATAATCTATGGTAACCTCAAATGACCTCCGAAGTCTTTTACCCAAAGGTACATTTCGGGTTCCTTGCATTAGCGCTAAAAATTAGCCTGAAATGATCAATAATTTTACCTGACACTGCTAATGCAATGTAAGTTGACTTCTGATGCAGAATAATTGAGCAATGTACCTCGTAGTTTTAATATAGAAGTGTCACGAGTAGACAAAAAACAAAAAAAAACAAAAAAAAAAAACAAGGCAAATGAACAAACTGAAAGCTCGATTATAAGTATAGGTAAATAAATCACACATTTATTTGATCGCATGATATTTAAAAAAAGGCACATATGTAGGCACATAAGCACGCACAAACGCACAAGCACACACACACATTATATATATATATATATATATATATATATATATATATATATATATATATAGACACATATATATATAGACACATATATATGCGCACAAGTCCTAATATGCACATGCATTCATGTCATAATGTGTGGGCGTATGTTCTTGCTGAATACTTTTTCACACTTTACCAAAACTGTAAAAAGTGTAAGTATGACTGCTCCTTCCCATCTATTCCTTTAGAGATTTTATCAAAAGCTAACTGACCTAGTTCCATTGTCTTTTGTTTTGGGGAAGGGATGAAATGGAAGATGTAATACTGATCATTAACATAATCCCTAGTTACTCAATGTCCTCTTCCTTGGTTTAACAGTTCAGCTTTTGTTCAAAAGGTTTGAGTCCGGACTCAAGGATGCCATATATAAACTTAACTGGTGCCCAAACTTTTTTCTAACGTTGGAAACCGTCCACAGTCTGACTAACAACCCTATTAAAACGATCTGAACACTTTCTAGAAATCCAGAACGTCAACGTTTTCTTAAAGTAAAAGAAAATGTTGAAAATTTGGTTCCACATGAACTGCAAAAAATTAGACATGATACGTTCGATCTCACAACACTAATGTATGTCTTAGGCTGGAGATACAGGATATAAAGTCTTGCAGCATTTTCCATATCCACTTCCTACAGAATGTCTTGTCTCCAAGAACGTATAATTACCATCTTCGTCGGATTCGTGACTTCTAAAAGGAATATTATAAAGATAGCATATAATCATTAAATGGTTGCTGGTAAAAGCTAATACCTTGTAATAGGTATAATTAAAACAGTTTTACCATTTTGTTCTACATAAACCATCCTCTCATTTATCATCCAAGAAACGACATTTCATATGTAACGACGTAATGAATCGATAATTAAATTGATGGACACACACACACACACATATATATATATATATTTGACTGCATTGATTGATGGGAAGCACATTTGAGATTTATTTCGTGTAAGTCATCAATACTTTGCCGAATATTTCCTATATATATCGTTTGAGCAAAACTAGTGAAAGCTTCTGAGCAAGTAAGAACCTCGATATATATATCAGTGGATTAGTGAAGCATTAGTTAACGGGAACTTCTATCTTAAAATGTTTTGTTTTGTTTTTTTTTGCATTTGATATGCAATTAAATAGATACAGTGATTACTTTTCTATGTTTTCCAATGAATTCTGACCTTAAGAAGTCTCACAAAAAGATTTTCGCATATTCTAACTTCAAATGACCTTATGCATTTGGAAATATGTAAATCTCTCACTTAACCTATCACTTGAAGTTCAATATCTCTATCGATGAGTTGCTTTGTTTGTGGTATTTGAATATTCAGAGAAAATTTGGTAACCACTTCATTCAGTTGGATATTCAGATAATCAATAAAAATGCATGTTGATCCGACTCAATTTTCGTTTAATCTGGTATGATACCAAATGGTACATATACAACTAATACATCCTCTTGGTAGTCACCAACGGAGCTGAAAACATGGATCCCAACCAAGAGACTGACTTTCAAACTCGGAAGCATGCAAACTGCACATGAAATAATCATGGTCAACCTCATATGGAGAAATCACAAGACAACACGATATATCAAGGAGAAAACATGTGTCCAAGATATCAGATAATATATTAGAAAACTCAATTGGCAATTGGCTGGTCTTGTTTCAAGAATGACAGATAGCAAACAAACATCACAATTTATACAAAGATCACATGTATAACCGAGACTGGCAGAATACAAGATGGAAATACGAACTAAAAAAATTTAGAAAGTATTGGCTCTGCGATGCCCTTAATAGAGAGATTTGGCTTTTGGCCAGCCCTGGGAGGGGAGATTCATGTCCAACGATGGACGTTAAAAGACCGACGATATCGGTGACATTATCTTTGGTAAGCTATATTATCATTATTATTTGACGTTTTAATACACCTGGCCTTACCTCCTTTCTCTTGGAATTTTAAAATTCCACTAATCATGATTCCTAGATATCGTCAAATTAAAAACATTCGTTTTTCTTTCAAGATCCTCTGCATACCATCTCGGTTAATTGAAACTGACTAGATCATATGATTAGGAATCCTTTAATTTTGTATATTATTAGTAATGATATGTACTATTTGGTACTTATTTATTAGAAGTATGTACTTTCAAACAGTATATTTTTTCGACCGATGATGATATATTTGCATTGTAGTTGATCAATATTCGAGAATGTATTGCAGTACACTGAATCCCTGTGGGTACCAAACACCCATGGTTTTGCTCTTTACTATGCTAAGTGAATATCGATATACTTTTTACCCTGGTGTCAGTTTCTCAAATCCTTTGAAGCTGTGTGGTTTGCTTTTTTCCAAATTTACTTAAAAATAGAATTTGAGCACGCCACTATTGAGTGCATATCTTTAATAGGTTGGGTAGTTATGATATAATTATAAATAATTCTTGAAAGACCCCTTCCCAAGCATCTATTTTCGAAAAAAAAAGTATGTTCCAGGCCGAAGAGCAGTTTTTATTTCCTTTATGCATGCGGTTGTGGCGAAAACAAAGTTGATCCCTGATACTAACCCAAACTGTTCTTATTTGCAATTTTTCCCCTTCCAAAAACAGAAAAAAAAAAGTTCAGAGATTGTCTATAAAGTGTGCCCATGTGGATCTGCGAGGTTTTAAGTCAAATGCTATGCCTGATAACACTGACACAAGATTACAAAAAAAATCCTAAAGACCAAAAAACGCGTTTCTAGAAGAGGTTAACTTAGGACTCATGTCAGTTGGCAAATTTGTTGGCCAAATGATGTGTCAGGTAGCGCTTACACAAGAAAACAACCGGATGATCAGGAAAGAAGAAAAAAAAATCCTCATTTAGTTGGTTGGTCAGTTCGGGGATTATGGCTACATTGATTCAATAGATAAAACGTTCGTATATTCAAACGGACAAAATCTATGGAGAAAGTATTGGAGCTTGAAACAACATTAAATAAGACGCAGTCCGCGAAAGTTAACAGATGCTATGAGTTATTTGTCCTATCGATTGGTGAGATTCTTGATTAGTTAAACAGAGAGGTTATTTTGAAGCTTTTTTCCCCAAGTGTGAGATTGATTTAAGTTTTGTTTGTTCCTGCTGTGTGTCTGGGTCTCCAAGGATAGGATTAGAGTCAGGTTTGATGCTTGAGGCAATGAAATGAAAATGAAATCACTAGAAGAGTACTCGGAAATTATTGGCCAGTAATTTTCATCAGCTCTCATCACTTTCTCCAATTAAATAGCACTCAGGAAAATAACAGAATAGAACAAAAGACAACAAAATAAGGATCAGAGTGTCTGGGAGTCACTTTGAAAAGGAAAGATGATGTTTACGAAGGCTATGTGAAATGAGGTGAAAATTCAGGCAGGAACGAAAGGGAGAATAATCAAGTTCAAGTAAGAATAGAGATAATGTGAATATTGGTAAAAGAAGGAAACTAAGGATGAAAGAGAGATAAATAAGAATGGAAGAATGAAAAATGAATGGCGTGAAGGGAGAAAGGATGAAAAGGGGAAAAGAAAAGGAAAGAGAGAGAAGAGAATAACAATTGAAGAGAAACGAAAAAGAGTGGGAGGAAGAATAGAAGACACTGAACTGCAGAAAACTTCAAGGAACGAGGGAACGATGGATAAAAAAGAACGAACCGAAAAATGAAAGGATAAGGGAAAGCATAAATAGAATTAGAAAAAAAAAAGGGATGAAAACATAAAAAAAATCAAGTCCGAATAAGACCAGAAAAAGAGAGAAGTATTCATAAAATTGAATAAAGCAAGATAGAAACAGTGAAACATACTGATACACTGAAGGCAAGGAAAGATAGTAAGTAAGCGAGGAAGAAGAAACGAAAGAGAAACAGGGGGAACTTTGGTACGAAGAAAGAAAAAACGAGAAAAAAAAAAGGAAGAAAGACGGAAGAAATAAAGATATAACAGAAAAGGGAAAGCAAAAGATGCGAAGAGAGAATTATGAGAGCAGGTTACAATATAAAAGAAAGAGGACATCAAACTGGGAAATGGAAGAAATAATGACTTCATGAGATACGGAGTCGGGTTTGGTGAAAATTGTTCGAAATAGGCATTAATTAAAGAGAGAAAGGGAGAGAGAGAGAGAGAGAGAGAGAGAGAGAGAGAGAGAGAGAGAGAGAGATTTGGGTATACAATATAATTTAGCAAATGGATCATTTTAAGCGTAGGAGACGCAGAGAAATTGTTTCTCGTATTGCAAAACAACGTAAAGAAACATCTTGTGAATAATGTAAAAAATATGAATGTGTTGATATGTCATGAAAATAACTTTGATTTGATCGTGCATTATGAGTAAAAACCACTAGTGACCCAAAATAAAAATCTACGAGGCTTGAAATTTAAAGAGATATTCTGATTGAGAGAACAAGAGGCTAGAAGCTGACCAACAATTGAAATTTGATGAGTATGAAATGTTGGAACGAACATTTGTAATTCTATAATTGAAACACGTTTCTGAAATTCTTTATCGAGGATTTGGAAGGTTTTGGCAAATGATTGGAATACTTGTAACACCTTCGGAGATTTGAAAACAATCGAATGGTAGTAATACTAGAATAAATTACAGTATTGGAGACAGTTCTTGGTATTCCGGGGTTATTCTGTCACTTGATCTTTAGTGGTTGCTTTACATCACTTTAACCTGCTTTCGTCCCATGTTGTTGATGAATAGATTGTAAAGAACAGAAACACTACTACTACTACTACTACTACTACTACTACTACTACTACTACTACTACTACTACTGCTGCTGCTGCTACTACTGCTAATACCTATAATAATGATAATAATCATAATAATAATAATGATGATGATGATAATAGTAATGATAATGATAAAGCTATAAATATATACGTATAAATGAAGGTGAAGTTACACAAAGAAGAAAAGATCAATATAAAAGAACGGGAATAACAATGAAAACAGAATTAGACTTGAAAAATAAAGTCCGGGCAATTAACCTACTAGCTGTCACGTAATCCAGTATATTTTTTGTATCATCCACTTTAACTTACAGGAACTCTAACGAATAGGCACGACACTTTGAAATTACTAGTAGCAGATAAGATGCAATAACTTAAGGCCTCATTCAACTAAAAAACAAAACAATGACCATTGGTCTTCTAACCTACATCTAAACAACCAACAACTCAGTGAGAAAACAGGTGAATAAATCACGAACGTAGGAAAAAAAAAGACATTTCATTACAGAGGAACAAATAAGTACCGGAAAATTGAAAAAAAAAACATAACTTCAAGGATTAAAGTGAACCAAAGGCTGATTCACAAACTAAAGCAGCCAGAAGAATTAAACATAAGGCTAAACATAGAGGAATGAAAGTACCCGTTCGCTGGCAAAAAAAAACACCTCACAGCATATACCCACTTCTAACAGATGTAGTTGATGTAGATGAGAATAAAAGACACCAGTGGTTGCAAATTCAAGATCTAAGGCCTGCACAGAAAGTTTGATATCAACAGCCAAAAACTAATAGGCTAACATACTTAAAAATTGTACTGATCGGTCACAAAGTAGCAGGGTGCTTGGTCCTTGCTGCAGATGAATATGATATTAGACACGATAGAATTTGACAGTATTGACAGTGGAAAGTCCGTAGACATTATAATGCCCAATGTGCTAAGAAGAAGTACGAAGATCGGCCGGAACCAGTCACAGAAGCGGAAGATATGACCTTTGATGGTATTATACATACTAAGAGAACAATTAATGCGAACAGGCCAGATATAATAGTGAACGGTTCCAAAGACAAAAATGTGTCACCTAGTGGATCTGACTTTTCAAGCAGATAAAACTTTACTGCCTGTAGATTTGAGGAAACTCTTAAAATATAAAGACTGTAGAATCACTCAGAAGAGGGGCCAGTGAATTTAACGACGACATATCTGGAAAGCCCAGCATATATGGAATGAGGAAAATATCTCTTACTTTCACTGCCAGCATTATTAGAAAATATTCATGTACGTGAGTGTATGTGCTACAACAAGCACATATCACTTTCTATCCATACAGAAGTATATTCAAGAAAGTGTTGCATCGCCTGTACATGTAGAATCCCCGCCCCCAATTTTTTTCAAGACTAAAGCTCGGAAATACAAACTTTACAAGCATGGCAACGATGGGTTGACACAATGGGTTGATACGATGGGTTGACACCTGTCTGGTGACTTACATAAACTGAAATGGAAGCAACAACAACAACAACAACAACAACAACAACAACAACAACAACAACAACAACAACAACAACATACTACTACTACTAATAATGATAATAATGATAATAATAATAATGCTGGTGATAATGATATCAAATATGAATAGTAATTCATACTGATATAACTATGAAGGGAGTAATCAAGGAGGGATCATAAAGACACAAATGCGTGGACTCTTACGATATTAGAGCAAAATTGAAACGGAAACTTCAGTTTACAAATTTACTGATATCAAATGAGACTTCCAGCTTGAATTATCAAATGGATGGAGTAAACTTTTGAACCAAGTCGAAAATGGCGGTACTTAATCATACCACTTACGTAAATGACGATTGCAAATTAAACAGTTATTCAATCATTTTCTACAATTCAAGCAAGATTTCATATTATCCTATCCAGGATAGTGTCATTTCTACATCACTGACTTTGATATCAGCGACTGTAATGGTACAAGAAATACAACTATAAACATCAACACTAATTATCCTAATGCTTAAAAAACTTGTGTGACTTCATCTTGAATTGCTTCTTGGCCATCCGTTGTAATATTGCCGGCAGGTATATCACGTTCTCTTCCCGATTCAATTACTGCGAGAATTCATAGCAATCACCGATAAAAAGTTGTCCCGTATTAAGTGTGCGTCGACTAAAAAAAAAAGAAACTCGATTTTTGGAGTGAACAGGAAGAACTTTAAGACAACAAGGAATTCAGGAATGAAAAAAAATCACTGAATGAAACAAGTATTTAAAAAAAAATATTAAAAGAAAAGATACAAGAAACTTTACCATGGTTTAAGTTTTTCACGAATCAAATAGTAAAAATTGGGAGAAACTGTGACAGAATGGCAGGTTTAACTCGAGTATATGATGCGAATTAATGTGATGTGGAAAGAACTAAATATATGCAGAAAATGCCCGAATATTTAATATGTTTGATTATTTTCAAGTTAGTATCCATGGAAAAAAAATTATATATTTGGAAGTCTATAAAATGATATTTTACTTAAAAGTCAAAATTGAAAATGCAAAACTGGAGAAAGTAGAACACTACAAGCTGAGACAATGAATTTCCATGGAATCCTCAAAAGAATCACTTTAAGATGGCAAGCCTTCCTCAGAAATGTTTAAAACGATTAAGAAAGAGTATGTAACCAATGAATCTTCTAGATAGTCAATTTTGAGCTGAAACAAGGAACCTAACTAATGGACCGACCCTCAAACTGATAAGTACGCAACGCACACATGAAAAAATTGTTATCAATATCACACGGAGAGATTGCAGAAGAGCACTATATATCAGGGAACAAATAATCTGAGACATCATAGAACCCATTAGAAAACCAAAATGGCAAGGGGTTGTTCATGTTGCTGAAATGGCTGGCAAACGATGGACATCACCTATTGCAACATTGATGCCAAGTGGTTGCATATGTAATTGAGTCCAGTAGAATACAATATAGAGGCACGAATTACACAAGTTCAGAGAGTATTGGCCCCGCAACGTTCATTTTGGGGGAGGTGTATGTCAAGCAACGGATGATGAAATAATGATGATGATTATCATGATGATCATGATGTTTTTAGAGAGAAAAAAATTCTTTCAGTGGAAAGTTCTATATTTTCGAATATAGAATAAGGACTATATTTCTAAGCAAAATCCTGACCTTTAAAAAAAAGAGTTGATTATTATAAACAGGTAATCCTAAAACACAATGTCCATTGTAGTAATGATAAAAAGGTCTCGTGAATTTTTGTGAAAGTGTATGTCCAGCGACGATCAATAAAAAATAATGATGATGATGATGGTGGTGGTGGTGAACATCATGTTTTAGAGATAAATTTCTTTCAGTTTGAGGGTCTGTTTTCAAACATTGAGTAAGATTCTTTCATAAGAGAAACCTTGGCCTTCAAATAGAAGAGTCGATTGTTATATAAAGGAAAACCCAAAACACCATGTCCATCATGAAAATGAATCAAATAAGCATAAGGTTAATGGATATATGAATGAAAAATCAAATAAATAATGGCAACTAACTTCATCATTACATCAATATCTGGTCAATACTCTGTAGAGGATTATTGTCGAACCTTTTAAGATGTTTTGGAATCCTTTTTTAGACTGTGTTTAAATACCATACATTACATTTGCATGGGTCAATGGTTACCATTACATTATATGTACTCCATCTTTGGCCAATTGGAAAAGCTTATCTACTGTAATGCAGTTCTCAATTCTATGGTGCATGTTTTGGGAGGGCCAAACTCTTTGGTGCGTTGAGTAGCATGCCATGAGGGCCATATACTATAATTTTCTTTATATTGTACGATACTACAGCTTCAAAGTATTCCGGTTACTTCTTATCTATGTTCCTGATTTAAATATTTTATATCATATATTGCAAAAAAAAAGAGAAAGAGAACATTATGAGATTATTAATTGCATCTTCAAAATTTTGCCTAGAATGGTGTAACCACGATTTTTTCCTCGCTCTTAAACAAACAAGAGCGGGAAAAGAAATGTACGAAAACTTGTAAAGGATCTTCGGACCCCCCCCCCCCCTCAAAAAAAAATAATTCCACTCCTCTCATGCACTCCAGCCCACTTCCCTATGGAATTGAAATCCATTGAGAACTTTCGTAGATATTGTGTGGGCGGATATGAAACAGAAATGTACGGAGGAAAAAACAAAAAAATTGAATGATATCTCCCAATTGAAATTGAATTCTTATATTCGTCTTTTTTTACAAAGTGTTTTACCCTTTCACCATATTTCATTAAAATTCAATCAGAACTTTTGGAGATATCGTGTTGACAGACAGGAGTGGATACCAATATGTGCAAAGAAAAATATGCAAAACTGTCTGTCAACACCCCGAAGGGAAATGAATTCAAAAAGTTCAACAATTATATAGTTGACAGTAAATACAGTTACAGATTCATAAAACAGTGAGCATAGTTATTTTGAGATTGTTGTTTCAAGCAAATATAACCTTATGTACAGTAGAATTTCTTCCATATTTCACTGTATTTATCTTGTCAAAAATAAAGAGCTATTTGATGGATAGGGATTTTTTTTTTAATTTTAGAAAAAAAAGTCAGAAAGTCTTTTATTAGGGAAGTATTGATCTAATAAACAATTTTTTTCATTGAGCACAGCCATTAAGATGCACACCTTTACACATTTGATATTTGAAAAAAAATCCAAAGATTTCCTCAAGACGATTAGTTGAGTTTAATCAATGTTTAGGGACGTTGTGCTGGCATTTCAGGTCGGAATTTTTTTTTCTGTATTTCTCTGATATTTTGTAAATCTATGTTGTTTGGAAGCAGCTGGAAAAGTAGATTCTCTTGGTGAATATAAGGGAAAGAAGCAAGCTCAGTTCAGATTTCATTATTTTTTTCATTTTCAGACCATAGTTATGAGACGAATGGCTATCTAATATTTTGATATTATTTAAAAGTATTTGCTCAGGAGGTTGAGTAAATCCTAAGTGATCATTTTCCCATGATTATTGACTGTTGACTTCCAAAAAGTAATACAACAAAGAGAAAGAGAGAGATGGGAAACTGATTTTTTTCGTTGTTGATCAGAGTGCTCATAATTTATCAACGCAAATAAACCTTTTAATGTTTATAAAAGAAACTGATCAACAAAGATATATATCTGGTGAATGACAATATTTCATGCCTGGAATGTTGACATCCTCAAGGTATATATCTTTGTAAATCATATTTGTATACATACATACATGAATAAACACATCCTCACACACACACACATACGCACACGTACACACACACACACACACACACACACACACACACACATACATATATATGTATTCATCATCAGGGATAATAGCTGTTGATGTACATTTATACAGCTGTTTTTGATCACCCCATTAGAACAATATACGTGCAATGGGGTTAGTCACTACGACAGAATACAAGAATGGCAGTTTCTAGGAGAGCATATCTCATCTATTGAGCAGCATATGCTTGAGAAATGGTCATGGTTCACCCTTTGTTCCCAGTTTGGCAAGATGTTCTGTTAGTAGGCTGCATAACACATTGATACTGTGTTTGGCACCTGTTACCCCCAGACCATCACCAATCTTTGAAATGACCAAGGTCGACGACACTTATTTTCAGGGTTCATACAAGAACCGGTATATCCAACATGAGTTGGCTGCATATGTACACATATTCATGCATACAGGGTAGCAGTTAATTCGCTATCGAGCAATACCACAACTTTTGTTTCACTACTTTTCACTCGTTTCTTTTTTTCAAATTTGATTAATCTTTACTTTTTTTTTCGAAATTAGGTTGGTCTCTTTTGTGGCCTCTGAAATCGCATTTATGTCCTGCAGCTAATTTGTAGTTTTTATTGCATACTGACACATGGCTACGGAATTTAAGGTACATAATTGGCACAGACGGCAAACAGGGCTTATCAATAAAAGAGAGACATGAGGCTTGCATTTTGCCTAGTTAGGCGTTGAACCCCTGCGATTGTGAAATACATAAGCTGTGAATGTATATGTATATTGCCAGATGGAATTAATTGATTCCGTTGATCAAGGATTTGGACAGCATATTTGACTATCCAAATTTGAGGTTGATAAAGTTTACAATTACTTAAAGAAAAAAGAAAACACCGCACACTAAAATTGTTACCACGGGCAACGGGGTCATTGAAGAACAAGCCACAGTAGGTCTTGATGTTATAAAAATACGTTGTAAAAGAGTGATACAATGAAGCCACACTGGCTATTTCCATTCTACTGTGAGCATCCCCGACCAATGTGCCAAATCGTGAAAGTGCACTACCAAAATGAATAAAGTTATCTGCGACAGGCAGGTTTATTCAATGGACAGCATGGTTTAGGAATTCATTTGTGCATAGGTAAATTTCATTTTTGTGTTAGACAAGCTAAGTGCCGAGCCATTTCATAATGAAAGCATCTGTGATTCCGTCACTGAACTCTTAGAAATCCCCTTTCTTCTGTGCGACAAAGTCACAATTATCACCATTAAATAGGAGCCTAACCTGTCCAGAAAACATTTTAAATTTAGCTATAAAAGTGGATTAATGAAGATAAACATCAGCATCTTAGTCCAAGGAGAGTTACAAAATAATTTTAAATATAGTTGACGCAGTAATGTCCTATTTATTCATTCTATCGTCAACACTAGTGAGAGATGATAGTTTACAATTCAAATTGACCCTCTGTTTTTATCCCGTCATGGGACTGTCTTATAATGTCATCACATCTGGGTGGGCAGCCAACCTTTCCTAAAACCGAATAGAAAGTTTTCCAATCATCAACACTGTGTCTCTGTTATATCAAAAAACATCCGTCAAAGGTAAACACAATCGTATCCGTTGTTCTTCTCCCTGTTCTAAAACTCCACTAGATTTCTGAGGCAATAGAAGGACATATGGGTCGGAGTTCCTATACTAAAGAATTCTTGAAACACCCAAATGCCCTGATAGTTACCACTCTCCATTCCCTTGTACTTATTCTAATAAATGGGCAATATGATAGCATATTTCAAGTTCCGATAGATAGACAGCTCCCTGCAAGAATCAATAACGAGATAATGCATAGCGCTTCTAAGCATCTTCCTACTAAACAGGAGAAGTGAGGAGATTCCATCAATGCCTGGGGCTTTTCCACTTCCCATTTAACTAAACGTTCCCCTTATTTTGCAAGAGTCGGAATATTCAAAATTTTGGTTATGTGCTGATGATGTCCTTATTTACACTTGATGGCTCCTTCAACAGTTCTATGAAATATTCATCCTTTCATAGAACCATTCGAATATCTTTCCAAAGCCTCCATGGGCGTGATGTGTCGATCTTGTAGCCAACAGACCTGTTTAATCAACACATAAGTAAATAGTATCTTTCCTATCTGCCACTGCTTAAATCTCTGGAGCATTCTTCTAGACACAAGCTGTTTTTCATCAACCTTTGCTCATGCTGCAAATTACATTTTACTAAATGTATATTGATACAGTCTGTATATTACAATCCATAAATATGTTTATAGAATTATTACATTTGTAGATGCATGAGATTATACAAATATGTACATCTGTCTTATCTGAAAATGATATACCCAACATATATCCGAGTTTAGACAGACATAGGTATATGAAATATAAATACATCAGTTCATGCCCCGTGTGTGAGTGTGGGAGTAATTCATTACTTGATATTTTTTCTTATTTCAACACACTAATAGATAAACTTCAGAGAATGCCACTATGCGAAAAAAAACAAACAAAAAAAAAAACAAAACAAAAAACATCTTGAGGTCATGAATCGTGACTAAAATAATTCGTCTAATATGCTGTAAGGACTGTTTCGTCTACACGTATATCTACAGAGAAAGGCTGATCGTAGAGTGTGAGTGAGATAGTATTGCTAGTTAGGTAATAAGCAGTACTCAAGAATAAGGCTTCCAAAATAGGCATGTCCATCCTCAGTTTATCTTATTTGCCATCCGTTGTACGCTTGGTATTTCACTCGATATTTTGGGTTGCTTTTTGCTTCAAATTTATTAGAGTTCAGTCAATCTGACCAGTAATTTGCGGAAAAATGTTTCCGTCATTTTATCAGTACTTATACTTTCTCACATTTATGATACATCAACAGTCTCACTTTGTGCATTTTGTGAAACTTTAGTGGTTCATTTCACCAGGTTGCCAACTCTAAGTTTCGTTCAAACATCCCCAATGGGTTTACCTTCATTTTAACTGGTTATGGATTGAAATTGATGAATATGATTTGCACCCCGCCTCCAAATATTTTGCGCCTTCAAATTTCAATAACATTCATAATAGATAATGATATAGAGTTACAGAATGTGCTTTCGGTGAATGGTTCAGCCTTCAATACGTCTATTATTACTATTATTATTATTATTATTATTACTATTATTATTATTATTATTATTATTATTATTATTATTATTATTATTATTATTATTATTATTATTATTATTATCATCTTATTTGCTCGTTTTCCGAAGGCAATGTATTCATAAATAGTACAACATCTGAGGTATGAAAGTGAAACTTGCTTAATACCTCGGTTTCAGATAGAGATGACTCTGTGTAATCACTGGGGTTTAAATGTCTGTAGGAAAACAGGTTGTTAAGTTAACTTAGGAGAGATATGATTGTATTCTTAGAGCCAAATAACAATGCAATTCAGGCATAACCATAATCATAGTTATTCTAATCGAAAATCCACCGACCCACAAAGAATAGGTAAATATCACCAAACCAGTGTGGTTGCTTTTCAAACACTGATCGGTTGACCCCTCATCTTAATATGAAAATCTATGTTTGTCTTACTTTGTGACGAATATTCAGCCAAGAGAAAGAGTTCCAACTGATTCCTGTCTAGACCAAAAACTACTAAACAAAAAAAATTTATGCTGCAACATTGGTCTGATATAAGGAAAAGAAAACCGGCAGACGTGGATGACCATCACATTGCCGTAGCACGGTATCAAAAGATGTGTAATGGTAATTTTCAAACTAAAAGATGAATTGCCAAATGTTTCTAAGGTGAAAAAAGTGATAGCTTCAAGAAGTGTAAAATTTGAAGTAGGAGGTCTAAATCGTTCCATCATGCAAGAAACGGACAACAGCAAAGGATCTTATTATCAGTACGAACGACTATTTAGGAGATAAGGAACGACCTTATAGCTTCTGTCACATGAAAGAATAACTTGACAGTCATTTTGGTTGAGAGATTTTGATCACCCAAGTAAAAGTAAGACTGGATGTCAAGGGATTCCAAGGAACAGCTTCATCAATCTACCATAACTATCATAAAGGATAAAGAATAAATGGTAATGACAGAGAAAGATTCATTATGACTGCAGCAGAATTATAAGGAGCTAACATTAGATCTGTTGTGCATGAAACTATTACCTACCCGAATAGTCTAGACATGTCCCTGGTGATGAAGACACTGCTATTAATTTCAGTCTCTGCGCATTATTTATTAGAAAAGAAATTGGACTGAATATCTGTTACCTCAACCAAGCCATGATGCAAGCTACCAAACCAAGATGTTTACTCCAACTGTGCAAATTCATCACCACTTTGAATCAAAATGTCAACTTGAGTGTCTGTATCACCTAGGGTTTGGCTCTTCATATTCGGGGGTATAGCTGAACAAAAGGAATGATGCAGTAGCATAGAAACTTGAAATCTGTTAACTCTCAAAGTGAATTAAATGCAATATATTGCAGATTATGCTGACCTTAATATTGGAACAATTGCTAGTACGTTCCTAGGCACGGGAATTATTGTGTAGATAATTCCTGAAATTGAACAAGCTTCGTTCATTCCATGTATCAAAATGACTGCAAAGTATCTTGCAGACGAACTAAGGTCTTTCCATATACACAGGAGTCTGGGGACATCAAGGCGTCTCACTTACAGATAGATTGGAATGCAGTCTTAAGACAAATAACAGACGTCTGCTAATCGACTGGGGAATCTGTCCTTGTCGGTCGGCAAATGACCAACGTCTAGATGGTCCAGAACGATGAAAATGTTCCTCACTGGAGACCATCCTGATCAAACGTCAATCACCTCCCTGTCAATAATGGACATGGATCAAGGGGATCTATTCAACTCTCCGGTAGGTTCTTAATCACGCAGAGCGATACTGGGTCACTCCAATGCTAACCTTTGATCAAGCATCATGATTGAAATCAATGTCAATTATCGAGATTGAAGCATCTGGCAGTCCATTAAAACTGTTCTCCTACTCGGAGGATTCCATGTTCTCTTGAGTTTTCTTGGCGCTATTGGTCATTGGAGTTGACAATACAATAAATACAAACAATGTTCCATATCCATCCCTGCAAATCACCATCAGCATAATTGTCTGCCATATCTTCCTGCTTCAGTGTGTACCATCTAGTTCAGGGACAATAGTAAAGGAATTAGGCAGGGAGATCCGAGACTCATTCATTCTAGATGGAGCTTATGCGATGCAATTGCGTCAAATTGCGGTAGTATGCGCTGTGAATTCGATGTTCGAGGAGTTGATTGATTCCTGGCCTGCTCAGGGCGCAAAGGTGCGTGTACAAATATGTCTGCCTAATGAAGTGAAGTTGATATGTATGCTGTATGTTTATAATAACAAATGATAATAAATTGCTTTTAATCTCAGATGAAATCAGTCTGGCGCAAAGGTACCACCAACATGCACAAATACATCCAGAACATGTCATATCTGATGGCTGAATTTGAAAGAACACAATTAAATACTAATATACGGCCATAATGTACATGGAAATGATATGCTCAGAAGATTTTCATTGTGTGAAGTTGTGACTTGAAAGCCCCAAATTTCAAACTCTTTATTCACTTTGATCAACTGAGTATGAAATTCTAGACTTTACTATGTTATCTGAATGTCCCTAAGAATCACATAAAAACATTTATCACTATTGCAGCTTTCGAACTACGGATTGATTGGACTAAATAGTATAGGTGTACATTGTGAAATATGGGAACAATGACATTCAAATATGTCAGAAAGTCTTTTGTGGAACTTGGATCAGCTGACACCGGTCACAAGCTATATCATGCATTCCTTTCTCCGTCAAATACAAAACTATGACCTGCATGAATTGTTAGTAAAAGCCCTGCAAACTGGAGCAAAGAAAATATTTCGAAATATTCATTGATACCATACAAGAAGAAAAAGATTATATACATAATGGTTGATGAATGAATTTGAAATAATCCAAAACAGTTGCCAAAGGTTCTTGAAAAATTCAAAGTAATGTCCATCAGTCAGGAGTGCTAATTTCGGGATCATCCCCGGGCAGTGTTGGAGAGATCGTAGAATCTAAAGTAAAATACCGAATCAAAGACATCTTTGAAGCCCCGACATAGAGGAAATCCTATTTTTTCGTAATGATTCGCTTCGGCAGTTGGCATTAGGAAGTGTGCTATGTATTGGACCACTGCCAAAGTGCAGGACAAAACTTTGGATCCATATCATTAATTTCTAACGGAGAGATTACATTACTATTTTGATATATATATATATTTTGAGAGTTCTTTGTCCATGTGTATGCGTCTGTCTGTTCATCTATCAAACTAAAAATAATCCAATCATGGGTGCAATTCAACCAAATTTGGCATTTAAGCAATTGGCAACGGGGGAACTTTTGAGTTGAAAGGTCTTCTTTGAGAAAACCATTTACTGAGAGATTCGGAGGCCTTTCAACTTACAACTACAATGGTTGGAAAATTAGAGATCCAATTTCCTATCAGACACATACTATGAATCCAAATTCTTACTCCATAGCCATCCATTCACTTTATTTTCATGAAGTATAGATTGATCTTTAACTTAATGAACTTGTCGAAGCGGTCATTTTTTTCCAAAGAAAATTTCTTTGCATAAAACTTAAAATCTGGAGAATCTCTTCTTAATTAGTTTTGATCAATTTTTGATCATTTTTTTTATGTGGTAGGGATTTCCAATTTTTATGAACATTGAGCTGAAAGAATTCAGCTTTACAACCTGAATACTCAAAGTTCGAAAAAATCATTTTATGATATACTTGCCTCTTCATTTATATTACTCATGAACAGACCATCAATAAAAAAAATCTCAAATCACATGAAAATCGGTTTATGTAATAATGGAAATATTTTTTCTTCACTTTTTCCATTTCATACCGTAATTGGGTATTTTCATTCAAAGTAAGTCTTTATCTGCTTTGGTTAGTGAAATAGAGTGGCGTATTCCCACTGCGTTGCTTCTGGCACTAAAAAGGCCTATGTCTAATAGGGTTATTATTCCCGAACCGAAATATAAGAAGTGAATTAGGGTGCCTGTTTTGCATCAGACGGAAATTGTAGGTTGGACCTAACTTTGAACTCAAGGCACTCATTACTACTTGCGTAGAAGCACGAGAAAATGTTACAATTTCAAGATTAAAAATGTTGAGAATTAAATAGAAAGTAAGGGACCATTACACACACATTGTTTCCATTGCATCGTATATTTTTATTAGATTTTTATTTATTTTTCATTTTTCTTACTGATCCAAATGTTTCTGATCGAGATATGTTTTTAAAAAGTTACTTTTTTCCGAAAACTAAAAAGTCAAGAAAAAACTAAGATCAGATTCAGCCATAATTGTTTATTAGGCATAAGATAGTATATTTAATAAAAATTTGATTGCTTCAATGAAGTAAATGTTGATGTTCCTTTCTGTATATCTCTATTCTTTTTTTAAATGAAAATCACATTATATAAATGATATAATTTGTGACTGACACTGGTAGATTAAAGTTTCACACGAGAATTATCAAGGTTGTTGCATGATCGACGAGTATACGAAGTTTATTACTCCAAGAAGACTTGCATCAATGAATTGAAATATTTGCTTGAATAATGATTCATGATGTCTTTTGAGACTTTCAATTAACCTAAATAGTTATCCATTTTTTCCACTGTCATATTCTAACAGTTTGGATGGAGAGGGAAAATCACCGAATGATTTTCCTAGTATGTTTGATCGTTGAGTTAGAATATCAACAATTTCTACATTTTATCAGTATATATCCATCAAATTGGAGGAAATATCAATTTTCTTTGAATTCAATCAAATCAAACGTATGAGAAAAGATCAAGTATGTAACTTAACAAATCTGTCCATAAACTAAACCAGCAACAAGATGATTTTTCTGAGAAGAAGACCTCTGTGTAGCTTATTTACCTATATTTAAATATAAGTGAAAGTATGTGGATTTGCTTTAAAGTTGGGCTCATTTACAATGGTCGTGTTATACAGAGCTTGATGCCACTTTTCTAATCTTTGTAGTTTATGAAAATGACCTCATCATAATCAATTTACATTGGAGATTAGACCCCCTCTAAAATTTCGAGAGTGGGTCTCCTTGAAAGGAACTTTTTTAAAATCAAGAAGTCCCCTTATATATCATATAGCATGCTAAACTTGGTTGAATCGCACCTTTGTGTAAATGCTTTGTACACTGTGACAGACGAACAAACAAACACACAAGCAAACACACAGACACACACAGACAAACAGACACATACACACACACACACATATATATATATGCGCATGTATGTATGTATGTATGTACGTATATATATATCAAGATAGCTGTGTAATTTTTCAATTAGAGGATAGGGCTCTGGATTTGAAGTGGTTAGCCCGCAGCTGAGAAGCCATCAAGTGCTTTGAATATTATCCAATTCCAACAACCAAGGCAAATCTTAACGAGACCTTGGGCATTCTCCCTTAAAAAAAAGCTTCAAAGGGATCTACAGTTAAGCATTCCAGGGTACGTCGAAAACGTGAGATCTCTTTAATATGCTGTCAGAGTCGATCTGATGCACCCGAAGCCGATAACCGGTACTTTTACTTTTCTCGAAAAAAATCTGCCAGCTTATCTTTTTATTTTTAGATGACGCATCATTTATGATGTCCATAGTTTTCCTTGTGTGTCAAAAGGTTTTTTTTTTTTTTGCTTTTGTTAATCGTAATTTAAATATAACCTATGACCAATAGTGGCAAATTCAAGTTTCACACAGGAATAGTATTTGATGACTCATTTTATTCATTGAAATTCCCGGTGTTTTTTCAAATTTGACTGCCGTAGTTTTTATTTTGGATGTAGTTGTTTTTAATTGGGTTTCCGTATTTCTCCAATCAGCTCGCTCCAAGCTTTAATTTGTTTGAAAAGGATAAAGTAAAGCAAAATCGATGTTCAATGCATGTCAAATCTCCTGAGATTATCACTGTGTTCCTCAGATTTTTTGACAGGTATTCAATATGTTTTTGATACACTAAAAAGCCTTTGTAAAATCATGCGTCGGAATCGAGTTCATAAATCCACAAAGTGATATTTATTTCACCTTTTTGTGATTTTAGAGCATGCTGACCTATTCCCTCCTCAGTATGATAGGAATTAATATTCATTGTAAGTACTTGGCAAGTAAGGAAGAAAAAACGCTAGGGTGCATGTAGAAAATATGCAATAAATCTGTATTCAGGAAGTCAGTGCTGATTACATTCAAGTATCAATCAATTCGTTTTCTTCTGATTAGAATATTTACTACTATTTCAGATTGAAATTTGCGAGCTTTTCTGTATGCTTTATGTTGGACTCAAAGAAATACCACGCATACACTATTCCTTTTTTTCTCAAGTTTCTGGAGACATATGTATCTTTAAAGAAAACTCTTACAGCGAAATTTTCAGCAAAATAAGAAATAAAGAAAAAAATCTATCGAAATAAAAGTAAATAAACAGGTCAGATAATGATTACTCTATCAAAAGAAGAATAACTCACATACTATCCAGCCATCGACTGAACATAGGAATTTTGCATATGGTTTCTCCGTTATTACAGACCAAAAAATTTGTTTTTTTATATTTTGTTCGCTTAGAAGACTGTTTTCCAATATACGTGAATTCATAGTCAAATCATAAAAAGATATAAACCTCTATCTACTAACAAACAACATTAAATCTTAAAATTCTGACGGACTTAGGTATTTTCATAATCATACAAATATAATCTGCATGTGATATGATGTTCCTTGCACGTAAGCTTAATTCAACCATAGCATATACTGAGAAGTTGTTTTATATACCTTTACATATATTACAGTTTGTTTGCACACGGGAGGGGTGGGCACAGACTTCGAATTGAATGCAATCGAGTGGGTAACTTTTCGAGGAGGGGTTCATCTCAATCATTCAGATGCTCGCATTGATGCTTCAGTGATCATAGATAAGTGTTTGTTTACATACACTGAGATATGGTCGAATTCAGTGCAGAAGCATTCTTCCCTGGAAACTTAAAACAGCAGAGAAATTGTTGGACAAAGGCGTGGTCTTATTTGAAAAATTATACTGCAAACTAGGAAAACAATAATTATTCCCACAAAAATATCTTTGAATATGTTCACCGAAATTTAGAAAAAAAATTAATTTATTGTTTGTGATTTGCTTTACCTTTCCTCCTCTTTTTCGTGTATAATATGTAATAAAATAGCAACGAGGTTTAAAAAATTGAGAAAAAAATACTCGTACATGAATAGTAATTATATATATATGCATTATGAATTTATCAAATATGGAGACAGCGTGAGGTGATAACAAGTTTTTTTTCTTTAAAAAGATAGATATGAGTACCTAAAACGAATCTCGACTGTAAATCCAGGCCCCTAAAATTCTACGAGATGATAGAATACTTAGGTACATACGATGAATTAACTATTTAACACCGTTCAATTTATTTCAAAATATCATCCAGAGGTGATACACATTAGTATTTCTATGTCCGTTAGGACAGCCATAATTAACTTATTGGGAACGTTATCTTCAGCTCCGATACTAGCCATTAAACAGTCGTGAGAATAACTCATGTTACTGTGTTATTGATTACCGATGTTTCGAAAATTGATAAAGAAATTCTACTTACACAGTCAGCATTGCTATTATTGGTTCTGCCCCATTACAGTAATTTATAGCAATAAGACGATAAACATAGGATCCAGCACTGGATCTTAGCTACAGACATGTTGGGAATCGGTTTATTTTCAGCGTGGAGTTCAAGACGAGGCTTTCAGGGATACTAGTTAACTTGCAACCGAACATACGTGTGAAACTTCTGAATACAAATAGTGGGCAATTCTTTCCTTTTAGTTTGAGATAGTTTTATCCAATGGTAGTTTGATCGAACCCAAGAACTATCAAGTTTAATATGATATAAAATCCGCTGAACTCAATAAAGTGAGATGATACATGATACATGCTTTCTCAACAATCTATGTGAGGGCCCTAACAGATTTGATAAACTAGGTAGGGCCCTGTGATAGATATTTATCATCCCTAAGAGTGACTTGACTGGCTATTCTTTTCCGGCTTAGGTGAAATACAGACTACTGTCAATTACTTAAGCCCTGGGAATACACTGTACTAGTTAACACTTGAGTATGAGACTGAAATAAATTACCCCAGCAGCCATAACGTTTCAATTCTTTTTTCAAACTTCAGAACACAGGAAAGTAACACATACAGAGCTTCTTCAACGTTTTTCAGCTGTTCTTCGTTCTAGCCCATTACTAAGATATAGTCATATTGAATGCCAACGCATTGTATATGCCTCAACGTTTCCCAATTCTCAATGGAGAAAGTCATGGTCAGATAATCCCCAGACTGAAGCCGAGTGGGTCTAAAGAGTTCCATATGAGTATGTATTGTTGGTATTTCTTAAAAGTCCAGTAGCATCTACTGATAAGCATGGCTGACATAAAGCTTTGTAAACCATTACATTTCATGATTAGAAGCAACACTTTTTGAATAGAACAGTTTTCACAGATGGCTGAATTATTGACAATTCCTTATAATCTTCATTGATTCATATTGTTCCATCATCCTTCTCAACTGATACAATCGAATTATATCCATGTTGATAGATATCTCCATTCATCACTCTAAGTTCAAACACCCCTTCTTTCATGTCATATAGAACAGGTATACTTATGGAGACCTATGACACAGTTTCAGTGTCGACCTTCATGTGAACCTTGATGTACTTATGATCTGACTGAATACATTTTCTCCTGGTCACCAAAGTCAGGAACCCAGGCTTGACTCCAAAACAAATGCAAGCAGTGATCCAGATCCCGAACATGCACAAAACAGCTGAATAGACAGGTCTACACGATAAGACGACGATTAATCATGTTTTCAAAGTATGATCCAGTAATCTCTTTTTAGCTCAACTGCAGGAGTATAAATCTCTCTAGCTGAATAGAGTTTCTCTTTTCAGGATAGAACAAATGTATTAGCTTTGAATATAGGTGTGTATCGAACTTATTGACCTTATCTATAATAATGATAATATATTTTTTTTTACTCTTCCTTGTATTCAAAGTGAAATATCATGTAAATTGGGAATTCAGATATGAATAATATTTACAAAATAAGACTTCTCAGATTGAGTCCCCTATGTGAGACTTACAGGAAATGTTTCATTCTAGTACGGCTACGTTTGTAAAACTAGATTTTCTATTCTAATCATTAACCCAGAACTGTATGAGACTGCAATTCTGTGTTAAACACCTTTGACAACAGAAGACTAAGCCACACATCGAACATTTTAACCGAATAGCTCATTAATTATATCGCATTTCGAACCTCCTGTGAACTTGAGTAGATATTTCAGAAAATCATTTAAAAAAATTCTGTAAAAAGGGATTAGTTAAATGTGCACACACACTGACACAAAGACCCCTCATATATATATATATATATATATATATATATATATATATATATATATATATATATATGTGTATATATATATTGGGATTTCAAATAAATATTTTAGGAACAATATATAGTCTTATGTATACAGAAAAAATTAGTATCGCGCAAGGAAGAAGAGAAATAGTCTGTTTTCTTGGAAAACCAATTTGTAAACCAGGGAACTTTTACTATTCAGTTACTGGTGAGCATAAAAAAGATTTTACTGTCGTCTCGCTCATACAACTGTCATGTCCATCAGAGTAACCCATCGACTTTCTTTCGGATCCAGGTCCAAGTCATCTCTTGGCGATTTCAGCTTATCCACTGTCAGTCATGGGCGATACATGTCTACTCGCTTTTAGGGGGCAGATGGCCACTTCAACTTATCTGCTGGAAGCGAAGGAGAGATATACACATTCATTTTAAACGACAAATCCTGCCAGTCAAACTGCTAACTTCACGTCGATCTCTGATTAGTTCATCGAATGGTTAGCCACGCCAAAGTTGTCAATCATAGCACGCTACACACTCCAAACCCTTCTGACTCATACGGCACACTTTGTCCCCCTTTACTCTCTTTGTATGTCTCCCTCTCTGTCCCTGTCTCTCTGTCTCTGTCTGTCTGTCTGTCCTTCTGTCTGTCTGTCTGTCTGTCTGTTTGTCTGTCTCTCTCTCTATATGTATATATATATATACACACACACACACACACACACACATATATATATATATATATATATATATATATATATATATATATATATATATATATATATCACACAAGCATCATTGTATGTGTCTATGCTCGTGCATACGTACTTTACAATAAACATGGAGGTATCAGAGTTTGCAATAACTGCCAGTTAGTTATAGCAGAATGTTTTGATGTTTCCTGATTTATCAGTGGCATTTTAGCGTATGTTGTTGGATTGATATTCCCCAAGATTCACCATATCTCTCCATCATGGGCGTCGCAGTGGCAGTACTTTCTGAATTTATCTTTCTTCCTGTCCATCATAATTTTGCAAATGATCTCTGAGATCTGCATTGTGAGTCCTAATGTTTACCAGTCGCCTGACATTCTCGCAATATGTTCAGCCCATATTTATTTTATATTGAGTTTTCTTATTGTTTGTATCATATCTTGAGTTCCTGTTTTTCCCCATGAAACATACTGTGTTGTCTTAGGATCTTTCTGTGTGAGGTTGATCATGATTCTTACTTAGGCACGTTGCATGGTTCTCCGTTTTGGAATCAATCTTTCGATTGTGTTCCATGTTTTAGCTCCATAGGTGACTTTTCGAAAGGTGCTTTGGTTGTATACCCTTCTTTTTAAAGTTAGTGGGATTTTGTGTCCTCAGAAGTAGAGCTTTGCCTACCAAAAGCTTCCAAACTCAGTGTAATTCTCCGGTTTATGTTTCTCCTTTGGGAGATTTCATGGAGATTTGTTATCATAGATTGATGTAGTGGTCTTCTTTTTTTAGCTCTGCATTTTCTATTTTTCACTTGCTTCATTTAGTTCATCTGGCATAATTTGGAGATCGTGAAGGTTCATCGTAAAGAGAATGATATTGTAAGCAAATCCCGTATTACTCAGGTTTTCACAGTCGACTTTGATTCCTCTGTGTTTCCACTTTGAATTTTGGAAGATCATCTCAAAGCAGGCTGTGGACAGTTTAGGTGAAATCCACCCATTTGAACATTGAAAATGTGCATAATGAGACATGTTTTTTCAAAATCGCAGACGATAATACAGAAAAAAGGGAGGTGTTGATTCATGTAATTTCAGGTATGTTCACACAAAAATAAATAAGTTCTGCTAGAATTTGAACTTGGTTTGTCAGTCACTTTCTCGGAGCTGATATTGCACCCTGTGCCAATGTGTACACACAATCACGTATGCACACTGTCTCACACAATTGCAGACACAGATATATGCTCATATACATATATACATTCACTCACGTATCCCTTATCAGCATTCCTCGAACTCATAAACTGTACATAACAGATTGGACTAGCCACTCGTTTATGGGATGAAAATAGTTACATAGTCATACATATACACAAATGTACACACACTCGCCCGCAAACACACACACACACACACACACACACACACACACACACACACACACACACACACACATCCATACATGGACATTTTTAGATAGTTAGTAGGGGGAGATTTATTGAGCATGTTTAGGAATAGCAATGGCTATGGTCATTGATTTCTCCCTACATCTAAATTGTGAATGCTGAGTTTCACAGGAACAAAAACTCCTTCTGTTGAACATAAATGTTCTATTGCACTATATGTATAGTGGTACACTTAGATAAACTTTTTTATTATTTATTGTTCTTACTTTATCAAATATTTTTTTTTAATCATCGATGAAAAGCAAAACAGAGTAATGTGTTCTATAGCAATTGCTTCTGGATACTTGATTTATTTTCTGTAGGTGTTTGATTGTTGAATTATCACCTTTTAATCATTAATTAAATATCAATAATTAAATCACAGACAGATTTTGAGGTTCTTTTTTGTTGGTATGCTTTGTATAAACAACTTTGCTAGTCCTGTGTTGAAAACCCCAGCTGTGTCTCCTAAAAGGTCCTTCGTAGTAGAAACAGTGCATTGTTTTCTGTTGAGTCTAGAATATCACTACTGTCGATCAGAGTTAAAATTTTATCAACTTATTTTTATTTTTGTTGCGTACAAACTTCCCATAATATTCATCAGCTATTCTTAATATCTTGTCTACACTTTTGGTGATTTGTCCGTTCCAGTGCTCCAGTGTTAGCATTATTCAGTGGCCGATATCATCCACCGCTCTACTATCATCTCCATATTCTTCTGTTGCTGTTGTCTCTACAGGTCTTTCATTTATCATTTTTTTAGATCCGCTTTTTCGGTGTCATCTTCTCTAGTTTTTATTACCAATATTTCTTTTATTTGATAAGTTCTCAGGTTGTATCTTTAGTGGTTTATTTATTGCTTTCATTTGTTCTGCTTACCATCACTGTTTCACCCTTATATAATTTGTTAGATTTTTACTCTTTTTTACTGTGGTATTTTTTCTATTCCATAAAGCTTGAAAATAAAGTCAACCATCCCCATCTCAGGGCACATTCACTTGCTAATAATCGTTTTGTTCCTCTCGTTTTTAAAGTTAAATTTGCACTCGCTATCATTCGACGGTTACTTCATATATCTACTTAGTTCATAACGGCAACGTCTTTAAGCCCAATAGTCGAAAAAATTTATTTCATAATAGCTGTGTATATATATGTATATATATATATATGTGCACAGAAATGGATATATGAACTCGCTATGTATGAAAGATAGTGTAGTTAGATGGGAAGAGTCGGAGAGATATATCGATTGAGGATGTTGCTTGCTACCAGTTGTAGTAAGATATTGATTTTTTTAGAAAATCTGAATATCGGATGCTTAGTTTCAAAGAAACCGGGGCCGTCCCACTTGAAAGACCGGATGAACATAACCATGCTGTAGCACATCGGTCTTGTGTTAGACAAAGATATACTTATGTAATATATCTGTCCCTCTGTCTCTGCCTCTTTGCGATTCCCTGTGTCTGTCTCGGTCTTTCTCTTTACATAAGCACATAAAATGCGTTCAAAGACAATGCACATCTTTTAACGCTGTTAGATTCAATGAAGAGTAGTGTACGTACTGTTTCGGAGTGGGACATCTTGTTATTATAAAATATTGGATCTAAATTGAAATACCTTTAATGTTTGACCCAAACTGTTTAGATATTGAAAATTTGTTGATGCTTTTTAGTCATTACTGACCATTATATTTAACGTATTCCATAAATTATGAATCTGCTTGTTTCTCTAACTTTTTTTTCTCTTCAATACATTCATTCAGAACGGGAGAAACAAATATTGTGAATATTGTGAAATAGTGTGAAGATCCAGTGGGACAGATTTTAATCAATGACTTGGCAGAATGTTGCATAAAGCCAAAAATTATTCAACTTGATATAATATTTGATCTTTTTAAACATTTTCATCTAACATGAGGTATAGTAATTGGAACGCTCCGTTGGAAGACTTGGGCAAGTTGGGTTCAGCGGCAAGTTGAATCAATTTATTTAATATTGTTTTCACTACTTGACAGGAAAAGGCTCCCTCTTTACCACAAGGTTTGACCTTTATGTGTTTGGATATTTTGCACGAATCACATTTTTCCACCCAAATAAGTAACTTTCCAGTATACAAGAGTCTAGTTTATCTGGTTTTAAGCTATTGATGATAGCGTAGTGTATGTTCATGGGAAGTGTGCATGAACAATATATATATATATTTACTCCAGTTCACGCAGTCTCTGTCAGAACTCCGTCTTGGAATATAGTGCAAAAAAAACTTTGGCTGTTTGGTACATTGTAAACAGGGCTACCTGAACCTTCATAATTGTATGAAACTGTGGTCAAGGGGAAAAAATCTGAAAAATGACACAACAAACTTCAAACAAATAGTAGGTATTCCCATCTTTCTTCCCCCCTTCCATCTGACACTTCATTACAATGCAGTACTGAGGTGAAGAGTGGTCGTTATTTTCCCCGAACTGAATTTGCATTCCTTAGTTAAATTGTAAATTTCTCAATTCTACCACTATGATAATCACATGTGTACATACAAGCAAGAGAACCAACTTACCTGATCAGATTAAAGCTGGAATCCCTCTTCCTGGGGTAGGATGGCACCTTTTTTTTCGAATTTTAAATTGATGGATCAATATCTTGGACAAATGATACAGATTTATATGACCCATCGAAAGGAAATCTCTTTTTCTGTTGTAATTTAGGTCATATTTGCGTTTTTAATGAATCGATTGCACAGGGATCAGTAGCTACCCAGGTGAAAAATATACCATTTAACACCATTGTCACCAATTTATCCCTATCCATACAAGAGTATTTACCAGCCAGTTCAGAATATAAACCATCTGAATTTAAATCATTATTGTATTTTGATACGTATCTGGCCACCTGATTAACTGTATCCTTTGAAAATGTTTTTTTTTCTTCATAAACGGGATGTTTATCCGTCGTTTTTGTAAAACCCGGTAACCGACTTAATTTGATTGATTCATATGTTAATAAAATGTCAACAGCTCAGCATAAAATTAAATTGAAATGGTATGTAACCGTTGGTAGATGTATTCCAGAGAGAATTTGCATGCCATGTTGGATCTCATTTGTACCAGAATTTATTTCTAGGCTACATTGAGATACTACTACTACTACTACTACTACTACTACTACTACTACTAACAACAACAACAACAACAACAACAATAATAATAATAATAATAATAATAATAATAATAATAATAATAATAAGAAGAAGAAGAAGAAGAAGAAGAAGAAGAAGAAGAAGAAAATACAAAGTTGAAGGCGACTAGACCGTGTCCATAAGGACAAAACTAGATTGAAAGAGTCAGTGCAAACAGATAGTGAACCATTATGGAAAGTGTCCAAAACTGTACAACGACCAGCAGAAAAAAAATATCAAACGAAAGGGCGACACAGTGAATAAGGACAGAAACATTGGAACAGAAAAACTATGCAGGTAATTCAAAACACAGATGCCAAATGCCGCAGACTCAGGATCATGGATGCAAAAGAAACCCAAAGAGAAAAACAGAATTGCTCATCATGGCAGCCGAAAACTAATGCATCAATACCCGCTGTCATGGCGGAAATCGATTGAACTAAACAAACTGTAAATACCATCAATGTGGAGAAGGCAATTATAATAACCACATAACCTGTGAATGTAGTAAAGTATCCAAGAAATAGTACAATCACAGACACGACAGGATAGCAACAGTGATACACTGGGAACTGAGCAAACGAAAGGGATTTGATCATGCAGACAAATTACATCAGTACAAAAAAAAAAATCAGCCGTGGAGAACAAAAGCAATGAATTACTTTAAGACTTTGACATAAAGAATAACCACCACACTGAAGCAACAGCACTCGACCTGGTAATTTAGACAAAGAAAAGAGAGCTCACCAAAAATGGACGCAGCAATAACTGGTGCGAGATTGCAAATAATAATAATAATAATAATAATAATAATAATAATAATAATAATAATAATAATAATAATAATAATAATAATAATAATAAGTACTGCAGAGAATCGTAGCTCTATCATGATATGCAGAAGAGAGAGGAGAAGTTAGCTGAAGACCTGAGGAGTCTTATTGTCACTCAGCCTTCAGCGATAACCACTGGGCAACCGGTGTGAAACTGTAAATTGCAGAATTACTGCGACCTATGAGTACTAGGAGAGGAGGGCTGGAGACTTGAGGAGACTTGCTGTCACTCAAACTCCAGCTGTTACCACCAGGCAACTCGTGTGAGATTCTGAATAATAATAATAATAATAATAATTATAATGATAATAATAATAATAATAATAATAATAATAACAACAACAACAACAACAATAATAATAATAATAATAATGATGATGATGATGATGATGATGATGATGATGATGATGATAATAATAATAATAATAATAATAATAATAATAATAATAATAATAATAATAATAATAATAATGGAAAAAAAAAGAAGGAAAAACTAAGCACTATCATCTATTTTTCACTAATGTAAAATGCAACACTAAAGAGAGTAAAAATTTCATCGTAAAAAAATACAATTGCCACACACAAAGTGAAACTAGGGAGAGGAGAACAAATAGTGCAGCATTTCAACCTTCTTTTGCACAAAGTTGCTGTTATTTCATGTTTGTTTTTTGGGGGGTAGGGGTTTGCAGAACGCATCATTAACTATCTGAAAATATCCGGCGAGCAAAGTTCAGATTTCAGAGAGATCAGTTTAAATGGTATGCCATTCGAATATTTCAATGACCAGTTGCGCATCCCAGAATTTTTTGGCAACCACACTGGATAGTAATTCTCCTTCTTGATTACGTAGTCGGCAGTTTCCTGATTATGAGTGAGTTTATATCCTTGCTAACCGTTGCTTTGAATGAACATACTAGATATTCATGGGATATCAAGCATTTTCGTTTTTTATGACTTTTAGGCGAATACAATGAGATAGCTGATGGTAACCCCAGAGGAGAATAACTATTGACTATGTAAAAGAAAGAGAGGTCATCCCGATTAGTGAAGGCTTGGTGGGCTATTCGTTGGTCATATCAAATGTATATATTCATTCTGGACGGACCCCAGAGCAAACAATTGCTTTCAAATGCTGCTATTTTCTCATCTAATGCACTCGAATGATTAAGAACACGGTTCAAAAAATTGAATAGTCCTATCTAAAAGAGGAACACATCTGCGATGTGCAATTGAAGTGTCCTTTCATTCGATTCAAAGTTATATCTGCGCTACAAAATCTGGATCCACTTCAAAATATTAGGGTGTATCATGGATATAGATTCAATGGTTTGTAATCTATATCATAACAAGCAACGTGTTTGTACACTTTTGCCTCCCAAACTTTAAGTATAAAGCACACAGAAATGCTGGCGGTTGAACATTAATACATTTGTGGAAGAACTGGTGGAATCGATCGTCAACAAATGAAGGAGGCTGATGAAGTAAAATGGGGTAAAATTGAACTTGCTTCCAAGCTATTGCATACGGACGCCTTCGGGTACCTTCCATGGGTTTACAGGAACTTTACATATCCTCCCTGGGTATACCGTGGGCAAAGCAATCTTTTTTTTTATAATAATATATATATATATATATATATATATATAATGCCATTGGATGTCTAGGCACAGGAGGGATCGTCGCGACGACTGGTGATGAATACGTATCGATTATTTGGATGAAGTAAGCCAGCATTATGGGCGTCTACACTCAAATCACATTCTTTCTCAGTTGGGGAACAGAACAAGAATCGCTGAATCTAGTTTCAAAGTGCTGAGCTGATTAGATGGTAGACTAAAAATAGGTGGTGCCTTTATTAAGTCTTTCTTGCCGTAGAGAGATATACTTCTGCTCAATTTTGCAACTGAAAGGTATTTTGATTTTATTTTTTACATTATTTTTTTTATCATTAATAGTTTCCCATCTTGAACACCAGTATGAATTAAGTTAATGACAGCAAAATGTCAACACACGATGATCTAATGTCTCCAGTGAAATATAAGTGCTTTTTCCTGTTTCTTGGTGAACCGATTTAATCACTCGTTCAGGAAGTATTTCATTGCATTTCAAATAAAATCAAAATCATGTTATCGTTCCCTCACCTAAACTAAAATAGAATGGCGATGTTTAAGGCTATTTAATTATTTCATGGGTGCTATTTTTGAAATAAGCACATTTTAAAACTGCGTAATGTCTCTAAGGAAAGGCTGCAATATTTTCAAAGTGACAAGCAGGCAGCCATTTATTTCCAGCGGTTTACCAATCAGAAATGTCCATTCTATAAGGGAAAATATTTTTTTTTTAAATTGCACATTTGGATTGTTTTTGTAATCTTTTTTGCTCTGAAAAGAATTGTGCGTATTGAAGGTCATCAGCTTCTCGTTGGTATGAAGAAATGATTTCCTAACTTATTATAATGTGGTGTTGAAACAAGAACCATTGGGTATTTCAGGGTAAAGGACAGTAAACATGTATATAGTTTTGAGGATTTACATCTGTAAGATATACCGTCTAAAATCTAATATAATAATGTAAAAACACTTTATGAATATATTTATAGTATCAGATCCAAAATTAACGCTTCAGAGAAGTTATTTGATTAATTGGAATATGTTTTAAATCCATTTTCCAAAGGTCTGTTATCATGGCTACAATTTTTGATATTTTGTGTATCTACCACATAGAATAGAAATTCTCAATGTAAAGGAATATTAATTTTGGAGATGAAGCGATGGTTTCAATCCGATCGTGGTACTAGAAGGGATATTGAATTGTCTATAGCCATACCGAACATTTGTCCGTGGATGACACAATTATCAATCATTATATATATATATATATATATATATATATATATATATATATATATATATATATATATATATATATATATATATATATATATATATATATATATATATATATATATATATATATATATATATGTATGTATGTAAAACGGCATTACAAACTCCACCCGTTAGAACTTTTTCTGAAACAGATGAAAAAAAATGTTAGTGACTGGTTGGCACATCGTTTGCTGGGTGACTCGTCTGCTGTACCTGTATGCAAATGAACCAGGGGTAAAACAGAAAGCCGTTAAATTCATAAATCAAAGTCTAAAGATTCCAGGAGAAAAAGAAATGTGGAATAGGTGACTAGAAAAATAAAAGTGGAAATAGATAAAAGCGTTGAATTGATATGGATTGTCATGATACCGTTTAAATCTCACTTTTAATCCAGATGCATATTTATTACTTCTCTCCTGATAAAAAAAAAAAAATATTCTAGACTGTAACAGTTTATTCATCATATGTGTGCTTACTACCTGCGAACATAAATTGCAAAAACAATCCTTATTGATGGAGCAGGTTAGTAACTCCTCCTTGAATGATTGGATGACATCTTAATGAACTGATATAATTTGTTATATTTGAACCCCCAATCCGAGAGAATTATATATATATATATATATATATATATATATATATATATATATATATATATATATATGGGTGTGTGTGTGTGTGTGTGTGTGTGTGCGTGTGTGCGTGTGCAATAAATTAGGAAAATTGGGATAGCTTCTTCTGATTTTAGTCATCTAGAAGTTTGTTTGGAAAAAATTAACAAAATGGTAAAACGTTCAATATATATATATATATATATATATATATATATATATATATACATATATATATATATATATATATATATATATATATATACATATATATATATATATATATATATATATATATATATACATATATATATATATATATATATCCTGTATCGATATATGATTCTGAATATATACGGACGGACACTTTTTAACACACACACACACACACAAACACACACACACACACTCATTGTGATTTGGCAGCTAAGACATATCGATTCCTACTGAAGTTATCTAGTGCTGATTGCTTTTCCTGAGATAATATCCCCGTTGAAGATCCCAATTTAAGTGAAGAGTGACTGATGCACTCAAAGTTATTCTTATCAACGATGAATTGCCTTTGCACAACATTTCCGTTGATTACTGACTCACTCAGGTGCTGAAGAGAACATGATTTGTTTTCTAAGAGTGCTTCAATTTATCATACATCAAAAATTATTTTTCCATTTGCAAGTCTCTGTTTGTAGTCGAATATACAACTGAATATAAATACCTGTGTGCTTTTATTCTGTTTCTCGAAAAATTCATTTCCAATCGCTAATAAGTGGCTCAGAAGAACCTATGCATTTCAGAAGGCCGGATCGGGTCGCTGGACAACCGGATAATATCCCAGTAGGCCAGTCAATCTAGGATACTGGTTCTCAAACTGTCTGCCGTGGCTCAATATCATGCTGCAACTATCTCCCTTGCGTGTTACGTTAATCTTCCAAAATATGGGACCATGTATTTCCTGACACAAACGTCTCTTGGATTTGAATTATATCGGCATAACTTCTACCACCGAGTTCCTAATCTTGTAGTTTTATCTCCACATTTTTTTCTAATTTCAATTTTCTTTTATCTGATTGACCTATGTAGTTTAAATACTTATGCGCTAATCATACGACCGATTTCAACATTGATGGTGCCCAGTGCTTACCATCATTTTTTAGACATATTTTTGCGATTAAGCTGCAATGTTTGCAATACGTCAAGTACCACTGATCAACCTAAGGTGTTCTACATTTGTTGCAGGTCTTTGTAAATGCAATTTTATATTGGAATTTATCGATTGTATAATGCAACGAACAGTGTCCTGCCTCAAAGGGCCTGTAGATCAAGGCCAGAATGAGTTTCAGCCTGGAGAAAACGTGATGTACCGTTAAGTAGTGCTGTCTCAAATAGGGGTGCAGTGTCTCCTACAGAGCTTGCTGTAGAATTGCTTTATTTTCTCATCTCACACCTCAATGACTGTGATCCAAAATGATATACGCCAACCCCTGATCCTGCTAAACATGACGGGGTTTAACAGGGATATTGCCAATGAGATTCGAAACTAAAGCTATATTGCAAGCGCTATAAGGGCAATTTCCTCTTTTCTAAGAGACTCACTACTCATCAACGTAAGTGAGATTGTTTTTTACCTTTTTTTTTGTTTCAAACTGAATCAGCAGCCACTGACATCTCAGATTTTTTTTCCAAATAAGGTCAAGGAGCGTTGATTTTGAAACTCATATCTTGTTAATCAGATCTTGATTTTTCTGTTTATTTTGTAAATACATGTATATTTTTGGTATTGTTATACTTTTGTTGATTAAAGTTTTGAATGTTTTCGGGCCCTATGAAAAAAAATCTACAAAATTCCCAATTTGCAAAATATCATCAAACGTAAACAGTGTTGACAACTAAAATAGGACTAATTGTTTTTGTTCATTCTGTGAATTGTGTGCTTTCTTTCGTCTTTTATTTGAATCTTATTTGTTTAGTAATTAGGGATCTTTTCAGTTTGGTTATGTACATTTTAAAAACGATAAAGGCATACAAGTTTAACAGGTTTATTCTTTTGAGAATTTTTTAGAAAATTAAAAAAAAACAATAGAGTTGAAGAAAAATAAAATGACTTGAAACGACTTGGAATAAAATGCCCAAAACTTGTATAAGATATTTGTTTCCAATGTTTAGAACCAGAGATTGTTGCTTTTTGAAAAGTTGTCTCTACTGTTTAAAAATTCATGAATGCATCTATTTGTGATAAGTGATATTTGAGTGAAAAATCTGTGGAATTATGACACAATCGTCCCATTCATTTCATTTCATTTGATCCATAAGAAAAATATGGCTATCAAATTTATCTTTCCTATGATGATAAGTCACAGTAAAATCAAATCAGTTTAAATTTTATTTGAAGCATCAGTTGGAGACGTAGTAAATATGCCATTATTGGGAAAATTGATAAGAAAATTGACTGAAATGTTGTTTCCTTTGAAAAAGTTTGATGTTGTTGTGCTGTTCATATTTAGTATGGGCAATGAGGTCTTGGTAGAAACAATTGCTCGAAAATCAATGTCTAAGATCTTTCATTAAAAATCTGTAATTCAGTGTTGAACGTTTTTTGATATTCCTAAATTATTCATTTCTGTGAAAAATGTTGTTTCCAAGTAAAACCATGTTTTTATAATAAAAATGCAAAGATCAGCAAGAGACTGGATTAGCTCTTTTGTTAACCTTTAGTTTTCGTATCATCGATTCGTATTCGACAAAGAGAACAAAAACTATGAAATGATTTTCGCTTGTTACTTGGGTTGTTTGCTCTTACGGATTAAGAAATCAAAAATGTTTCATGTCATTTTCAGTCGTCCATATAATGTCACAGAAGATGCTCCTAACATTTCATCACTTTTAAAAAAAAGAAACAACAAACAACACACACTTTGATCTTTAAAATCTATTGAAAGGCCAAGCATCTGGTGTTGAAAAGCTTGTGCTCTGTATTTTCTATGTATAATATAAGTAATATCTTTCAAAAATTCCGGTAAAGAAATAATTAAAGTAATTAATATTAATCCGATACTATTTGTATGACGGCGATTGTATTATCTAAAACTTGGAAATATTTTTATCGACTACCTGAAATTATTGTTTTGCAATTAAGCCAAAATAGAAAAAAACTTTGGGGAAGACATCCACATTATTACTATAAGTTGTATAAGTTTCACATGAAAATTTCGATGATCACTTGGGATGAAATACAAAGATGGATTTCATGAAAACACAACGTAAAAGAGTCAAAAGTCGATTATATTAGTAATAATCCTAGACATTTCATCAGTTATCTAAACAAAAAGTGTATTTGTTATCAGAACACTTCCTAAATTTTGACAGCTTGCATGTTTTCTTCCGAATAAAAAAAAAAATAGAACTGAAATTGACCAAAACAGAAATTCCCTATCTTGCTTTGACTGAAATAAAGTGTAATGGCTGTCAAAATGTAATATATGTCACATAGAAGAATTTTCTAAAGTGAAAAAAAATATCAAAAGAAAATGCTCCAAGCGATCAAGGCAACTGCTAATTACTATAAAACTAGTGAATACAGCTGGTCTTAATTTTTTTTGAATAAAGTAAGGCTTTTTTAATGATCAGATAAAAAAAACCCAATGAAATGAATGACTCAAAAGTGACTATATGTCCTAATATCCATTTCAATGGCCTTGAAATTTCCCTATAATTAGTAAAAATTAAAAATCTCCTGGTTGGGGAGCTCACAACATCCCGAGTACCCAGCTGTAGAAGATCACGGTACTCTCCAGAATCATAGCCGATAGCCATTGCTCCAAGGACTCCGTTTATAGAAATAATTTCCCTACGGCTCCAAGGCTTTTGGAAGGTCTGCGTATCTTACAAGACTTAGAAAGTTTTGCGTACTCTACTAACATACACCCCCCTTTAATACCTTTATAGGCTCTCTAATCTGCTTATGCAGACTCTGGGCTGGGAATCGCTGGCTTACATCAATGAGCCAATTTCAGTGTACAATGTGTGTATAATTCAAGGAATAAGGTACAGATGGGAACCATGGAACCTAACGAAATCTCATAAAAAAACACATAAAACAGAGAGTGATGAGAAAAGTAATGCTACAGATAACACTGAGATATAAAAAAAATATGATACGAGTTAGAGAGCAAACTAAAATGAGGAATACCACAGAAATAACTGCAAGACAAAAAATGAGATTTATAAATTTTGACTTACTATTTTTCTTTCATTTCAAATTTCAGTTGCACTTTATCACAGCATTGAATCAGACCGTAATTCTACAGCAATGAATAGATGGTGCACTCGGACAATAAAGTGCCACCCCACGGTGAGAACTGGATTCACACCATCTCACCAGCAGGGATCCAGAATACGCCCGGCCACTTTCAATCATTCAGCCACAAGGACTTTAGCGGATTTTACACCCTAGACCTAACTCTTCATATCTGCATATTTGTTGATGTTTCTTTCAAATGTTTCCTCTAATGAAGTATTTTAACTTTATTCATAACAAGGGAAATTAATAAAGGGAAAAGCTGGTCCAAATTACTAATAATGTTGCATCATTTCTTCCAAGAGTAAATTTTGGAAAAATTGAGATATGATGTACATTTAGCGATAAATAAAGACAACAGATAGTCAAAAAGATTAGAAGATCACGACTATGAAAATAGCTAACGCAGAAGAATAACAGTCGTGAGAGTAATCGATGAGATAGAGAGGTGTACGTACAGGTGAAGCAACAGAGGTTAGCACTATCACGGTTGATTATATGATTATGTTGAAGAATAATACCAAGTCCGTTATTTAATCTCATGATTTAAATAAACTCACAGATTATGCAGATTTATCATAAGATTGTAAATAATTTCAGTTAGTTACAGTGGCCAGTCAAAATATAAGCAAATGAAGCAGTCATCATCAGGGAGAAATAGAGTCCAAAACAATACCTCTTTTTGCATATTCAGCGATGACCAGACGGAAATGTCCTTTGCTGGAGAGAAAAAATCTTCACTGCTTGTATCTATCAGCTAAGAACGCACAAATTTGGCTCAACGTTGTAATGATAGCATCACTGCTCCCATAGTAAGCCAGCAATAACCTGTGTGATACTAAGATGTTCTAATGGAAAGATACCACTCACGCGGATGTGAGGGCAGAGAAAGACCCAAATTTTTCCTAGTTCTCGTAAGTATTGCCTAGAAGACATAAATGCGTTGGTCTTTAGGTCTCAAGGCGAATACTGAGCCCTTTGGACTTGAATACTGAGAGTAGTACCACGGTTCCTGTGGATAAAAACTTCATTTTGGCAATGACAACATGGCTACATCCGTCTAGTCTGGAATTTCTCAACGCTACCCCCAAAATTCATTAATTAGTAACAGTTCCAATTGTTCCTCTACTGCAGAGTCAACTGATTAGCATAGATTAAGTTTCTAACACATATGGTACATTTAAAAAGGCTTTTAAAAAGAATATCACTCTATATTCTGCTATTCAACGTACTCAATCAGTTTAGAGTGTTTCAAATTGTCTTGGTCTAAAATGGCCGAGTATCATTTTTTTAAAAGGGTCGACTGAACCGTATCCAGCATAATTTATTTTCATATTTCGATGTATAGATAATTTGAGCCTCGATCCAAAAGTCTGCGGTACACAATTTCAGATCAATCCGACCGTCTATAACGCATGGTAGGAATCTGGTTTTCAGAGCAGGAACAGCAAGAGCCGTATCAACCATTAGGGCATTTTCCATAGTGTTATACATACATAGGTTGTGCTCTGGTCTTGATTACCAAAATCAACTGACCCTGAAAATCTAAGAGGTGCATTCATTGTGAGAAACTGCAAATAGTGCAGACTCCTTTTTATGTGTTGATCTTGGCTCTGCTGCGATAAAATAAAATAAAAACACTTATCAATACAGCTAGGTTTGCATTATGCATCAATTAAACGTAAGTTTGCACGACATACGGAGAAACATAAGTAAAAGACGGTTTAGAAAATCCTATTCTGCTTATATTGGAATGAACATATTCCAAATCATCTAATGACCTGACTTCTATTGAGGCTCAGAACTTGAGCCACTGTGAAATATACTACTATACAAACACGGGTCCCATTTTGAATATGATACCAATGAGAATATAATTTTTCTTCACACATTTATCTATTAAATTTTACACATATGATTCGTATATTCCTGGTCAACATGTTTATTCGCAGTTAGTTTTCCATATCATAAAAAAATGGCCGTAGTGATCTTTAAAAAATTGCACTTGCACTGAATTTAAAAGGAATCAAATGCATTTTATTGTTCTGCATTTTTTGATCACGTTGAACTAAATTAGGCCTGGATTTTTAGCCATTAGAAATGAATAAATAACGGTTAATCACTCTATAATTAGCATTTAATAGTTATCACCCTTGAAAAATAGTAAGGACAGAAAATGTATAAAGAAATATGTAAGTGATATATAAGTAGATAATGGCAATACCTACTTAAAGAATTTGCCTCAATGTTGCTTTCAACCTGTTATAACAGTTATCAAATAAGCATTGATCTAAATCAAAGAATCTCGTAATCATTCACACACATACATATAAGTACACACACACACACATACACATACAAACACAGCAGCTTACACCCCTGTTTGCTTTTATTAGAAACCTCAAAATCTTAACACCGCCGTGTCCTCGTTTCTTTGTTTTTTATTGTCTAATTAGCCTATCGTAAATCTAAGGAATGTTTTGATTCTCTCTACTTCAAAGGGTACGATAATAAAAGAGTCCGTTTGATGTTCATTCAAATCGTCATTAATGACGCCACCTTGCATTTCGTAGGAGATTCCTTTTTTTTTCCTAATCTACTTTGAATAGCATGTGTCGTGATTGATGAGGGAATGGCCAGTTGCTTTGACCTCAGTGAACAGGGTCTACGGTTCAAGTTCCCAAGTGAAATAATTATGCTTACTTAATCGTTCATTTAGATCCGAGAGCGGAAAGACTTGTCCAGTTGGTCATACGCACACTTGCATATACACGCATGTATGCATATGTACACACTTGCACGCACGCACACATACAATATATATATATATATATGTGTGTGTGTGTATGTGTGTGTGTGTATGTGTGTGTGTGTATGTGTGTGTGTGTGTATGTGTGTGTGTGTGTGTGTGCATTGAGTACTTGCAGTAGGAGGTCAGCAGTCATCACTCGTTAACCATTATTACAGAAGGGAATTTGATCTTCATTTGGTACATATATGATAAGAGAGAGAGAGAGAGATAGAAAGAGAAGAGTGAGAAGAGAGAGGAGAGAGAGAGAGAGAGAGAGAGAGAGTGATCTCATTTATGAATTATTCCGACTGATATCCTCAATGGCAACAATTTTCAACTCTGCGAATTCTATCAGGGAAAATGAAAATGAGACTAGAGTATCAACTTATAGTGCTAACCGGAAGAATTCAACGAAAGATAAAAATATTTGACAAACTCTTCACACACACACACACACACACATATACACATAAATGCATGTTTAAACATTCTGATAAACATTAATGCAATCCTGCAGAAGGAGATGGGAATCGGTTCAAGGAGTAGAGGATTCAAAACAACTGATTATTATTATTATTATTATTATTATTATTACTTGCAATTCCACGCCAGTTGCCTGGTGGTAACCGCTGGGGGTTGAGTGACAGCAAGTCTCTTCAAGTCTCCACCCTTCTTATGCACATTCTCACAAACCACAGTAATACTGTGGTTTGCAGTTTCACACCAGTTGGCTGGTGGTCATTGCTGCGGGCCGATCGACAGTAAGTCTCCTCAGTTCTTCAGCCCACATTTCTTCTCTCCCTCGCCTATTACGCCAGTCCTTTAATAATAATAATAATAATAATAATAATAATAGTAATAATAATAATAATAATAATAATAATAATAATAATTACAGTGACCTATGAGTACTAGAAGAGAAGGGCTGGAGACTTGAGGAGACTTGATGTCACTCAAACTCGAGCGATACCACCAGGCAACTGGTGTGAGATTGCAAATAATAATAATAAGATTACAAAGGCAAATCTCCCAACTACAGAGAAGTACTGCTTAGAAATACACCACACACAGACAGACCACGAGTAAGACTTTATAACAAATACAAGGTAACACAAAAAGGCATCGCAACTATAGTCGAAGAGTTACACCAGAAAAGACTAGCCAAAGAGGCAAGACTAAAAAGATACAGACTAACAACGGCCCAATACACACAAAACCGCACATTCCAAAACAATGAGAAAAAGTTTTACCAAGATTTAAATGGGGAAAGAAGGCAGGGCATGAAACCAGATGCCACAGAGGCCAAGAACTATTGGAATAGCATATGGGGGCACCCAAAAAGACACAACGTAACACCGCAATGGTTAGGAAACATGAGAAAAGAACTAGAAGTATAGACAAGGGAGAACCAATATTACTGAATGAAACCACATTGAAACATACTCATAGGAAAGTAGCCAACTGGAAAGCACCGGGTCCTGACGAGATCCATGGGTATTGGTTCAAGAAATTCACCACGTTACACGGCAGACTCATCCACCTACTCCAAAATTATCTAAACGAAGGCAAAACACCAGAATGGATGACTAAAGGCAGAACCATCCTCATCCAAAAAGACCCAGGAAAGGGGAACATAGCAAGCAACTATAGACCAATCACGTGCCTACCACTTGTGTGGAAAATCCTGACCGGGCAAATAGCAAAGAGAATATACATGTCAATGGATAGAAGGGGACTACTACCAGAAGAACAGAAAGGATGTAGGATAGGAACGAAAGGGGCAAATGATTTACTCTACATAGACCAGATGATCTTAAGAGAAGTAAGGAAAAGGAGAAAGAATATCGCAATGGGATGGATAGATTACAGAAAAACGTACGATATGATTCCACATAGCTGGATACTCGAATGCCTTAGAATGTTAAAAAATAGAAAACCGGTGGTTAAATTCATTGGTAATTCGATGAAAAACTGGAAAGTAGACTCGACAGCTGCAGGGGACAAACTAGCTGAGGTAGGTATAAAAAGGGGAATCTTCCAAGAAGACTCGTTGTCCCCACTATTATTTGTTCTAACAATGATACCACTCAACAAAATCCTGAAGAACAGCAAAGGATACCATTTCTCGAAAACAAAAGGAAATCTCAACCACGTAATGTACATGGACGAAACAGGGGAGAGCGTGAGACTTTGTTCGACGAAGTAAAGGAATATAGTGAGGACATCGGAATGAAGTTTGGAATAGAAAAATGCGCAATCATGGTGATGCACAGAGGAAGGCTTACAATGACTGAAGGAATCGAAATCCCGGACAACAGCAAGATTAGGGTATTGACTGCACAAGACCGATACAAATACCTAGGTGTCCTTGAATGTGACACGATAAAACGGGAAGAGATGAAGGAGAAAATAAAGAGAGCATACTTTAGAAGGATAAGGAAAATATTAGAGACCAAATTAAACAGCAGAAATCTAATAAAAGGAATGAACACCTGGGCTGTGTCAGTAGTTAGGTATACTGGACCATTCCTAGGATGGACAAAGGAAGAACACCAATCGATGGATAAGCGAACAAGGAAACTTATGACAATGCATAAAGCATTACACCCTAGAGATGATACAGATAGACTATATGTTAAGAGAAAAAAGGTGGCAGTGGGCTCATCAGCATAAAAGACTGTGTCCAGAGAGCTAAAGTAGTCCTAGAAAAGTATGTGCAAACAAATAGTGAAGAAATCATGATGAGTGCGAGAGATCGTGTAACAAACAATAAAGTAGAAAACAATGGAACAGTACAGCAAACAAGAAAAGAGAGATGGGAAGAGAAAAAAATGTACGGTGAGTTTAAAAGACGGATACAAGATATAGCAAACGAGAAATCATGGACGTGGTTACGAAAAAGGAACCTTAAGAGAGAAACGGAATCGCTAATCATGGCAGCCCAAAACAAAAGCATAAGGACAAACTACATAAAAGCAAAAATCGACAGAACACAGACAAACAGCAAATGCCGCATGTGCGGTGAAAGAGATAAGACAGTAAACCACATAACTAGTGAATGCAGCCAGCTCGCCCAGAAGGAGTATAAGCATAGACACGATAGAGTAGCAACAATGATACACTGGAAACTAAGCAAACAAATGGGATTCAACCATGTGGAAAAGTGGTATCAACACAAGCCAGAGGCAGTTTTGGAGAATGACAACCACAAACTACTCTGGGACTTTGTCATCCAAACTGACCACCTCATCCAGGCAAGAAGGCCGGACTTAGTAATAGTAGACAAAAAAAGAAGGCCTGCCAAAAAGTAGACATTGCTGTACCTGCTAACAGTAGAGTAAAAAAGAAGGAGAGCGAAAAACGGGAAAAATACCAGGACCTAGCAAGAGAATTAAGGAAGATGTGGAACATGAAAACCAGGGTAGTACCTGTCATAGTGGATGCACTAGGAACAGTCCCCAAAATGCTGAGGGTGAGACTGGAGGAGATCGGGATTAGGGGGAGGATTGAGACCGTACAGACCACAGCACTACTAGGAACTGCACGAATACTGAGGAAGGTGCTAGAGATATAAGTACTGCAACGAATTTTAGCCCAGACATGATCGGTGAAAGAGAGAGGAGACGCTAACTGAAGACCTGTGGAGACTTATTGTCACTCAGCCTTCCGTGATAACCACTGGGCAACCAGTGTGAAACTGTAATTTGCAGGATTACTACGACCTAAGAGTACTAGGAGAGGAGGGCTGGAGACTTGAGGAGACTTGCTGTCACTCAAACTCCAGCGGTTACCACCAGGCAACTGGTGTGAGATTCCGAATAATAATAATAATAATAATAATAATAATAATAATAATAATAATAATAATAATGATGATGATAATAATAATAATAATAATAATAATAATAATAATAATAATAATAATAATAATAAAAATAATAATAAAAATAATATCAATAATAATAGCAATAATAATAATAATGATGATAATAATAATGAAATGAATGACACTATGAATTTCTTCGTTAGCTTATAATTTTGGACTATTCCACCGAGAGGGTGTGAAATTTTCCCGAAGAAAATACGTCCTACCCACCGTTTCAAATTATGCACTCTTGCCGGTCAATGAGTTCAGTATTTTTTTCAAAAAATTAAACAAAAACGAGGACACATCTCAATCCAAAATTGTTTGTGAATTTTTCTCCACTGCTATTCATGGGTGGATGATAAGAGAAGACGCTTTGGGGTAAATATCGCGTAGTGGATATCAGCAAAGTAAATTGGTGTCAATCCACACTTTCAAGGATCTGATACGGGGTTTCTGATCCTCGGTGAATTTTCCATTACTTTTGGTTTTATACAAAACATCTGTATGATTATTAATACCAAAATGAATCAGGATGCAAGTCATATAGCAGTGATCAACTGTTAGCATTTATCACGACCCTCAAAAATATTCAATTACATTCAGATAATACGTAGTTCTATGATATGCAGTGAGATGCTTTTTATTGTCCATAACACTGGACTACGATTTTTTACAGGTATCATTTGGTACATATGTAATGAACAGTGTGTTTTTTTCTTGTTTTTCTGTCCCAATAAGTAGTGAGAAACTTGCAGATGAGAATATCTCTCTCCTCTTTTTTTTAAATTCATAGACTCTTCCAGAAAAACAAATTGCAGATTCTCTTAATAAACAACAAACAACGCTGTCTACACAAATTAAGCTGTCTAGACCAATCAAAATATCCACCGTATAATAACGGGTTGTGAATTGAAATAAAAATTTAGGAATAGAAATAACGCATTTATAATTACTCTGTTGGATCATATATCAATTTTTCTATTTCATATATTTTCATCGTCTCGGTTACAGATTAGAATGCAATTTTTTTCAACGCCCTGAAAGCAGACTCTTGAATTGCTTTGATTATAGAGATAAAAAAAAATCTCGATGCTTTTTTTTCTAATGTTATATAATGGATCAGGTAACTCATCTTAATCTTTCTGAATGCACACTTATTACGTTTATCATGCTTTCTCCACTGAGTAAGATATTATACAGCTCGTTAATCTTCACAACAATATTTTACAAGTAAAATCAATGAATTGAGCTATTCAAAGAGTAAAAAATGTTTCCGGATATCACTAGCATTTTTACAACATTTTCTAAGAAAATGCATTGATTTTGTCAGTTGTTATACATAAATGATTTATACTCGTAAAACTGTCTCAAGAGCGCACACAAAAAGACTTCAAGTTACTGATAGACGTTCATGTTATTCAGTTATGCATACACCACAACTGAAATACTAAAATACTACGCGAAAATCTAATAAATATATGTCTAGAAAAATCTTCACTAAAAATATTCAGATGAAAAAGAAGCAGTTATACCAACCTCTTCTCGTCAAAGTACATTCCCAATGATGTCTTCTTTCTATATTCAGAATAACCAGGTTTTGTAAAGATAAGGAGACACTGTACATCCAGACACAAACTGAAGCCCTGGCTATTTACATAGTGTAAAATTTGTTTTCCATGCGATATACGCCTGTAGGTAAATTTTCACAGAATACAAATCGAATATTTTCTTCCTTTATTTATCGGTCTGAGAAAGGAGAAATAGAAAGAAACTGTTATATAAGATTTCTGAACCATATAAAGGATTTTATAAGTGCATTTATTCCTTAGTTGCATTTGAACAATACATTATCTATACGAAATAAGCATTTATAACTAGAATGTTTGAAACATTTTTGACACAATGGAAACGAAAGGAAGATATTGTTATTCAAAAGAGATTTATGTTTGTAGGAAGAGGGCACGTATGAACACAGACAATGGTGATATCAGATTATAAAACATTGAAGAAGGATTATTTCAATACAAGCTAAAAACACTTGCTAACGGTTTTCACACGGTGAGAGACCCTTTTCCTTCTCCTCATCACATTTACTGAACTCGTTAAATGGGGACGAATGAAACGATACATATATCGATAATCAACAATTCTGACATCCAGTGTAATCGGTATTCAAAATCATGGTTATTAGCGGCTCTCAAATATGATCACAGCATCAGCTGTTAAGTACGTACCTATAAAATTGAAAAGTTTGGTGACTTCGCACTCCTATTTGTCTCTCTGTATTTCTTTGGAAAATTTTTAATATATCATCTATTTTATTCTTTCCTAATTGTAACTTCTGTTCAACTACTGCGATAAGATACTTTGATACAATCGTACCATCTTTATTCCTAAAATTTCACATTCTTTTTGCATTTTACAGATTCGTACTCAAACTTCAATTCACAATCTTGAAAATGTTTTAACAGAAAAATGAAAAAAAAATGAAAAGCTTAACAGTGCTTAACGATGAATGTTTTATTTCTTAACAATTCAGAAATCAATTTTCGCAAATAGTTTTCTTAGGCTGCCATTTCTCTCTCTTTTTCCTTCTCTCCTCTGAATAGTTTTCGTACCTTTTTGTATACGTTTTAGGATGATCGTAGTTCTGTTCTTATCTCTTACGCTGCCAATATGTTTGTATCTCTAAGCCAGAATTATTTTCACGGAAAACCGTTAAAAAACATGGACCCAAAAGAATGAAAAGCAAAGGAAAGTAATAACGAATGACTGAAGGGAAAAAAAAATAGAAATGAAATAATGATACGTAAAAATATCTGTATGGCCCAAATATCATTGTGTTTGAAGTGTTTGTAAAAGGGGGGAACAAGTTGGTGTAAACTGAAGAGCAATAAGCATTTAAAACATCATAGAATTGTTTACTCCGTGTATTGATATTACATAGTTAAATATGATATCTCTGAATTTTTGAGATGAGGTAATATTATGATTTCTATAAATATTCGGACCATCCTCATCTTGGTTGTTTTTCATACAATGTTTCAGCGGTTGCACTCTACGGCCTTCATCAGGTATCATCTGGTAAGTGTGGGGAAGTAACGAACCGAACCCTTTATTTATCCGACGGGGGTATATTGACCGCACTCCCCTCTTAGCATTAGTAGTATTGTTATATTGTCTCACACTAGGATTGAACCTAGAACCATCAAATTACTTTGCAGTAATTTGTCTGATGCTGCAACCACTGCACTATGTGTCCATGTGGAAGGCCGTAGAATGCAACGGCCGGAACGTTGTATGAAAAACAACCAAGATGAGGATGTTCTGAATATTAATAGAAATGTTAAATATGATGTTCATGCTGATGGATCTGTTTTCAACGGGAACTTACTATATAAAAAAATAAATTACATCATAATATCACAATGGAAAAATCCAGTTTTTAATCAAGTTGTGTTTTAAAAAGAACTGTTGTAATTCAATTTAACTTTCGGATATTCATTTGAATGATGCTCGAAAGAATATCTATGCAGATAAACATTAATGTACATAGGTTGTAACTCAGAATATCGAGGAATTCAAACGGCGTGGTGTAACCGAATGTAGTAAATACTTTTACGGTCGAGCTTTTTTGACAGTTGTATTGTGTGTGCTAGGGCACAAACTGAGAGATTGCGTTATGGATTCTGTATGATTTTCTTGCTTATTGAATGTTTGATAGTGCGAAGGTACAGCAATTTAATATATGGATGTGTCAGAAGGGTTGATGTTATTCGATCCACAGCAACTCTCACCGTACAACAGGAGTAAATAAACTTAAGCACGGATATAACTATAATAATAGTGTTGCACAGCAGCCAACATTACTTAAGAAGTTATCTTTACGTTGAATAATTAATCTTGCTACGAGCAAAATCATTGCTCCTTTTGTTTTAAGCGAATAACGAAAATGGATCAAAAGATGTGAGCCATCATCGTCATCACCAGCAGTAGCATCAGAAATCTTTCAGCTTCCGTCGATGGATATAAATTTTACTCAAGTTTTGCAAAACCTCTCAATCATAGGTGCTGGGGAGAGCAATTCTTCCTGAACATATGAGGCTTGTCATGCTATTCAATATTTTTATTTATCACCCCTCTATTCTGACTTCTTACAATTTCAGCAAGTCATCTTTATAATACCTGTATGCGTTAGAGTCCCATCTCCTATAATTCAAAAAAAGTCAGTCAGGTGACGTAGCAGTCTCAGAGCCTACCGGCAGAACGATGATAATAATATCATTCAACTTGAAATAATCGTGCTTGTCCTTATGAACAATACATTTTTTTGTTTGAGTTAGATGAAACGTGAATCGATCGAAAATATTCCATTTTCTGTTTACAATATCACACAGTTTGTACCGATTCCTCAAAACAATTCCCGTGGAACTACATACAATGTAAGATGGAAGAAAAGTCTGTCAAACATTTGGATCCGTCAACATTCAAATTCCCGCATGTTTTGAGAAATATTTGAAATCTAACCAAACAAAAGTAAAAAAAATATAGTAATATTCCATTTCCATCCGGTTGTTTTTTGCTTCGTCGGCACAACTCGACACACCATTTAGTCTTCTGCTTTGCAAGATGTCCATGAGTCCAAAATTGACTTTTCCTGAAAAAAACAAAAACAAAACTATTTGATTCAAAGAAATTGGAAGTTGTTTAAAAAAAAAAAAAATTTCCAGAAAATACGGTGTCAACTCTACTGGACACACATTGGACTTTGAATTCTGCAAATCCACATGAATACTCCTCTAAAGATGTTCTAAAAATCTTCTTGATGATTTGGGAAAGTATAACAAAATTTAGGGATGGGGATCTTCTCATCATATTTTTTCTAGGTATTGAGTCAGCCCCTCCCCTGGAAACACCCGTTACTCAATTATTCAAACTGCCTGAGTTCTCTACAAAAAATCTGATAAGATTGTTTGTTTTTTTTCATTTCTCAAAAAAAATCATTTTTCAACGCTAATGGACACATATTTTGCTCTAGAATCTTGCAAATCCGTATGAACCCTCTCCTAAACATATTCTAAACACAGTTTTGAATTTTTTTTTAATCCTATGACAGTGTTATTTGGCGCACCATTTTATGTAAAATCTTGCAAACTCTAATGGGTACTTTGAAAAACATTTTCAATAATATCGTGTTTGGAATTTCGGGAAGTTTCATAATTTCTACAAATTAAATTTTTTGTAATTTTTGAAAATTAATCTTTTGGCAAAGCTTTTGGACACAACTATAGATCTAAAACATCGTAGGTGAGCAATAGTATTCTACTAAGCATTTAAAAAGGATCATATTACTTGTTCATTTCAGTACTGAGAAATATTTATTTCAATTTAAAAAAAGAAAAAGAGATTCAACTGGTTCAAAAAAATGTTTTCAGAAAAATATATCTGTGTTACTAGAATAGCCATCTTGCATATAACATTTTGAATCGGCATTAGTACAGAATACCTACAGAAAGTTGTTTGGTTTGGAAGGGAAAACTAGCGAGTAAAGGACTTTCTCCCGGACTGAGAATTCGTTCACAGAATCATTTTTTATGTAGATTATGAAAATGTAATGCAGTCTAGCACAAGATATTTTTTTCTGAAAAAAAAAAAAAAAAAAAAGATGTCGACTTAGGTTCCAAGTTCCATCAGTATTTTTGATAAACCATTTTAAGTAACTATGACTCAGAATTTCGCCCACCACATGAGCTTTGTCTGGAAAGATAGGAAGTATTGCTAATGCACATATATTTGGTAATGTTTACCACTATTATCTTTCTCCCGACACACTGCATACAAGTTGAACCTGGTCGTGAGATATGATCACTTAAAATGGCTCCCTTGAAATAACAGTGCCATCGAACAAAAGTTCACTGTTCTTTCAGGATTATAACAAAGATCGAGCTCCCGTTTATTTATTCATTTTTTTTTAATAGCCAAGTAGATTTCTGAAATTGCTCTTTTCAAATGTTTTGGTTGGGAAATGTTGTAGTTGGTCTCAAAATCTGAGTTTTATTTTCTGAGATATAAAAAAGGTAAGAAGACCCAAATAACTTGGTACTGAATCGATAATATTGTTTTTTTTTTGTAATGATCGCTTGAAAGTTGCTTCCAGGAAATGCTGTTAAATTTTAAAAAAATGATATTTTCTGGAGCTAGGGCGATGACATTTTCAAAGATTACAAAAAAAGCTTACTTGGTAGATAAACTATTTTACAGCCCTTATTTTAAATCGTGCGATTGGCCTTATATATTTATATATATATATATATATATATATATATATATATATATATATATATATATATATATATATATATATATATATATATATATATATATATATATATATATATATATATATATATAAAAGCAGACCCAATGAATAATTCAGCTTCATATCTTCTCAAGTACCAGTGATATGAAATTGGCAAATCTATGCTTGCGGCTCATGAAATGCAAATTCAGGTAATATTTCGATTTGTCAAAACATCTCAACTGTTTGTTCAATCAAGCTGGAAAAAGAAGTTACGTATCTTGAATAGGTGTCACCTGTTTGAGGGTTATAAGACTCCAATTTATTGATACTCAGATATTCGGTTGGATTTCTTCTAAGAAAGAATTCTCATGATTGCTGCATTGTTTTTTTGACAGTTTGGCCAATTTAGCCATGCAAAAAAAATTTGGCTGATTTTCAGACGTGATCGATTGAACTATGATAAAGCAAAATTTAAGCCATTTAAAAAGAAATTACGTTCGTTTTCAGGCTTCCAGACACAATTAAGTTGTTGCTTTTACTATTCTGGCCCTACATATTGATAAGCAAAAATGCTTTTGATATAATCAAACTCTATGTTCCAATCTTAAGCATCAGGGAATATCTCGAATAAATATATATCAAAGGGATTTTCATTTCACCGGTCTTATTTTAGCTCTCACGGCTGGCCAGATCTTATGATTTCATGCTTAAAAAGCCATTTTCCCGTATTTCAAAGGTCCATAACTTCCAAACCACGGAATGCTTTATTTGGCTGGAATACTGCAAGGGTTCTAAGTTTTTGCTAAATATCCCTTCAAATACCTTAGTTATAGAGAGCCAAATTTGGCATTACTTTTGAACCATTCGTTCAATCCAGCTAAAATTTCAAGGTTTGAATTTCTCTTGAAAAGATGTCATTAAATATCATCAAAATCAAAGATGGCACATCCATCAATCCTTCTCTATCCCTCACCCTCTCCCCCTCTCTCTCTCTCGCTCTATCTCTCTCTCTCTCTCTATCTATCTATCTATCTATCTATCTATCTATCTATCTATATATATGTATATGTATATGTATTGTCCTTCTTATCCTCTTTTGTAACATTACCAACTGAATGCTCAATTTTACAATAATAGTGCATATAAATTAATAAATGAAAATGAATATTTATTCAATTTACATTAATATAGATAATAACAGGTTTGTTTCAAGCCGTGTTGGTGATTATTCAAATTTATTTATTTAATCACAGAACGTGTTAGTAATTTTTCAAATGGATTTAGATTCTTCTTCCATTGTATTTTCTCTGAACAAGTCCTACTTCTGTCTAAATAACAACAAAATGGGCGAAATAGAAGAAAAAATCTACAAGAGAAAAAATTGCCTACGAACAAACGATCTATTCGGAAATTTTGGAAAACAACTTTGGAACCAAACTGTCAGATTCCCGCAGAAACTGATAACTGACATTCAAAATAACGCATTTAAATAGAGATTGGAAATAGTATTGTCAAGTTCTATTCTACATTTTGTTTGTATGTAAAGTCTAGATTCTCTGAACATTTTTATTTGTGTGTCGTACAAATGTAGGGGAGATCAGGTTTTCTAACACATTTTCCACTTGCATTTCTGTAACTTCCAGTTTGATAAATTCATTCAAACGCAAATATGATCAAAAGTGTCTATAGATAAGATACCCCCTTTCGGTAAGTTGTTTAAATTATTCTGCAAGAATTGTCCTAGCCTACCCCATCAGTTAAGATAGTTGCTTTGATCAGTTTGGGCACGTTAGTTACCTTGTTATTAAGTGCAAACGATTGATTTAGGCTTATAATCAGGAAATATAAACCAAACAGATGGAAGTTTTTGAGTAAAAAGTAAGATCTTTAGAATATTAGGACCATTTGTTAAGACAAAAGGGTAAAAAAGGGCTGACCTCAATTTTTCTAATGTGAAAGATTGAGAAAGAACATTGAGAGAAAAATATAAATGAACAAAGTACTCTCTGAATTTTTGAGATGAGGTATTATTATTATTTCTATTGATGTTCGGACCATAGTGAAAGACAGAAAACAATAACATCAAAACTGTCACCTGAGGTTTAGGGCTCCTAAAAATTAGCTACTGTTGTCCACGTTGACACATAGCGCAGTCGTTACAGCATCAGACAAATTACTGCAAAGTAATCTGATGGTTCTAGGTTCAATCCTAGTGTGAGACAATATTACTAATGTACGCTCAATATACCTCCGTCGGATGAATAAAGGGTCTGTTTCGTTACTCCCCCACACCTACCAGATGATACCTGATGAAGGCCGTAGAGTGTATGAAAAAACAACCAAGATGAGGATCGTCCAAATATCAATAGAAATAACTAAGTACTCGTTTTTCATTTGGAACTTTTCGAGCATACAACAAAGCAACCGAATAAAACAAAACCATCCAAAAACAAACTTGAAGAGGATAAAAGACAATGCACAACAGCGGTCATCTGAGGCATTCTCGTAGTTTTATTTTTGATTATTAAAGAGGCAATCAGGACAGAAATAGTATGTACAAAAATGGAAACCTAACAACATATAGAGATGGAAATGTCGATTACACTCAAGAATTACACCAGTAAAACATCTTTTCCGCCAGACAGGATACAAAACAACAAATAGGATATACAATGCACGAGTAACCAGCTTGAATAAATCCCCCAAAGTTATTCCATGGGAGGTGAAACAAGCCATCAAACAAACAGAATAGAGGAACAGCCTCTTTGACTGTAAAACTGAAAACCATGCATCGTGCGTATGAAAGAATCATGCTCAACATCACGTGAAAAATCACAAGACAGAACAATATATTAGAGAAATATATAACTCACAGATATCGTAGAATCAATTGATAACCTCAAACGACAATGGACTGGCCATACTGCAAGAATATTGGACAACAGATGAACATTTCGACACACAACATTGACCTTCAGAAAGCATAAGCAGAACTGTGCTTGCAAAATATGAGATGGCAGAACAAAATAAACCAGTTCAAAAGCTTTGGCTTTGCAACGCCCATGATTGAGAAGTTTGGCGAATATTGGAGATGGTTTATGTCTAACAGTGGACGCTGAAATGCTTATGATAAAAGTAGGCCAAAAAGATGCCACGTTGTCATTTAGAACCTCTAGATCTTACACCCTGATGGAAGGGAGAATTATCATCAAAACGACGGTCAAATTGTCCATTCATTGCAGCTGCTGAGAGTCTTAGCCATGATGTTTTAGACATAATCGATTCTCCATCTAATGAAACTGGGCCAAGAAACAAATGGCTAAAATTGAAGGATCACCATCCAACAATCCTGAATTGGTCCTACATTGGGGCAGCAAATTGTTGCAGCCAGCTTCCTCCAGGAATGTCAGAACTCTAAAAGACTGACCGGCTTTTCTCGTAACTGGAAAAAATACGCAACTGTTTCAAAGGAAAGAATTGATAAAGCAACGGCCCAAACTGTCTCTAGGAGTCGCTCAGTTATATGTTACCGTAACATTTATCTATCATTGTACACTGCTCTGTATTAGAAAGATTTGAATCGTCTAGCTTCCATGGAGATTGACAAACGCCATTACAACAAGCTTGCTGCCATCACTACCATCATATAATCTTGGAAATTGTGTTTGTAGAGTGTTGCAATGTACTATCAGTCGGCCCTGTGTTTGAAGTCTTTCAAGACTTCCGGAAAAGTTAGGATTCAGTCGGCAAAGACGTACACGAATATACAGGAGAAGGAACAGTCTATCCAAAGGTTTATGGCAGACCATTGTATGCAAAATATTCAGTATCCGTTGTAAGTTCTAAAGATACAATTCATCCACGGGTTGATGACAAAGATTGATTTGCATTCGGGGTTCTAGGAGCTCTCCATAATGTTAACTGTTGAGTAAGTGCCAAAGATCAACTGATTTGATTGATCAGGAAAGGAAAGGAACGAGAAAGGTAGCGTATTTTGACAGTCTTATATACGTCCATTCTTGGAATTGGGCAACCAAGCGCAAAAATGGGCACCCAAAAATAATTTGGACACGATTTTGAACTGTTGAGAGGGATCTCCAGAAAGTCGCTAAAAGTCACGTCTGGTTTCTGTTAGAAACTAATACTATATTTGCTTTAGCAAACGAGTGTATTCCTTTGAAAGAAAAGAAAGAAAAGGAAATTATGAGAGAATTAGAAAAAACAATCAAAAATGGAGGATTGAGGAATCAGAAGGGAAAATAAATTTTGTTTCCGAGAAAACACCTGAGAAACGTCTTCATCTGCCTTACAAAGATATTTCGGGATTTTTCGGGTGGGTGACATACAGGAATACAGCAGCGATGCAATAAAAAGCTTCATTAATCCTCCCAAAATTGTAAATAACAGTAATGGACTTTTCCCACACAAATGAATTTAACGAGTGAGTTAGGGATGACCATCACAATCAGTTCCTATAAATGATCGTCGAATATCATATAAAAGCAATCACAATACGAAAATGAACAAAAGCAGGAGTTTCATTCCGTAAAATCAACAAATCTAGTTAACTTTATTGTCACTACAGATAAACATAATCAACCTGCCCTAAATTAAGAATTACGTAACCCACCATGATCAAAAAGGATCTTAGTATGGAGAACAAATCTAAGATCTCTGAGTAAAAATCAAACAGTCCTATATAGAACACGCAGGGCCAAAAAACACTAACTGAAAACTTCATAACCTATACCATACCCCCCAATCATGTCATTTATAACAACCACCAGATGTACACAAATCAACAATCTAACTAACCAGAGTGGAACAAAAAAGAAATCTCTTCCCATCAAGCAACACCCCCAAAAAGGAAAAGTCCTAAAGTTTCCCGAACAAAAAATGGAAATGTAGCAAATCATTCGCCAGGAAAATCCCAGACAGGGTAGTAACATAAATGCATTTGCAGAACAAATCCCCATTCTACTATCCACGCAAACAGACAGACAGACAGACAGGCACACACACACACACACACACACACACACACACATATATATATGTGTGTATATATACATTTACATGTGCATGTATACATTTATAGGTAAATTTATGTGAATATATATATAGATATACATTATATATGTGTGTGTGTATATATATATAATTATATGTGTGTATATGTATATATATATATATGACTGTATCTTTATATGAATACATATTTAGATATACATTATATATATGTGTGTGTGTGTGCGTGAGAGTGTGTGTGTGTGTGTGTGTGTGCGTGAGAGTGTGTGTGTGTGTGTGTGTGTGTGCAACATGGATTGCATTTTTTCGAAATGATATCCTGTCATTACAAAAGTTCCAACGTAGCATTGCTCTAAGCATTGAGTTAAACAACCGCTGGTAATGCAAATGCCCCCGAACTGTTTCATACGAAATTGTCCATTCATTATTCCAGGTGTATCTGTTCCAGCCAACGCAATCGTTATGAGTTCAGAAATTTACATTTATATATAGTTCTACGAATCTGAAAAATGATAACTATTTTTTTTTTTTTTGCTCAATAATATGAGTAACTATCTTATAAGGATTAAGTTTGGTTCTTGCAGCAATCTTTATCATTGTAATTTGTTTATTTTATATACGTTGTATTGGCCAAGCGATACATTAACCATGTAACGGCGGGAGTTCATTTGAAGAAAGAGTTCGTATACAATGTAACGCAACCTATAATCTTTCTGTCAGATCATATATATCTATTTCTCAGCACACACACACACGCACAAAAGCACACACACACACACGCACACGCACAAAAAACACACACACACATGTATACATATATGTGTGTGTGCGTATATAATATATATATATATATATATGTGTGTGTGTGTGTGTGTGTGTGTGTGTGTAAGCATAAATATGCACACATAAATAAGCAAAATATTTAAGCAACAACAAAAATGTGCAGAATAAATATCAGTTGAAAGGAACCATAGTGCCTAAATTCATAAATTCCTGACTACAGTATTAAAGATCATCGGGTGAGGTTGTACATTAACATTTTTTACACGTTTTGAACGTACCCTGCGTGAGATCCAAAATGAGTTGATAACCTCACGAGCAGTAATTAAATGGTAAAATATCAATGCAGTGACCCAAACTTAAGCCTATAAGTACAGGTCACTGCCATATAAGTAATGGAGACTAAAGGTTGACCTAAATTTGGGTAGCAATCATGAGAACAGGTTCGATTCAAGACCTTTAACCCGAATCTTATCTTCAGATGTAGGAACTAGATGGAAAATGCCAATGTTTGGACCAAAACTAATACTAAAAATAGATAAAATGCAATATATTTAGAAGACATACTTTTTATATAATATCAAAATAAGTAGATGCGCAAAGTAAAAAAAACTTTAATTAAATTAATTATGAAGAAAAAAGAATTTGAACATAATCCGTATTGTTAAACCTAAAACCTTTTGACCAAGATTTTTCTGTAGCCACCAATCATTGACCACTATGCAGCTAAGCAATGTTAACAAATAGCTTTATGAGGAAGGTCTGCCACGGTATAAAAACCTGCAAAACAGTCTTGGAGAGATACCTTGGCCATTATGTAGGCTTTGTATCCTGGCTCCTTGTTCAATAAGTGCAAACTCACACTGAGAGGCCAAGGACACCACATAATCATCCAGTACATTGTCAGCCCCTGACCCAAGTGAAGTGCCGTACAAAGGCTTTAAAATAGTCGGAAGCTTGTTGAGGGTAACTGGAAGAGTGTGGTGTGGCAGCTGGGAAGATGCACAGATGGCTTTTGGGTGGCAACATCGAGCAGTTTTGAACCATCTCATTCCTTATTGTGAAATTAAAAAACATATTTTAAGCTCATTCCAAGTCAACTCGTTGATTAAAAAAAAACCCTACGTGGGCAACTTTGTGAATAAGGAAGAAATCTTAGATATTCAAGGATATAGGAGGCATATCAGTTTAGTAATCTTGCTTAGAAAAAAGACATGAGGATGTAAGGGAGATCCACCTATGTTGTGGTTAGATCTAGCTAATGCTCATGGGTCGGCCCCGCACTATATTATCTTCCAGAGAAAATTCAGGAGATTATTCTCGACAATATTTCAGTCTTTGGATATCCTTTCGAAATTTACCATCAGCATAGTGATTTCTACTGAATCAAAGACTTTCCTGAAGTATAAAAATGCTACAGCAGGTGAAATTTTATATTCTGTTGTGTTCCCTTTTAGTTGATACACCAAGCAAAGGTGATCAATGATTGAGTACCTTCTTCTGGAGTAAGCTTGTTGTCATGGTTGCTTTTCATCTTTGAGTGGCTGGTGTTCACTTTGAGTGGAATTAATGACCTGTAGTTTTTGAGGTCTCCTTGGTCCCTTTTTCGTATAGAATTATCATGGTTGCAGGGTTCCAATTTTTTGTGGGACCAGAACTGGACAAGGTACAGCACGACATCTGCTAAAGACAACGAATCTTTAACCAACAAACCCTCAGAAAAAGAAGGAATTAAGCCAAGAATCACGTTAGGTTAGCAAGCTTTTGGCAGGGTAAGAACCTAACCTTTGAGAACTGGAAAAATGTACTAGTTTGATAAACAAATATATACAACCAACACCCCACTGATATCTACTAACAAAGCTTGAATACGGAACCTTGTCAAAAGATTGAAATTTTAAGCAGGAACCATACAATGTTCAGAATTTAAAACCATACTCAACCTCATATGATAAATTTACAAGACAAGAAAGTATACTAAAGGGAAGGCAAGAGTTCAAAATGCCATTGAATCTATAAGGAAACTTATTTCAGCTTTATAGGTAAATATCGGGAGGATATGTGGATTGCATACCTTGGTCTACAGAACTGGTAGAATTTCTACATTTTTACAGGTTGTTGCTTCCTAAATCAGCTGGGAGTAAGGGGATATATATATAGTTGAATTAAATATATATATATATATATATATATATATATGTATATATATATATATATATATATATATATATATATATATATATATATACATATATATATATATATATATATATATATATTTATATATATATCCTAGTGTTCATGTATCTGTGTGTGTGTGCGCACACGTGAATGACGCTGTCAAAGGCTCAGATAGATTGGGTTCGATTTGACAGGTAAGCATCTTCTTCCATTGGCCCATCAGGTATTAAAAATCTATTCATAACCAGGAACAAAGTACAGATACACTGGATGCTGTGGATGTAGGTCACACTTCTGCATCGACTATCATACACATGTGCTATTTTCCTGGTTCATATCGCATAGGATTATCAATGTTAATGTCTGTACTTGGGCCTATGAGCTTCAAATGCAAATGCTATCGAATTCGTTGAAAGAATTCTACTGATTCCGTTAGAGATGCTTCAGGGGAAAATCGAATTGAGACATCTAAAAAAAATGGTGAGTGCCTCGAAAAATGAGTAGCATTTTATCAATTGAATTGAGTGTCTTTTTTTCTGTTGTTTTCCAGGTACTTCTGAATCATTTGTTGTTATGTTATATTTTATTTCCGTCAATGGCTCACTTGTTAAACGGTCATTCTTGCTTGCCTATTTTCTACCATATGCATAACGTGTATAAGCAATCTCCTACATGTATACATACAACGGCACTGGTTATCCTCTTTCTTTTCAGTCCGCTTTTTCTATCCTCCTAATTTCCCCCCCTTTCCTTCTCTTTTTCCTTTCTCTTACTCTCTATTCACAAAATTTATACCTCTGAACATACGAAATAAAAGTCGTATATAAGCACACACGTGTGTATATGAATATATCAGGAAGCTGCTGCAGAGATCGAACCTGCGATGAATAGGATCGCTGCTCCAACGAAGTGTTGCTCCTATCTATAAGTGAATCTGCTTCCGTGATCCAAAGGCCCAAATTACTGTTATTACTCCAAATTCCCATCTAGTTTATTCACGGTCTATTCGTTGCTTTTCTTGACACTACAGTTATGTATCGAAGAACAGATAAATGTGATTAGACAAAATGATTTTAAATTGCGTTATACAATATGAAAAACTCTAATTTAAATAGTTACGCAATTAATTTATCTCTTGGCTGAAACAACGTAAATTGAATGCAAAATAAAGAGGAAAGTGAAAAAGATGAGGCAACTGTAGCGCTGCGTTAACCATTGAACCAATCATATTATAAAATTGGGAATAAATATATCTATCAATGCATTTGCATGTATACACAGAATAAACAACCCCAATTTAGCATTCAATGTGATGAAACATTAGATCTAAATAGTAAAATAGAACAATACACCAATCCGAATAACAAAGCAGATGAAAATCCAAATATAACAAATTATGTGTAACACAAATTATCATAATACAATAAATTGGAAAGTGACATACATGCTTTGCACAGCCGAAAAAATAAGCGACTTGCATAATCACATGGGATAATTAATTTCCAAAGCTTTTAAAGGAAAAAATTGTTTTGGTGCCAATTTGCTAGGTGTCAAAGACTATGTATACGTAGGATATTGGAGAGAAAAAACCTGACACCTATTTCATATATATATATATATATATATATATATATATATATATATATATATATATATATATATATATACACACACAAACACAAACACACACACATACACACACACACACACACACACACACACACATATATATATATATATATATATATATATATATATATATATATATATATATATATATATATATATATATATATACAAATCTAACCGTCGTTGTAAAGATATCATATTCATCCTAGAGTGCAGTATATGCAAATTACAATCCATAAGAAAGTCTGAGTTGCAATCCAACGTTAGACTTAAAAATAGAATCAAATCACTCAACCATCCCAGTTCACTCTGTGCAGATTTACACTTCTGCATCCTGGAACATAATTTGCCACGGACACCATACTCACAGCCATTTGAAAAATAGAAAAATCACACCTACAGATGCATAAAAATTTATATGAAGACATGAAGAAATGTTGATCAACAATCTTTGAACTTCCTCCCCTTATGGACTTAACATTAAATTTAACAACCCTGAACACGCAGATCAGTATCATCATAATCGACCCAATAATGGCAACATCACAACTACATCCTACCCGCCTCCATTTGTATCAAATATTGTGAACTTCACACGGTCCCACAGGACCCACCTATAAAAACCTCTGTATGGTATTCCATTCGTATAAATCATAGCCTTTAAACTTTCCATGACCAGTAAAGATACCACATATGAAATCATTTGACCCCATTACTCGACCACCCGAATGATCGCTAACCTACCCAAAGTCTATAACTAAACCACAGTCCTACTACCCTGACCGCTTATGGCCTCTGTGAGACATGCTACCGCTGCTACAATTACCTGCAATAGACCAACACAGACTCCACTGCAGATGAAAAAAAGGCCAAGCATCATGATGACCCTAAAAAAATCCTCCTCCTTGATTTCCATTTTTGCTTCCAAAGGAAAACATCTGATATTGAATTTAATTCCTATGGACATCTTTCAACCACTGAAGGTACACACACACACACAGACACACACATTCATATTATACGCTACTGAAGATAAAAAACATCTCCGAAAACATGTATAACACACGAAGCAATGATTTATGGATTAATTAATAAATAAACAAAGTCTCTATGCACTTACTCCTGAGTCTACTTCACTCCTATTCTTCAAACACACACACACACACATGCACATACACATGCACACACACGCATATATATATACATATATATGTATATGTGTGTGCGTGTGTGTATATATATATATATATATATATATATATATATATGCAGGGAAGAAAGGGAAAATGTAGGGTAATGGAAAGACCTAAACAAAAATATGTTTACTGCCGCTGGTGCAGCTATAGTTGAATAGCTTTGTGACTGCTCGTTTATGTTTTGTCCTAGTATTTCTTCTGACTTCCTGTTTTGATTAATCCGTAAGAGTGATAA
>OY735201.1:54948566-54951066 GCA_963457665.1 Thysanoteuthis rhombus | reverse complement strand
GAGAATAAGGTAAGTTTTACTATCAAAACAGAGTTATTATCTACTTATCTTTGGCACAATTTGCATAACATAGCCTCAATTATTCAAATGTAATTTTAAAAATGATAAGTAAAATTTACTAAGTCATAGATGTGACTGAGCCAGTATGCCAAATGAAGGTTATAACGTACCTGTAAATAATTGAAAAAAAATCAGAATCTCACCTGCCACTGAATAATCTGTGAAAAATGAGGGCTAGGGCTTAACTATGACTACGCAGTTAATCGAGGGAGTTAGCACCAGCTCTCAAATGATTATAATTTCTTAAACGATGGCCTACATAGTAAAAACCACCACTATCAATTCCAATTTGAGAGTATTAACGTGTACTTTGATATTTCGATTGAATCTTTTTTTTTTCCGGGTCATAGAAAATCCGAAACTTTTAGCCAACAGATTCGGAATCAAATTCACTCAGGTTTTGTCATCATCGTTTTTAAACATTTTCACAGGATGTTTTGATTTTTTTTGCTTCTGGTGATGACAACTGTCTCTCTTTGCGTCTGATTCTGTATAACTATTTCGCTCTTAATGCTTGCTATCGTTCAATTTCCGGTCGTTTTGAGACTAGCATCCAAGGGCTCTGATACACCCTGAATCGCCGTCCCCAGTCTCCTTTCAGATGAAAGGTCACTGGATATTCCGTGTTCTTCCCACCGGAAGTTGATGAATCGTTAAACGGAAACGGAAGAAAGACGCCGTTCATTCAGCTTTCAAAGAGTGGGTCACTAATATTCAAGAGCTTTAGACCATTAAGAGACAGTTAATAAATAGCACTAGATTAAAACGTAGTGGAAATTTTCTACGCGTTTGTCGAATTGAACTGAATTTCGCATTTTTTGGGTGTCGATCAAGATATCCAAGCGGTGTATTGATTTATTTCGGTGAATGCATAGATCAGATTTTTTTCCTCCATAGGGAATAGAATAATGATCGGAAAGGGGAATTCATGGAAAGATAAAACAATTCATAAATCAAATTGAACAAAAATCTATAAAAAATAGAACTACCGAGACTTGACCTAGTTTTTTTTTTACTCAGAATAAATAGATGAATTGAAATGATGCAAATATAAGGTGATATCTACATCTTATGCATTATACAAATACATAGTTATAAAGTGTATGTCAGATGTTATGATGGAAGCTACTTGTGAAAGGATGTGTCTCTATGCTGAATATCAGTTTGCTAGGTGCAAAAATGTACATTACAATGGCCCCTATTGGCTAGGACTTATTATAAATGACCCTCAGTCAGCTCAAACGGGAACTGTTCAACTCCACATAGCCCCATGACATTAGGAACGTGCCAACTTTTAGCATCATAGGGGCAAACTTATTCCAGTTAGGTAGCAATTATTTCAGTTAGGTAGAAATGACAAAAAATGACCTCTGGTGACCTTGAATGACTTTTGAGGTCACCCCAGCATAGCCCATATCCCCTATAGAGAAAGGGTCTACCGCACATGGCTGCTCTGGATGCAAAATTTATATCTGTTTACATTGGACAGAATGTCAGGATATAATTTAGCACTGTAGATAAAATCCCTCCATGGAGCTTTGAAAAACCACCCATCGCATGCCCCCACCGATAGATGATTTACCATTATGCGAAATCTTAGCTTCCTACATGCAAAATATGGCCTACAAAGTGGAACAGTGGGACAGATGGGTTTCGAATTTTTATATATAACATGAAATAATATATATGTACATCTATACATACAATATAATACAACTCAAGGATCGAATAATATAAGGCAATATCAAATGTATGATCGTTTTATCTCATAAAGTGCTCGATAAATTCAACATTAAACAATAAGTTAATTCAAAGTAGAGCTTAGTATATGATGGAGTAGGGATTCACTACCTGAACACAATTATGTTTTTTTACCTTATTTGAGTTCCTTCCATTGTATTTTGACACGATCCATTTTAGATTCCCATTTCAAAAATCTCAGGTGTGCAAAAGTGCCTATAATATGTGTTGGGATCTTCCTTTTATTCTTTTTCTATATTATTTATATGTATTTGTTCAGTGGTTGCTTGCTGTAATTTTACAAATATTGCTCAATAACCATCATATAAACTTAATAAAAAATAACCAAAATGGATATCTAAAAGAAACAATCGAATCAACATAACCGTTTTAGACATCAGGAAAAAGACCAAATCCATTATATTCAAGTAAACCACTAGCGTTCCATGAAAGGTAACCCTAGCATTGGGAAATAGATAAAAGTAAGAAAACAATACTCTCAGGGAAGAAACAAGTCATTAAGCTCGACTAAATGCATCTACGGACTTTCAATTAAGTGATCACGAACTGAATCATTGAAATGCTAGATGAAAACCAACCTCATTTGCTCCAGAGGGAGCTATTCAATCATTTTTTCTAATCAGCTAAAGAAAAAAACAACTCTTGGATAAAGGATGCCAACCACTGTAGTATTTGTTAA
>OY735201.1:54871066-54943566 GCA_963457665.1 Thysanoteuthis rhombus | reverse complement strand
TATTCCAGCTTTCAGTTCATTTTCCAGTTGGAGAAATGACATCCACCAGTTAGATAATTGAAAATACCAAGTCGTTAAAACCCGAAAAGATCTCTGCCGCTAGCAATATTAAAGATGCTGGCGTTTCTAGCGTGGGGAAATGGTTTGGGGTCAAGCATTTCGGGCTTTTTGCTTTGGCGAACTTTTTGCCTTAAGTTCATACCAGATTAAAAGTGGAACCCCTATGTCCCATGTCTTGCATATCTTGCAAACCTAACATGAAATCATTTTAACCCTGTACCTATAGTGGCCCCTATGCTTTGTGTACGGTGTCTGTGCACGGTCAAATTATCCTTGTATATAACATCACATTCAGTTTCCTTGAAATGACATTAATTGAAACGGTAGAGTTAAATATTGTACCAGTTCAAAGTATGTGGATACTTCAACAACTATTAGTGATAAAAAAATTAGTGTGAGTGGGTAAATTGGACTATATTGGCATCAAATACTTTCATTCCAATGTATTTACAGGGAAAAAATTCATATAGAAAAGGTTTGATGACAAATCGTTTCTCAAATCAACTCTGTTACGTGAACAATTAGACGGCGTCTGCCAGGGGCCTACAATTTACACATCTTCACTGCAGCAGACAACAATTAACTACAGAATAAATTACTTAGCAAACTTTTGTAGCCAGCGACACGGGGCTCTAAAGCTGATTCTAACCCCGACGTGTTAGAAAATACACAACTTTTCTGTGATTGATGTCGACAAAGAACCTGAAAGTATTGTTCAGAGGCTGTGATTCAATCTACACTTGTACAACAACAATTGATAATGATCGTTTGAACTATTGTCGAAAATATGTGTAGATGTTTACAAAGCTCATCTTAATTTTGAATAAGGTAGAATTGATTTTAAAATAGGATAGCGAAATTACGTTAAGCTAACTTCCCAAGTGACAAAAGTATGTTCGCTTACAGCATATTATATGCTGATAGGCATTTGGAATCGTAACTTTTTCGCTGGATAGTTTGCAGAACATTACATGTCACTGATACCGTGATGTAACCTCTCACCCTATGTGTTAGACTGACGATGAAAGTATTTATATGATCAGCAATTAAGTGACATTGTAGTAATGCTCATTCAATATTAGTGAAACTAAAATAAGGATTGTAAAAAGCTACATTGTTGTATTATTGTTCATTTGTTTTATGTTTTTAAACTCAACACAAAGAATTTTTACTGAGAAATTAATTTTTTCTAAAAAATAATGAAAATCATTAAGGAAATAATGTAGTGACTCAACTACTTTCTATGTTTAAGTTTGTAATATTTTTTACCTGAACATAATGGTTGATTCTAGTGTGTCCTGTCGTGTATAATTTCTAGAAGTACCCTTTAGCTGTTTGTAAGATGATCCGCGATGTTTAGACTGAAACATTGAAAATTCTAATCATACAATCAAAACATACGATTTGTAGAGATAAATATGGCCAAATAGGGATAAGTTGACAAGATGAATATGGCCAGAACCGACACTCTTTTGGGAGCAAGTAAAATCTAAACAGCGATTCATATTTATGGACAGCCATTTGGCAAAAGATCAAAGTAGACCATACAGCTTTTTTGTGATTGATTATTCAAAAATAGTTAAAATTTCGATTTTTCTCACTTTCAAGGCAAAAACTTTTTTTTTTTAGAAGTGAACTGAATGCTAAAGTAGTCATCAAACGGTGTGGTTATGTATATATATATATATATATATATTTATATATATATATATATATATATATATATATATATATATATATATATATATATACACTACTTTCAAAACGAATGGCTGGGCATAAAAATGAAATAAATGAATGGCTCAGCGATTTCATAAAAACGTAAAGAGGAATATATTGCACCACAGTGTCAGCCAATACGCACAACAAAAGATCAAATATATCACCAAGAAAAAAGTCATCACTTATAATATATCTTTGACTTACTGGTCAAGTCGAAATATAGACCCCCAATCCATGAAACTGTTGACTTACTCAAATTACACCCAAATATGACATTTTTTTTCAGGTTGATAATTGGAATAGGTGTAACATAATCGTTACAGTTATCCTTTAATGAACATGTATTTTGTGACAAGGTTTAAACAAAATGTGGGACATGTATAATTTCATGCATTTTCAACATAATTTAGTATTATATTTCAAAGACAACAATATTCAAGCATGAATGATATTATACAAGATTTATGGAAGAAGTCAGATTATATTCAATGTTTTATTCCAATTCGTTTGTGGGGAACACATATTCATCTGGTATGAAAGAAAGCCTTATTCTTCCTATCACAGATCCGTTTATGTGAACACTAATTGTTCAGCAAAATGTTCAGCAAGGTCATTGAATAGGCTGAAAGAAACAAGAAATTTTGAGCATGTGATATCTTGTGAAAGTTATAAACAGACTCAAATTATATATATATATATATATATATATATATATATATATATATTCCTTTAACTAATAGATTTTGATATGATTGTGCGTGCCTCTTTCTTAGTTCTTACTTCTATTCGGTCTTTGGAAGGAGCAAATTGATAAATTTTACGTTTTTTTTTCGTCTTATAGATATATGCAATGCTATATGCGAACATTGACCCTCTCACCTCTCTGGCCAAAAGTTGGTTACAACTTCCTGACAAGTGACAAGCATTTCAGAATAGTCATCTTTATTCGTCGGGGCCATATCTCGGTGTCAGACCATCGACACATATTTACATACAAGCTTACATTCATGAAAAACGTATCTCAAACACTCACTTCCCACTCTTATATAGAACAGTCCTGTCACATGTAAACACCCCAATATATATATATATATATATATATATATATATATATATATATATATATATATATATATATATATATATATATATATATATATATATATATATATATATATATATATATATATATATATATATATATATATATATATATATATATATATATATATATATATATATATATATAACATACGACAGGGAAAGTGAGCCATCAATTGAATTATCTGATTCGGTTTTTTTTTTGTGAGGTAAGGCTTCTGTGGTACTAAATAAACTCATCCGTGGTAAATTCCTTCGCAAGAAATCCAATGCATAAATTTCACCAATCTTAATATGTGATGAGTATGATAGTTTGAGTATTTGTATACGTGTGCGTATAAGGAATGCATGCATATGTGTGGATCGTGTGCCTGCGTGAATACAGACTTGTGTAATATTTGTGTAAAAATTTATTGTTTGTTTGTGTGTTTACCAATGTACATGTGTGGCATGTGTGTGCACGTCTGCGTGAGCTTGGGTGTATGGTGTATGTGTTTTGTGTGTATGCGATATATTAGTAGATATTTACGTTGTGTCTTGCATATGTGTGCCAGTGGAGCATGTGTGCATGTATTCGCATATGCTTATCAGCTGGTGTGAACGTCTGTGCATACATTCAACAAACACATTCAACACATACGAAAACACACAAACATAAACAAACACAAGTTTGCACTGTGGTATACATACGATATTAGTTTTTGTTTGAGTGTACCATAAGTGTATGGACATACGTATGGGATATGTGAGCATGTCTGTGCATAGCACATATGTATGTGTGCGTTTGAATCTCATGTGTATATGTGTGCTAATACATTTGTTATGTTTGTGCCCACATCGGCTAAATACTCAAGTATCACTTAAGCACACGCTACGATGAATGTAAAATTTTGCATTTAGATATTGATATCGAAAACGGAATGTTTCTCCATAAGATGTTTGGCAAACGAGATTAATTTTCATTCCATATTCTGCGTATATCCTTCAGAAGTAGTATTTAATCTTATATATTTTATTGAACAATACTATTAAAATCTTTAAGGTCTTATGCTTCACACCTATATTCATCGTAATGGTTTCTCCAATTATAAAAACGATCTATAAAGGCGCTGAACTCTGAGAGATTTGGCGACAACTCAGTAAAGATTTACAGATCATTCAAAAAACTTTATCATAATGAAATGATCGTGAAAACTGTGTTAACGAGAGTATGTTGTAGAAGAAATGACAAGTGGATATTAAATTGAATTGAATTTGATAACGTAACTTCTGACACCAGCTGTTAGTACCTTAAAGGGATTAGGGAAAGAGATTGATTTGGTCATTGTTAGTGTGGAAGATCATTGATTTTGCTGAAACCAATGGTAGGATAGAATATTTTACTCTAGTTCATTTGTCTGAGTTGGTAGTGTAGGTTGGGGTATTTAACACGTATTACTCGATAACAAATGTCTGAAGATTATTGATGGGAGAGTCAGTATGGTGTTATCAACTTTTAAGATGCTATTTGGTTTCGTATTAACCATATATAAAAAGCCTATTTAGCGAGAAGAAATCTGAGATAAGAATCGAACTGAGATGGTGCAAAAAAGTGAACAATTCAGTCTAAGGTTTGTGATTTTTTGCCAACTTCTTCGCTTGAATATATTGGAAGAAAATCGACTGATAATTTTTCTAAATGACTTGTATTCCGGAAGATGATATCATATTATGGTTTGTGCATTAGCTGAGATTATTCATATAGGCGATCACTCGACGGAAGTGACACAAATAACATGTCCCAACCATCTTTATAATTACTGATCTCTCATCGCCAATTACGTTTTTGGGTAACGTAATCAAGGGATTCCTCTTTCAAAGACTTGAATGATATGAAGTATAAAATAAGTCATTTACTATGCATCATGCTAATACCCCATATAGTAAAAAAAAACAAAACTGTATTATGACGGACCAAGAATAATTCGAAAAAAAAAAAGAAGGTTATTGCGAAAAGATGACGGTGGATTTGATCAAACCCATTAGGGATCCATGATAATGGGGTTGTTTTAATTAAAAATATCTCGACTAGATACATCGTGAAAAAACTATTGATCCCAATGATAACACTTGTACGCCTTGGTTGTCATTAGCGGTGCTATATTCTATCTTACACATCCTCTATATGGTTATTATTTAATCTTTGCTGATTATATAAGAAATACGATTTTTGTGAACCAGTCAATGGCCATAGAAAATAAGAAGTTATAACCTGAACCCAGAATATCTCAATGGTTTGCTTACTTGTCTCAATTATATGAAACCAAGATTTCTATTGCATTACTTGTAAAACACTTATTATTGGACGACTATGAAGATGATTATACTACTTATGATTTTTAATCATTTTGATGTACGGGTTCTGGATCAAAATATCAGCTAATGGTTTGGTACATGCAAGTAAGGGCTGTCCCTCCAACAGAATAATATAGCTTATTACTCCTGTTTCCTGCTCCAACGATTCTTTGCACACTTTTTACGGTTAGATTTCAGCATAGGTTTGAAGGTAGGTTAAGGGCTCGGGTCAATAGTAGAGTTTGGGTCAGTGGGACGTAATTCAGTACCACGGTCATTGGAGTATGTGATAGGGAAAAGCAATGCCGCTAGTTCTGTATGAGCGACTGCACTCATTTTCTAGGAGTTTACATGAATCCATGTTTTTTTCCATTAAAAATACAAAAGTCAATTGCAATTTTCCCTCCTTTTAAAAATAGATTGAAAAAATTGAAGAATAAAAAAGGTCGATATCAACAAGCAATCACATATCGTACATAGGTGAGCGTCAGGACATATCGATCGGTTGTTGACTTCAGAATGAATAGATATGCATTTGAGGGAAATTTTTTGAACATAGTTGATTTTGATGTCTCCTATTTCTATACTTGGCTCCCATCCAAATAATCTAAATATATAGAATATAAACCGGTAAATAAAGACAATACCCACCAAACATTTTATTATCATCATCATCATCATCATCATCATCATCATCATCATCATCATCATCATCATCATCATCATCATTATTTTTGTTGTCGTTGTTGTTGTTGTTGATGTAATATCTCCTTCAAAGGATATTAATTCTCAAAAATGACTGAAAAAGTCAACCCATCAAGTATATTGAACCACATAAACCTATTCGAAAAAAAAAAAAAAATGAGACGAACTAAAAAATGCTGACCTAACAAAATTAAAGAATTCTGCAATGTTGTTTGTATGGGGTTTGGAATAGGAAAAATAGAAAGAATTGAATCACTGGACCTCCAAAAATTCAGAGTATTGGTAACGAGGGACCACTCTAAATACCTAGCAGTTGTCACATGTGACTCAATCAGTCGAGGAAAAAAAATGAAAGTAAAAATAAAGAAAAGGAATAGCTTAGACGGATAATAAATATATTGAAATGCGTAGGTCGATTTCTTGGATGGGCAAAGGATGAACTTGAATCAATTGACTGGCGAAGGAGGTATCTCATGACGATGCACAAGTCTGTACACCCCAGAAATGACGAAAGTGAAGTGACAAGAAGGACATCTACGTAAAAGACTCTGTCCAAAAATCGTTAAAATATGAGCAAGCACGTGAAGATGGTATCGTGCAAAAAGCAGTGCAAAAGCAATAAAAGTAAAAAAGAAAGGGGCACAAAGAGAACATGGAAGGAATATTGGAAAAGGAAACGATACTTGGAGAATCAAAAATACAGATAGAGAGTGACGCCGGCGAGTGATTGTAAACATGGTTTCGCAAAGGAAACTTCAAGGGAGATGCAAAATTCCTGAATATAGCAGCCTCAAACAATTTTACAGGAAAAACTGGCCCAGGGGGTTCTCAAGAACAGGTACGACAAGGTAACAACTTTTAAACACTGGGAACATTGTAAATGGCAATGATTCGACCACGCTGACAAATGCTATCAGAACAGGATGGAGACAGTCCTTGGAAATGGTAGATAAAAATTAATCCAGGATTTTGACAACCAGACCGACCATCCCATCAAAGCGAAAAGACTGGACATAGTAGTTGTAGACAAGGGAAAAGGAAGCGACCAAATAATAGACGTGACAGTTCCTCTAGATCACAGACAAAACCAGGGAATGAGTGAAAAGAGTTTTTCAAAAAATGTGGGACATGAAAGTTGGTGTAAGAACGATTGTAGTAAGTGCACTCAAATAGTAGACAGCGTCTAACATGCTCATATTATGAATTGGACATCTATGATTTTTCAATCAGTTTCAAGGAGCAATAGTCCACGGGATACCTTAGTGAACCATGCATCTGGTAAGTCAACAAATACGTTAATTTCTATTGTCTGACCAAAGGATATATCTTCTGATCAGTTTACATTGCATTGTAAATAAGCAAGTAAATAATTCAACGTAGAAATCAAAAGCAGGAGAGTAAAAATTAATTAAAAGGTAAAAAATATATCATATGAGATATGTCTTAACATGGGCAGCAGAGCAAATCATCTCGATGGTTTGGATTAAAAGCTCATTCATAAATTTTTCCAGAAGATTAGCAAATACAAAAGTTCAACTGTCATTATTCAAGATCAAAACAAAATTTTCTCAAAGTGAAAATGATGATAACTAAATCTTGTTACAGACATAATATCATTTTTGTAATCACCGTTGTTCACCTGGATAATGATTGATGGCTTGCATCATCTCCCATGTGGTTACTTCAGGGAAATCTTTGAGTTGATTGCTTGTGTCTTGCGTAACCTGTTCGTTGTTTTGTAGTTCTTGTTTAGAGGAGTACAGTTTTTGGTAGAATTCTTGGCTACATTCGACGTTAATCCTTTTGGACATGACCTTTCTTCACTCCATTCTGTCAACTGCACGACGTATAAAGGTTTCATACCTTCCTTCATATCTATTTTACTTATTGCTTAATTTTCCACTGCTCTAGTCAAATGACTGGCACTTATATACGTTCAAGTTAATGCATGTCTTACAGTGATCGACATGTAAGGAGATTAAATGAAGATACGGCCAGATATGAATTAGTGGTGTTTTGCTTCAAAAGCAGAATCGATTTTACATGGCATGGGACATATATCAAAACATCACACACACATCAACCCAAATATATGAGTACAGGGTGATACTCAAGAAAAATCACAGTTATGCTTGGATCACTAACGATTTCTAAGAATGAAATCTAATGGGTTCGTTTGAGTTGAAAAGTACATATCTTCATCGGCAAAATCTTTACATCGGAGTGAAAGCATCGAGTAGGACAATCGAAATGTGACACCCAAACTGAGATAAAATCCTGTGTTAAGAGCAACAAACCAAGGCAATTACACTGATCACTATTAGAATGCAGATGGGAACTTTACATTCCCCCTTTTCTTAGAAATATTCAACAAAACAAGATGTACGGCGAAAGTAAAAAGTATTTCTTCGTAATCATTGAAAAATGGATTTGTTGTCTGAATGGATTCAGCAGACCTAGAATTAAACATTGCAAACATATAGTTAAGGGGAAGATAACTTTCAGTAAGAAATTTCAAGCAATTATGAAATGAATTCGACAGGTGAGTTATTAACGAAAATATCATTCCAGAAAGGCTCACCAAAAGCAAACTGAAAATAATGTAGGAATCAGAAGAAAACGAAACAAATTGCAATGATGTGTAAAGCCGAATAATATTTCATGTTCTTACTCATAACCTTTGAACTATTGTTAGCCACTTACTATTTACTGAACAAGTCCAGATTCTACTGACAAAAGGCTACTCCTGCAGAATAAGGATGAAAGCACAAGACTCGTTACAAGGTGAGACGGATGGTTTAGGGATCTTACAAGACTGACTACATGACTGGCAAATTATCAATGACTATGTGTTGTTGACTTGCTCAGAGTCCATATGAATTTAGGGACACATCAAACTCATAATAAAATGAGATTATACTTCTTGAATTTCTCACAAATTTTCTCTTGCAATGCTTTTTCTTCTTCACTGAAAACGGTTCTTACTTCTCTTTTTTGTTGATTGAATATCGTTCCCTCGAACAAAGTATATATTCTTCACTATCTCAGTGAATAAATAGTAATATTACTAATTGGGCAAAGCTAATCAATAACTTCAATTTCGTTATCTTTATATATAGCCCATATTATCCAATTATAGTTTGCAAAAACAGACTAAAACTGACACACTGGAATATGCAGACGTAGTTTGATAGATAGATACAGATGAACTAGATCAGGAAAACAATAAAACGCGCGTGCACACACACACACACACATACACACACAAACACACACATATATATATATATATATACATCTCTCTCTCTCTCTCTATCTATCTATCTATCTATCTATATATATATATATATATATATATATATATGTATATATATATATTTATATATTCAGAGATAAGTATGATGCAATAAGTTGGAAAGCATCAGTATGAATCAATGACCAGCATGTGAGGTGAAAATTGAAGTGGATTGTTTGACATTTATATAATTTATCCCTTTCAAATTTCTTATATATATATATATATATATATATATATATATATATATATATATATATATATATATACCGAAGCATCGTAATGTATCATGAAAAAAAAAACAGACTCTTGAACTGATAAAAAAAATGCTATTCTCACCTGCTTTTCGAAATGATACACACTAGGTTGCATCTACCGATTTGTTTCTTCCCCATTGTCTTCCACCTCCTTCTCTCCCTCTCTTTCTTCCTCTTTCTCTTCATCCTCCTTTATCTTCTCTCCCTCCATCTTTTATTCACACGCAATTGTATTCTGACTACCCTTACAAACACTGGCTACTTTTCAATATTGGGTCACAGCGCAGACACATAAATATGTTAATGATTTTATTGTTAATCAATCATCTCCCCACTCCCAAACATATTTTGGGGTTGGATGTTTTCGGAAGTTAACTTCCTAAAATTCTTCCCAGGCACCACATCAGTATCGTCAGACAAATCCATCGGCTTATGTTGATCAGGTTTCACAGTTGGCTATTACATTGAAATGACCAATATTTGATGAATTATACGAAGTTGCGAGACTAGTAGCCAATTACTGGATTAACAAATTTACAATGTCTGATATACCCTTTCATTTGCTTTTATATTGTGAATGGAGTAATAACATATTTATAATCTCCGGCAAGAGGGATACAAGAAGTAAAAATAGTCATGTTGAACTTACAGGCTATAAATAATACGTTTGATTTTTACTTTTACTTGTTACTGTTATTGTGATGATATGTCATACTAAGCTGACTTTGGAGAACTATCATATGAATTACAGTTAGGGATACGTCGTAGAGTGATATTGAGGAAAGTAATTCCGCAGATTCTAAATATTAAAATCTGCCCTCGCTTGAAGCTGATGTATTACAGATTATTCATAAAATACTATGACTTTGGGATGACCAGAAATAAAGTACGAGTTATTACCTTTGAATTTGATTGATGATAAAAAGTTCAGCCATAAAGTTCGTATAACTTCCTCGTTTGGATATTTGGCCTGAATACGACTTCAAAATCGGAGAGCAAAGATCTTTGTTTTTAACGATGGTTCCAGAAGTCCTGGACCAAACATTTTGGTAAAATAGTATTAAACTTTGCTCTTGAGTTTGCCGCAGTCTTACGATTTTACAGACAACAAAAGTTACGTTCTTTTTTGCTGAACAAGGCTGCTGTTGTGTGTTCCAATAAAGCGAAGTTCTGTTTGTTCAACACACACCCTCTCCAGTTTGCAACTTTCCCACATTTCAGCCCCTTTCCTCTATCTTATATTCACTTCTTTTCTATCGATGTGCAGTTTTTGAATCACGAGTAACGAGTTGACTAAAGATATTACACTACTGTAACTTTGTTTTACCCACCTCACCATACACCCTTACATATCCTGAAAGATACTCTTGGTATATTCTCTTTTTTATGGGTAGTTCAATATCTTGGCAATAATGGTCACCCGAATAGCATTTTCCCCAGTACCTCAACGTACTTACGGCAAGACGGTATTATCAATTCAACTTATGCATCATATTGTGCCATTCTGACTGAAAATCGATTAATGTTATTTTTTCTGTCTATAAGTGCATTATCAAAACACATTTCTAAAAAGTTATGTATTTGAAAATGATTTTCGTTTATTTACTTATTTAGATAGATTCGTACAATTACCTTTGGGATTTGTCATACAATGAGGTTCTGTGGTTATTCATGGCCTGAAATCTAGAAACCAATTGAAACCTGGTGACCAAAGATCCATTTCATGTATGGCACACTCTGATGTACTTTAAAAAGGTAAGGATAAATGTACTCTTGAATTATGTGCCATATCGGAATGGAGTACAACGTAATTTTGGCACTAAAAATTACCATATATCACGTTTTAACATTGTTGGGCGGGGGGGGGGGAACAACTGAATATCACCGATGAACATTACAGTACATCTGAGAAAAGTGTCAGGGACATCATAGAATCCATTAAAAATCACAAATGGTGGTGGGCTGGCCATGTTACACGAGTGGCGGACAATCGATGGGCATCATGACTCACGACATGGATCCCCCAAGATCACATGCTCAAGGAGGCGAGCAGAATTAGATAAAGGGACGAGCTAGACGAGTTCAGAAAGTACTGGTTCTGCGATGCCCATGATAGAGAAGTGTGGCAAATCCTGGGGAAGGTCTATTTCTAACGACGGACGTTAAAAGACTGATGATGATGAATATGGTAGCGTAACAGTTTTCATAGCAAGAAACAAAATCTGTGAATAGAGATTGTATTCTGATGAAAATTGCTCTCGTGTCTTATTCCCAAGGCATGGGTCTTGCTCTCCGCCTGCCAACACAAGTTATCTTAACCAGGGACTCATCCTTGAAAAGCATAGGTTACTGATGCTAAAAAAAAACAAAAAAACTTGTCGATCCATTGAAACATTTCAGTGAATTCACATCAATATTTGTATCTTAATTGGAATCACTGAGAATCCCTCAGACCCTTATCCATGGTTTGTTCTCCTTGATATCACAAGTTACACGATAGAACTCATGACTATCTAATGGATCTGTGATTTCCTTAATAAATATTTTTTTTTAATCACAGGGTTTCTGAGAGACAAATGCACAATTAGAATCAAAAATACATTTTTTAGCCAACATTATCAATAAGCATATGCGGTTATTGGATTTTATGAACTTTTGATGTTACCTTTCATAGCTATCTTTCATCCGATTTGTGCCAATAGGAAATCCCTTTGTTCGCCTACGGCTATCAGATATCATAATCTTCTCTTTCGCAGAATATGATATTCTGAAATGATCGTTTCATTACTTGAACTCTCTTAATATTTAATTACAGATGCAGTGCATGGGAGTGCGTATCTGTAAACCTTTAACAAGAGATAATTACGTTCTTCATTATTCCATAACTTCCACAGATCATATCAAAGGGAACCGTTGGTGCATAACTCGTTTTCATTCTGCCTTTTTTTTTCTTTCTGTATAATTATTTCAAAAAGAGAAGCTGATTATCTGTTGCCATTTATCGTTTTTCTCATTTTTAGCCAGTTTTACGTTACAATTTCATTTTGAATAAATTCGATCAATTTACTTAAATATGACGTGCCCGTAAAGAGTGCGATAATGATTAAAAAAAGAAACAAACAAAAACTCTTCCACATCAAAATTGGAAAACTCTACAGTTGAGTTCAACTGAAGGAAGTTTGCATCAAGGTTGGAAATAAACTCTGAAGTAAAACTGGACATTTTGAGATATTTAAACTGTATTGATAAAAGCAATTTCTGTTTGAGAGCATTCAAAATAATTGATGTGTTCTCCTGATAGTCACTTATGGAGCTGAAACATGGAACCTAACCAAGAGACAGACCAGCAAATTGAAAAGTATGTAACGTGCGCATGAGAGAATCATTCTCAACCTTACATGGAGAGATCACCAGACAGCACAGAACATTAGGAAGGAAATGGGTGTCCGTGACATCATAAAAACTATTCAAAAACTCGAAAGCAATGCGCAGGCCATGTTGAAAGAATGAAAGACAACCGGTGGACATCACATCTTACAATACGGAGTACTTCCTGAACTTGTCTAGCTCGTCTCTCTATCTAATAATCTACTGGCCCCAGTTGCACATGTGATCTCGGGGGATCCATGTCGTGAGCCCATCGGTTGTCTGCCATTCTTGCAAGAGGGCCAGCCCACTGCCATTTGAGATTTTTAATGGATTCTATGATGAGATTAATATGGACTTGAAAATATCAAAACTTTAAATCATATAATTCAAATTTTAAAGAAATATATTTTAATCGTGAATCTTAGCATGGATAAAATATATCTTTTTTCCTGTCATTCACTTCCCCACAAAGAAATTGTACCCGTGACTGAGTGGAGAATTCACGCAAAAGGCTGAAAGTGGGTCTTAAGAGGGACGAACATTCGGCAATAGCAAACCATGTTCATGTTAAATGCTAAATGAATGCCAATTTAGTAAAAAATCTGTATGATATTTGAGTAGCTTTACTGCTTATGATATATCTAGATAGCTGCCTGTAGTTGGGGTAGGGTCAGCATTAGGATTGAGATTAAGACAAGTCAGTCAATAATTCAGTCAAGGCCTAGTTTAGTATGAGTTGGACGCTTTCAACAGCAAAAATAAATGTAGTGAGCTACAAAAGCTTGACAGGCCGTCTAAGAAAACTTTTAAATCCTTTCATTCCAAACCATGAACCGATTCAAGTATTCATAAAAGATAGACTGCAAAATAAGTATCATGCATTGGAAGTAATTCATATCTTGGACTTGGGAAAAAAAAGAAAAAAAAATCAAAGGAAAAAGATTTTTAGAAATTTTCAAAATTTTACAGCCTTTTGAGCAACGTCTCTGCACCAGCTTCTGATGCCTTACATCTAATCCGTGTTCATTGGCTACTTTGAGATTTCATCTGACGCACTGAATCTAATCCCATTCAATGAAGAGCAGCGCAACCATCCAAACGAATAAGATCAGTCTACATCCAAGTCGACATTTCCGCTGAAAAGCAGTGGATCTTTCAATAAAATTGACGTTATTCTTCTTCTTCTTCTTCTTCTTCTTCTTCTTCTTCTTCTTCTTCTTCTTATTATTATTATTATTATTATTATTATTATTATTATTATTATTATTATCATTATTATTATTGATTCTTGTTTGTGTTTCGTTTCCGTCTGTTCTTTTTTTTTTTTCATCTTTGTCTGATTCTGACGCACTCTGCTTAGTCGAAGCTAGTTTGTCTTTTATTTTTCTTCTGTAAGCGATGTAAACATTCCAGAAATCTTGTATTGACTTGTATTGCTACAACATATCGGAAAATATGGCTCCATTGCTGTTCACAGATATAGATATTCCGGTGTGAGAGTATTTTTGAACAGATCTACATGTATTTGTGCTTGTCTTACATGTATAAATGCATTACGCCACGTGTCAGAGCGTAGATGCATAAACCAATAAAAACAAAAAATAAAGAATGAGCATATACATATGCGTTATAAATATATATATATATATATATATATATATATATATATATATATATATATATATATATATATATATATATATATATATATATATATATATATATATTATTTGCTGCTGAACTTCATATATGTTTTGAATTTAAAGTACCAATTTCCGCTGTTCAAACCCAAGTCTCTAATTATATGTTTCGTCGATCAATTTATACAAGAAAATTCAACACACTAGCAAGTCAAACGCTGCCTAGATACACTGGCATGTATTGATATATATATATATATATATATATATATATATATATATATATATATATATATATATATATATATATATATATATACATATATATATAAGCATGTATATATATATATATATCAGGGAGAAAAGTTGATAAAAAAAGAAGAAAAAAAACTCTACTATCAAGAATAGTGAGCAAATTTTATTTGACTCTGAACTAGAATTTATGTCATGCAGTCCTCTTTCTAGTGAAGCTCAAGTTCATCATCAAAACAAGACAGATAAAAAGATACCGAATTGCACAAAAACTTTTCCTCATAGTCAACAAACGTTTGCTAACAGCTGTGTGATTCTTATTTATTACTAAATAATTGAATCAGTAGAATAAATCGAAGGTAATGAGATACAATCTTACTTTACACGATGATATCCTTCCCAAATAGAACCAGGCTATGAAAATCTGATAGTTCTAGATTTAACTTCAACGGATTGCTCCTATGGAATATTCGGTGAGACGAAATAGCGTGAAAGGGAGTAATCACCATTTGTTTATATTGGATAAAAGCTTTGAGCATTATCAGACACAAAAAATAATCTTCTATGTTTGCCAGTTAAATGCTGAGCACAACACCTTTCCGAGCTATATTACGCTTTTCCGATACCATGGGACACATCTTGCTAACAGTTGCACAAGATAAATAATGATTAAGCACAGATGTTCATAGACACATTGAAAAGTTATTATGACTTGAGGTACTCACACCTGAAGTGGTGTAGATCACACATTCGTAAAGTAGGGGATTCCAGTATTTCAGATGTTGTTACCATATTAGATATGCTGTAGTGTCAAAAGTTATTTTACAGTACCTGAAACTACATGTATTATATATTTGCAAGTGGAGAATCATTTGAACAGAATCATTAAAACATCATATTATTAGTTGATAATATGACGGCAAATATTTTTTAAAAAAAGATGCAAAAGGCTGATTTGAAAACCAAAACCAAAATTCAAAATATAAAATTATATCCTGACAAAATATTTTGGCCTAACTTCTTTGAAATGAATAAATGCAATAATCTTCAACTGATAAAATAGAATGAATATATGACTTAAGGAGTATTGAGAGAAGCGAGAACACAACTTTTATAAATCAAGTGCTACCTTTGATCCTGATTTTAGATATTACGGTAGGAAGTATGTCTTCCATAGAAACATGCAACACATAGATCGAAACTGACACTCACACACACTCTACCGGCCAGTTTTCTGGCCGTTTTGGTATTGATTAAAGTGTTGTATTTGTTCCACGGTAGAGCCCAAGGCGCCAGTACTGATGCTTGCCTGCCGAGTGGGCCAAAGATTGTGTTGCGATGTGTGTTGAAGAGGGAATGCCCCATCATATGTGTCAGCCAATGAGGTGATACTGAGGCTGCGCATTGCTACGCACATTGTGAGCCTTTGGATTTGTCCTTTGGCTCTCCCTCTATTACTCAGCCCAGCTGCTGGGAAACCATTGCCCTGGGGTAGCACTATCCTATCGCACTTAAAGGGACAGGTCTGGCTTGCTTAGCAGCCAAAGTCACGTCGGTTGAACTATTTTTGATGGGCGTTTTCCCGACGTAAAGCATTGACCTCGTATCATTTGTTGCTCTGATGGAAGAGTGGATAAATGATACGCACACACACACACACACACACAGACACACACACACACACACAGAGACACACACACACACACACACAATTTTCTATGTATTCCTTTTTGCAAAAAATATATGTGAAAATATTTTCAATTTGAATGTACATACAGATATAAAGTACTTTTCCAGTGTGCTATCTTGAGTCGGGTTTTCAGAGACGATGTCTCTTCTTAATGAATTAAAAAATATATATCTGAATAAATGTCATTATCTTTGAAAAATTCAATCATTGCATATGGCTCTTTTCGTGTAAAATCTGTTCCAAAACCCCAAAAGGAATTTAGTTTGAAGAACGGAAGAATATAATCAACATGACCTTTTTTCATACGTAAGATTGAGTATATAATTTCAGGAAAAACATTGATAAAGATAATTAGATATTAAACTTAATAGCAATATTTGCTGTTATAATCAGATTGGAATTAAAATAATTATGTGTGATACTCATCTTACTCTAGATATTAACTTCAAACTTAATCTACCCATTTATATTAATTGCTAACAAATTACTCATTCCTGATTAGGAACAAAACGATGTAGATATATTATGGTTGTCTTTATCAGCTGATCCAGTTGTAGTAGTATCATGAATGTTTACATAAATTCAAGGTATGGCTGTGTTAGAGACTGTTGAATAGATAAGAAAGATAAAGTGAGAGTTAATATGAGAGCGACGGATCTGATTATTCCTCCCTACGAAGTTGTCAGTGTAAATGATTATAATGATTACCTTAAAACAGTAAGCAGGGCACATTAGAAGTACAAAAATGCAGCTATCAATATGCATATAGAAATAACACTAGAAGATGAAACAAAAAAAGCCTGTATTTATTGTAATATTCAAAATATAAAATGACCGATACCATTGTAGGTCTAATGAGGAAGAGAATCCGCAATCAAATGTTTTATTCAAAAGATAACGACAAATCCAAGCGTGATTCAAAAGAATGATATTTCCACGGAAACAAAAAATCGTTCAAAAATGTAAGTGCGTATTGAAATGAATCGATAAGAAATACTGCACTGAACTTCTGCTTCTGAAAGATACCCTAAAAAAATATATATTTTGTTCAAATTTCCTGGATAAAAAAACATATTTACACGCATGTGGATAGGAATTTTTAACGTGTCAGTTTGCTTGATAAGAAAAAACTCGTGACAGAAGACTGGAGGATCTACTCAGAAAAGGGAAAACCAGGGCCCAGTTTGAATTAATTGCTGTATTGAAAACTGGAATATCCTGTAAAACCTTTAAAACTCCTATTATCTATGTCCTATGTCCTCCACTAAGAAACAATATAAAGCGTCACAAAAGTTTGGGTTTTATAAATTCACTGTTGAACAGACTGATAGATGAAGAGACGTACTTTTATATATAGATATATATATATATATATATAGAGAGAGAGAGAGAGAGAGAGAGTACAATTATCTCCCCTTATCTCTGTAGAAAAGAAGCAGCCACTATTTTATTTTAAAAAAACTTCATATTTGCTGCGATTCCATAATTCACTGATTGTTCCAATACGTTAACACAAACACATGTAAAAGACTAGGAAAAACCGAAGCTACATATTACGAACCTATTTTTATGGTACCCTTCAGTGAATTATGGCATGAACAGTCATTCTGCCTTTATTTCTCTCAGAGTTACACATACCCATGACTTACTTCATTGCAAGAGATGATTAAGGACCGAACTTTCATTCAACAAATAACGTAATAAGCCATTAAAATCCCTGTCATGGTTTTCATCCATTGAGCCATCGACGCTACTACATAGTTCCTTAGAATCAATCAAATCTTCCAGAAGAAGCTTACAAACACAGGTGGTAAGAGTACTTTTGATCCTCAATCCTCTGTAAGGACCTCGGAAGACGACACAACTGATTCTCTGTTCATCTTTTGTTCAAGCTACCATGATCGACTAATTTGCAGCCTCTGGGGTGCAACCGTTTGGTAGGATATGGGACTTATCAGCAAGCAAAATAAGAAACATTCATTATACATTATATCTATTAGTTTTTTCTATATTTATGTCTGTCTCTCACTCTCTCTCTCTCTCTCTCTCTCTCTCTCTCTCTCTGTGTCTCTCTCTCTCTATATATATATATAAGAGTAAGAGAGAAAGATTTATGGTTTAATGCAACTGAAGATTTCCTAGTATACTAATGTTCGGCGCTTATTTAAATCATTCAGGAAACAATAACCTGTAGATATTATAAACCACACCACCACGAAATTGGAACAGTGCCTATCCAATGTAATGAATAGACATCAATTGTTTTTTTGGTTTTGAATCCATTGTTATAAACAACTTTTACAGAATGCAGAATTTATGGAAAATTCAACATTGATATTTGAAATGAATTATCATTATTATTATTATTATTATTATTATTATTATTATTATTATTATTATTATTATTATCATTATTATTATTGATGATTTGAGATATCAAGGTAGAGAGATTTCGATGAGGATAAACGATTGATCACATCAGCAGACATTATGTTAAACTACTTCCTTTTTATCTACAAAACGAAGCGTTACCTTATTCATATCAAAATCTTTTTGTTCATGTATCTGTTGATACACACCCTCTCTCCTACTCTCTCTTTCACACACACACACACATACACACTCATTCACTCACACACACACACACACACACACACACACACATATATATATATATATATATATATATATATATATATATATATATATATATATATATACATATATTTCATTTGATTATTATTCCCTGTAGCGGTGTATTTCTCTCCACTATCGATAATTTTGATTACTAAATTGGATCAGTTAGAATGTTCGCAAAACTTCTCCAGAAAGAGTAAAACCGACTAAAATTAAATTGCAGCTATTTTATGACCATTAACAATACAATTTCCAGGTAATAAATTAATTACTACCATTTCACACATGCAGTTTCCATGTGAGTTCCGTGGTATAATCATATTAGCGCTTCATGCTTCCATGGAAGAAGTAGTCTACATCTATCAAATATAACATGAATTCAAAACAGTTTTTTTTCTTTTTCACTCTTTTCATTATTTCCTTTTGACAATTTTCTCTATCAGTAATGCATTTTTCTATTTAACACCAGTTTTATTGGAATGTTTAACTGGTTGGCGTTGCTCAGAAAGTAAAACCTTCGGAGCTGAATTTTTAGAACGCAATCATACAGAATCTGAACATTCATTGAAAGAAGAGCAAGGACCTCTATTATATTAATTTGCAATGTCTAATGACCAACGTCTTGCTACAGCATGCTGTATTGAGGGAGATCAATTGACGTGAAGCAAAATGTTGGCCGAAACTCAGTGTTCCCTTAATGGCGTTCAGATGGGACACAGCCATTACCAAGCTACTGTTGGCCAAAACTTCAGCTCGTCCTCCCTCAATGGACATCATAATGGACACAGCCATCGATCAACGGCTGCTGGCCAGAATAAGAAGTAAAAATGGACGAAAGTGGACAACAAATTAGTAATGCATTGCTACTTTTAGCGCTAACGATCTGTGTGGTGGGGAAATCCAGTGTTGGGGTATCAAATCAGTGCTTGGGTGACGAAGTAAAGCAAATCTGAAAAAAATAAAAGGCTATCGGAGATAGAACTGCAAGGAATCCGCAAGAATTTAGAAAGAGGAGAGAACTGCTAATCTGCAGAGGAAAGCCCAAAAACACTATCATGATAAACAACAAAGTCGGAACGAATTCGAGAAAACGAAAAAACCCTGATCACAAAAGTACAAATAATGTTATGTCGACACTCCAATTGAAGAAGAAAATACGGATACCAACATTGGAAGACATAATGCAAGAAGAAAACATTGCAATCTCCCTGGGGCAAGTAGGAGGGAAGTAAAAGGATCAACTGATTATGTCAGCTACCTCTCATAGCGATTTGAAACTAACAACATAACAGAGTTCAACAACCAGGTTGAAGCCAACACAAAAATGGTAACAGACCACTTAAGACACAAAGAAAAATCTTGAACAAACGGACCAAAAATAGAGCCTATAAAAACGAGATTAAAGAGAGATGGAGGATTACTGCAAATGCATTGCACATACACGGATCACGTGCAAAACTATTAAACAAATAAAACGTGAGACGAGAAGTGTGCCTGCTACCGACAAAAGAAGTGCCCAATGGAAAACATACCAAACTGCACTAGAAAACAACTGAAGAAAATTCTACCAAGAACTGGATGGAGAAAGCAGATACGATGGGGATGCCCAAAAAACACAAACTATTCCAGAGTGGCTCGATGATATTAAAATACAACTCCGAGAAAAGATGAGGGGAATCAGATTATATTGAATAAAACTATGTTGTAAAACCCATTAGATCAATAACTAACCGGAAAACACCAGGTTCTGATGGGATCCAGGGATATCAGTTCAAGAAATCCATCACATTACATGGCAGACTCAACAACTATCATTGCAGATATGAAAGTTAGGCCTCAGACTTGATGACCAAAGTCAGAATGGCCCTCAACCAAAAAGACATTAGGATAAAAATCCAGACAAGCAATTACAGACCAATCACGTACCTACCACTAATGCGAAAATCCCTACTTGACAGATAATTAAGAGAGTATATATTTCCATAGAAAGGAGAGGAATATTACAAAAATAACTGAATGACTTGCTCAACATGGACAAGATGTTCTTAAAAGAAGTAAGATAAAAGAGAAAAATGTTGCACTGGGCTGAGTCAACAATAAAAAAAAATCATATGACGTGATCCCACATAGGTGGAGATCTGAATGCCTGGGGATATTCAAGATTAGTGAACTGATGGTGAAATCAATAGCCCATTCTACAAAAAAGAGTGAAGATACAGGACTGATGTAGCAGAGGTGCGTAAAAAAGGAGCATTTATTCAGAGAGATACTCCGTTCCAACTACTGATTATACTAACCAGGTTACAACTGAACAAAACCCTGAAAAGTCATGTGACATACCGATTCTCGAGAACCGAGGGAAAAATAAACCATCTCATGTACGTGGATGACTCAAATCTATCCGTTAAGAAAAGGGAAGAGTTCAAAATATTTAACCTTAAAGTTGAAGAATACAACGACAACACTAGGATAGAGTTTGGGAATAAAAAGATGTGCGCTAAAAGTGATGCTCAAAGGAAAGCTTACAGCAGCAGAAAAAAATTGAAAAATAAGAGCATCGACCAGATAAGGTCCATATAAATAATTATGTTTTCGAATCCAACCCAATAAAATGGAAAGACCTGAGAGAATAAAGAAGAAAAAAAGAATAGGATGATGAGAAAAATATTAGAGACCAAGGAAAATTGCAGGAATCTGTCAAAAGGAATTGACACATGGGCAGTTTAACATTGCTTCAGGAGCTTCTAAAAAATGTTGTTACTATTTGATTGCACATGCTTTTTTTATCCTGTTTTGGATTTTGGGCACAGTTTTCTATGTCAATGAATCTTCAGCCACCTTTTTTTCTTCACATATCGTCTGTTTGTCTCATCTCTGGGGTGTTAGGCCTGTGCATTTATATGAGCTTCTCTGTCGACTGTCCATTAATTTAAACTCTTCCTTTGTCCATCCAATACCTGTGTATCGTACAGCCAATAGGGCCCCTTACCAAGTAAAGATACCATGCGATTTGATTGTAAGGGTGAAATAGTCTACCAGAGTCAATGACTCATTGGTCCATTCTAAGTGGTGCCATTCGAACTTCAAGCAATTATTTCCTTCCATGCTCTTTTAAAATACTACTAAGTTTTCTTTTACAATCATTGTCAGGACCTGCAAAGTTCAGCATAACCTCTCTTCTAACGACCAAAATCTCTTTAAAAAATTGGGTGTGAATTTGTTTCTTGAGTATGAATATGCATTTTTATTTTCGAAACGTTTCAAACTTGAAAAGGTTATGCATATAATTATTGGTTGCCAGTTAAGAAAATTACCTACATCTTACGAATGAGTTAATAATTTAAAGTTTAAAGTCAGAGATATGGCTCGAATTGATAACTACTAGTATGTGTTATATGTGTTTGACATTACTCCTAGCAATCTAATTTGATTCATGACTCATTATTCGTGAACTTTCAACTATTTTTTTTAGGTTAGGCGTACTTTCTTTGCTCAAAAATTGTAAATGGAAATTTACAAAAAAAGTTTCATTTGATTTCCTCCAAAATTTATGCCTTAATTCGTTTACACTTGCTTATCGATCAACTTCCCTCAACACTTTCGACAGTCTCAAAAGAACATAATCTCCTCTTGCACGAATATCAGATTAAGCCCTTGGCTATTAATACGCTGTACGGCACCTAGCTGCAAAGTTACAGTCAGTAATATTGTCTTGAATCGATCTTTACTGGCACCCCTTCATTGTGGTTGCTTTACGTTGCCTTTGTTACAGTTTCAGCTCTTCAGTCGATTCTTTTCCGGGTGTGAAATCGGTAAGAAAAGGGAGGAAACTCGTTCTACAGGAAATGAACTTGTGCATTGGCTTAATTTATTCATCTCTCAATCAGGTTGATGGCTGTTGTATCCATCAATAACTTCACTCTTTAGCTACGTTTTTCATCTATCATTTAGAGATTATCCAAGAGATATGGATTGCTGTTTTCAGTTGGGAAAGATCAGACAAAGTGTCCGTGTATGGTAATAGCTAATCATTTTTTTTATAGAGATTTGAAAATGGAATCGCCTTTGTGGCGTGCTTTGCTGGTATTGAGCCATACTGGTTGGTATTGTTTAGGCAACGTGTTTTACTTTTTGCCTGACACCATAACTATGAAACAGAGGTCACCATAAGTGGCTACTTCTAAGAGCAAATAAAAAGCTTTTTGATCTCTCAAAACATTTTTAATATCTTATTTCGATCATCAAATATCAGTTGAAAATGTAGAATTATCACGGCAACCACAAGTGAAAATGTGAAATACCATAAATATCCGACCTGATGCAAGAGGCTACAAAATCAAGACATCCATCGTGGACCATATTCGTGTTCTACCATACTTACATTTATTCGAATCAAAAGTCATATTCAATTGTTGGTTTTTATTCTGTTCTCATCCAAAAGCATTACACTTTAACATAAACAGATTCTATTGCTCCGACCAGCACATAACTCATATCTTTTACCATATTAATCAATATATTAAAAGTAAGTTTTATAAATGACTCTTCTGAATATTTTTTTTCTTCTCAATTCTGAATCAAATAAAGCATAATAATGATATGAAACGTTTACGGTGCTTAAGAAATAGATTGAGCAAACCATCGTCGTAATGTTATCAGTCTTCACTTGGTAACCGGCACGTTTTGCCCTGTGTCAGACTAAGCTGATAATAATGAATAATGATATATTTACGACTAGATTTTTGTATACATCGGAGACTAAGGAGGAATGTCAGGTGTAAATTGTTTAACGCTTTATCCGATGTTATGATTGGAATTTTTATGAAAATGATCTACCGAGTCCACCAGTTGTTTCTTTAAATGTTCAGGAGAGCAAAAGAATGAATAATTCTTATAAAATCAAAACAGATGCCATGGTAACGGAAGACGAGCCAAAAGGAAAGCAAAAAGATTTTGACCACCAGTATGACACCGTCCTCCATACTTGTATTCGCAGCATTTAAACCCAATAAAATATTTTTTCGCTCATTGCTAATCTCAATAAAAGCAAAACATGCTCTTGTTGCGCAAGAGAGACCTGGCATGTTTTGTAAGAGACACCTGTCTTTTTCCCATATAGGATCTCTTAACAAAGCTCCCGATTTTACCATTTAGAAATAAACGTCAGGACTGGGTCCTAGCTACGCTTCCTCATCTATGATTACACTACTAAACATGGTGCTATGATTCTCCATGGCAGCCATGGTAGAAGAGCTACGGATGCTACTCTTCTTATTTATCGCCCCTTTTCATGGCCTAAGTGGTTGAGGTGACGTCGATAAAAACATGTTATTGCAGGGCAATTTTTTGCCAGTTTTGCGCTGTTTACTCTAGAGCACACATACATAGGCGCCCAGAATCTTGTGATAAAAAGAAGCAATAATGAATATGAAGTAAGACTAGGAAACTATAAACGACACGTGTTCGAAAAGAAACTGATCTCTTCTCAAAAACAAATTTATTGCATTACCTAAAACATTATGGTACAAAATAATCCCCTTCACTGGCAATGTGTTGTTCTCAGTGGAGTCTGAAGATTTCTCTGGAAGTTGTTTCGAAAGATTTTCTGCAAATTTCGTTGCAGGTTTTTTTTTTCAATTTTTCAAAATTGACAACCATTCATGTAAGAATTCAGTTGTTGGAACGAGCAAAGTTAGCCAGGGCCAATTCGGAAAGTATGGCAGCTGGGGAGAGAGAAATCTCACCATGCTTCGCCAAAATCTTTCTTCATCTGTCGGTAGACAGAACACAAAGTTTTCAACAACGCGATGAATCCTCAGTTTTTCTTCTAACACAATACAACACGAGTTTCACACATATTCCTAACATATTCCTGAATCCCCAGAAATTTTCCTCGGAGTCAGGTGGCAATTAGCACAGATCACAACGCTCACTTTTACAAAGACATTGCAGTCTCTTGGCGTGTAAAGATCATCAGCATCTTCTTTGGTGGATATTCCTCCCGATTTGAAACAACAGTACCGACGATAACATTGTGTACGGTATTGACAATCCTCCCCAAAAACTTGTTGCAATATTTGAAAAGTGCCCCAAATAGTTCCTTCAAAAGTAGGTGTTATTTGCCTTGTAACCGACCCCGGTTAACAGATTTGTTAAAGAGTAAGTGATGAAATTCCAAGCATCCAATGTCCTAGAGTAAAAATGATTAATTTGTGCATGACATATAAGTAACCGAGACAAATAGGTGTGCATTGGCATAGATTGAATTAGAACGGTGCAATATGGGTTGCTCATGTCTAGCAGTATAACAATAATGGTAGGGATTCGAAGTAAATAAGATGGGAATTATGCTAGAAAAATGGAGAATGAAAGTAGTTGATGGAGGAGAATTGAAAGTCTAGCAATTTAAGATGAGTTATCAGAAATGGGGTGAATTTATGATCCTATAAGTGAACCGCTGCAGTGTATTCTTTAAGCAACAAGAATTGTAACGACTGGACTGACATTTACATAAATATGAATGAGATGAACATGGCAAAAGTACTTTTCAAAGTTCGATATATCTTTTTCGAAGCGCTAACACCGCTCCTCCGAGTCCACTTTTCCCACGAATGAATTAAAGTGAGTGTCAAAAATATGTACTTTTAACCGTAGTTTTTCTTCATAATCTCAAAAAGGTGCACATTAATGTCGGTCTTTTGATTTCATTTGAAGCCTTGAACCGCGGTGAAAATGCTGTACCAAGTTCTTTTCTGTTTCGTTTTAAAAGCATTTCTGGCTGTGCTGATTTTTTTCTGATCCGTGGTTGGTCAACAGCTTTAATTTTTGGCTCAAGGATTACACAGTGGCAGCATCTGCTGACATGTGCCAGAACTACAAAGGATATTTTGGTATGTCAACTGAACAAGTATACAAGGATACGTGCCAGTTTCACCTATTCACCTGTACAACAAGACCACTTTAGACTCCTTTAAACGTGTAGAAAGTCATCATAGATTTCAAAATGGTATTCAAAATCTTTTTAGTTTAGGTTCTGTCTATTTTTGCCTTGAAATAGTTCGTCTTTATGCCTTTGTTTTGGCTGCCATCATAAGAGATTCTATTCTATCCTTAAGGTTCCTTTAGCACAGCCATGTCCATGATTTGCATGTGCTACATTTGGATATGTCTTCCGAATTCTCCATATAGTTTCTTTCTATTCCAGTTTTACTTTCTTTGTTTAGAGTGCTGTTCCTACGTATGCTACTTTTTGTTGTTCGTTGCAAGAATAACGTTTTCACACTGGCTACCTGGTGGTAGGCGTTGAAAGTCTAGGGACAGTTTGTCTTCTCTCATCGTCCTAACATATCACAGCTGCTCCATGGTGTGTATCATCTCGACCATACTCTTTTCATCTATGCTGTTAAGTCATTCCTGACGACTAAAGGTTGTAAGTTTCATATTTTCAGTGCTCTCATCAGTATTAGACGGGATCCCAGTAACCCTGTGATCTGCATAGTGCCAATCCTTTCTACCATCAAGCGAAGAAGGTTGTGTCCTAAACGCTAAAACAGGATGAGTGATGTATGTGGAAGCGAGTTGCAAGAACATTTAAGAAAAAGCTCCTAAAGCAATATGGTCTTTACCCCGTGTTTATCCCTTTTAACAAATCTTTGCCGATATTTTTTCATCCTCTTACTTTTTTCTCATATTTTTTTTCTTTTATTCCAGTTTCATCCGGTCAAATTCGAGAATATAGATATTTATATCACCCTATGTAGTCAATACTCTGATTTTTATGTTGTCCAGAAACTCGATTCCTTCTGTTAATGTGAGCCCCTGGCATTCATTATAATCAGAGTGCATTTTTCCATTCCGAATTCGATCGTAATGTCGTCGTTGTATTCTTGCATTTAGATGAAGAGCATTTCAAGCTCTTTCCTATTCGTTGCAAATAGCTTTATATCTTAATGGGCTGGCTGGTTCTTCCTTTTGTTCTTGAGAATTCGTATCCTTTAGTGATTTTCAAGATTCTGATGAGTGGTATCCATCTCCGTAGCGGGGACGGAGATTCCTCATAATTCACCCTTTTTATACGGACCTCTGTTACGTTCACTCCATGGCTTTTCTCTTAACGTATACCTTCTTGTTTTTTCCTTTTCTTTCCCTGTAGCTGTCGTCAACTCTCCAGTTCTCCATTGATTTAGCTTTGAATATCATAACTGGTTTGCTAATTTGGGTATACTGAGTCGTTCAAGTCTCCATCTCGTATGTACTTTGGCCAATCCATTCAATTAAAACATTTCCTTTTTTGCCTTACTATTTTAGGATCATCTGGCTATTGTAGAGCAAGTTGTTCGACCTCGTGGTTCCTTTCCTAGAAAAAGTTTTCATTCCACGAAAATATATATTCTCTCTCGTACTTGATTTCCCACATACTTGCATGGCACATATTTGGTCTGTAGTTGCTTGCTTGGTTTCCTTTTGCAGTCTCCACTTAGATGAGATTCATCCGCCTTTGGTCATTCAGTTATGGATGTCGCTTTTATAAATGCAACTTTGGAGATGGCAGATTCAAGTCTTTGTAATATATTTTCGTTGTTTCTGAAAGTGTGATTCAGTGTGTATTAGGCAATTTTTAAAAATTTATCTCTTAAGCCTTCGGTTATTCCTTATGGTGTATCCCTTCCACCGTAGCGGTTGCCTGTCTCTGACTTGTCTTTCATTTTCCGTTAGTCTTGAACTTGTTTTTTTATGCGCTTGTTCTTACAGTGATCATTCATATCTCCATAGTTGGTAAATCTACTTTTAATTTAATTTCCAAGGTATTTCTCCACTAATGTTTTTTTTTCGAGAGCTGTAAGTATTCCTGCAGAATTTTTGCCCCATCAAAAAACGAAATCGTTGTATTATGTTATTTTGTTAGTTGTAATTTACTGTAGGAGACAATTGGAATGCTCAGTTGAAACCTATCATTTTTGTAGTCATTTCCTTTAGGGATAGCAATGGGGTTTTTTTTCTTCTTGCATTGATTCTTCTAGGTTTATATCATTGTTTTTTCTCTCCCGTTGCGGATGGAATCGTTCTAGTATTCTGGCTAGGGATATTGTCTAATTGTTACTACTCTACTGCTGGGTTACTTTTGTCGGTGTATCCCTCTGAGGGTGAACTACGTCCTTTTTTTCTATATTCTTGTGATTTCCCACATTATGAGCATCCGTTCACAGTAGGGCCTCTAGGATGGTTTGTATCGATACACAACTGATTTGTTACCCTTTTTACTCAATTTCCTTCCAATATTATTATTATCATTATTATTATTATTATTATTATTATTATTATTATTATTATTATTATTATTATTATTATTAAGTAATCTAATATTACATTTTTTAAGAATTTCATTATCTTGAGATCAAATGAGGTTTAGCTCATTTTAATCAGTTTTGAATTTGAGCAGGTGTGAGCAAACAAATTTCCCGCAAAACAGAGCTTGTGATCAGAACCATACTCACGGTGAACGCTTTTGAATATCAGTGGCTATTTGTGATTTGATATGAAAAAAGAATCTGCGACATTGTTAAGCAACCGAAGTACTGAGACACCAATATTATTTCGATTGAGAAAAGCAACAACTCATACTGAATGATAGGATAAAAAGTATCAAATTTAAGCCAAGCACAAAGATAAAACGTATTTACTATAGAACGAACAGACTTGCAGAACCAAAGACTGTAGATAGAGGTTGGGAAAAGTGTAAAATAAGCAGGGAATGAATGTGGTGAAGACCACTTTGAAAGAAAGTAACGACAACTGCTATAATTTGTGAAGCAAAATCCATTCCTTCAAATGATTAGATATTGTTTGCAGTTCCGTGAGGAAAAGAGTAATGGAATTTCATTGGTCAGCGAAGTTATTTAAAAGGAAATAAAAAGGTATTAACAATTTCTGGAACTAGCATCAATTTGTATTTTCTTTCATGTTTTCAACTGAATTTTCTTAATTTTTTAGTCAGTAGTATTTTTTCTTATTTCATTGGCGCTTTGGCCTTTACGTGATTTAATTATAGTTGAAATAGAACAGTGAAGGAAATAAGGAAACCAGTGTGTGTATTAACACAGTGTGAATGAGAACAAAGTCTGACGTCAGTGCTAAAGTAACTTTGGCTACGAAACTACTGATTAGAATCATTGGCTAGCAGAGCAAAGTCTGGATGCTCTCCGGAAAGAAAAAAAAAAAAAACAAAAACAAAAACACAATAAATTGAAAACTAGGAAAACATAATATCAAAGTCATAAGAGAAAAAAAAAGAAAAAATCATTAAAAATAATAGGAAAGAACATGAATTTACAATGTTGGATCATAAAAAAAGAACCCAGAGACTACAATCACAAATTGTAAATAAAGTGCACAAACAAAAATTCAATATAAAAACAGGAAGGGGGATTAATTATTGCTTTGAATTTAATTCTCGTGTGCAAAATAATAAGAGTGGCGCAAAGTACTGATTATAACGAACAAAATTACCAGGAACATTGTTCATAAGAAGGATAGAGTGAGCAAGAGAAGAAAAGGAAGAATTATAAAATAAAGAGAGACTTGAGAAGAGGAAATGGAGAGGAAAATGTGAAACTAAGAAAAACTGAACGGGAATGCAGGAAAGGTTCGTGCAAAACAATTGATTTGAAACGTACACAGTCACACACACACAAACGCACGCGCGCACACACACACACATGTATATATACATAATAGCTATGGCATTCGATATATGTATAAATGTATAAAAATATACATGAACATAAGAAAACTTGCTCTCTCTCTCCCTCTATCTGTCTGTCAATCTGTCTGTCCCTGTCCCTCTTTTTCTTTCTCTCCCTCACCATATATATATATATATATATATATATATATATATATATATATATATATATATGGATAGATAGATAGATAGATAGATAGATAGATGGATAGATAGATAGATATGAGTATGTTTGTGTGTTTATACATATGTATGTGTGTGTTTTTGCGCGTGTTGTGATAACTCTGCGTATTATAGGTGGGAAAAACAATACATGTAATGGAAATATCTATGCCAACTCATTTATGTATACACACATACAACACGCACACACATATACCTTTGTGATACTCTTTCTAAACGACCGTTATTGTGTTATCTGACCTTGATCCGCTCTTTTCCAACTACATTTATAGTTCTAAGAGCAACCTTTCGCTCCATCTGATCTTGAATAAATGGGCACAGTGTTCTTCAACATATTTTGATTTGCACCAAATGATTTCAAGCTTATCATGATGGGTTGTTCTTTCTCGCTTTTATCAAGAGTCTCATTACAAGTTCTTTTGCAAATTATCTCCATATGATGGGCAATATATCGGGAGGTAGATGCCGAGGTCACTGTTATCTTCTTTCTTGTGATGTTGTATCTATTCTTAGACAAATGTTTTGGAAGAATATGTACACACACACACACACACACACACACACATATATATATATACATATATATATATAATTATTGTTAGGAATAAATCTATGGAAAAGAGAAATATCAATTTTGTTTGTGGTAAAACATATTATTTGAAAATACCAAAGAAATATTTATTCAAGTTAGCAGCAGGTACTTGTTTTCAAAATTATTTCTGATTCACTGTGCCCTCTTCCCACGACACAATGAATCATCCTTTGGAAAATTGTGTATCAACATGATGTTGCTTGATTCAACTAAGTTTGAATTTAAAACCAAAGACACGAATTACACTGAATTGTATAGTGTCCCAAAAAGTGATCATGAAAACCTCACCAACATTTATAGACAAATAAAACATTCATCAAAAGTAAGCAGAAGAGTCATACAATCCAAGAAATAAAGCACTTTTTGAAAAAAGGAAAAAGAATGATACAAAAGTAGAATTGAAATGCTCTTCAAGTCCCATAGTAAACGAAAACAATTGATAAGATCATTAATGATTGAGAAAAAATGAACCAATGTGCCCAAATTCACTTCGCCCCACCAATTTCCTTACAGAAAAATAAATGCACAACCTGTTAGATAAGCATGCCCACTGGTGGCAGTTTGGACAACTGCTAACAATCTTTATGGGACATATTTTTTTAGTCCTAATTTTTTCTCACATAGCATAATTAGAAACTGATGTAGCTCTATTATGAAAGAATGACTATGTTCAGACGATTGCACTACTGGCATGGAACTCAAAGTCACCGCAAAGAAATGAATTTTTCAACGTTTACATATGCCCTATCCTTGATATAAGTTTTTTCACGCATCGATATCTCAACCTTGAAAAATCCATCTATCTATCTATCCATCTATCTATCTATCTATCTATCTATCTATCTATCTCTATACATATATATAATTCGTAATTTATAGTTATGCTCACACATACACACACACACATGTATGTATGTATGTATGTTTGTATGTATGTATGTATGTATGTATGTATGTATAAATGAAGATAATTATGAATTGCATTATAATACGTAGACACTCTTATTTGAAGAGAGATCCCGTCTTTCCACAATTGATACATCACTTTGGGTATACAACACATATATATATATATATATATATATATATATATATATATATACATTGAGAAAGAGAGAGAGAGAGTGAGTGAGAGAGAGAGAGAAAGATTTACGTCAATGATTTAAGATAATCGATTACTCCGTGGTGAAATTGTTTTCATTATAATTTTTTGTTTCCAGGGATGCTCAATTAATGTTCTATTCAATTTATTAGCAATTGCCTCTATACTGTACACCATTTCGACTCGATCCTCATTGGGATGATCTACTTTCAGATCATTGGGAGAAACCTGACCCATGCACTCCTATAATAGATATGCAATTATTAATTTCTTCATAAAACTTGCTTCCTTTACTTATGTTACCTAGCATATGTGTCCCCGTTTCACTCGTTCACTATAATTTCTCGACATGTAATCATTCCCTAAACGTATTTGCCCAGCAAACCTATTCAAGATTTATATCATCAAGAGAATCAACAATCAGTGGTCATTAGTGGAATTAAATCATACATATAGAATTAAAGCTCACCGTCTACTGTGTATTTCACACTGTTAGGCAACTCGATAAGTAATTATACTTTTTTCTTTAGTTGTTGATGATTTGCACAGAAGTACACAGATGGATTCCATTGAATGATATCTGCTTCTAACATCGTGTAAATCGTACTGCGTTTTTTGTTTCTTTTTTGCTCTTTTTATATCTACTTTTTGGAATGGTCTTCCATGTTTATCATCTCACATTAATTTTTTGTAATCAGATTTCTAGGTTTGTTGGTGACACTGGATTGCAAGTGGAAGGAAAGATTAATCGATAAATCCGACAGGAATCCAACGTTGGTAGATCAAAAGAATGACGTCAAACAACATAAAATTCATCGAATTCTGTCAGGACTCAACTACCGTGAAGATGGTATTTACTCATCCTCTCACGGGGATGGGGAGTTGGAAGAGGCCCAACTACCGTGAAGATAGTGCTAATGTGCTAGTCACGCGAGCCATTCCTTGTTTAATCGCATAGAGAACTCTATGAGGATATAACTCTTCCCTCTCTCTCCAGAAGAAGCATAAGTTAGTATTCTGGTCAAAAAAGTCATACATGAACGTTAAGTTCCAGAATGGACTTCCCCTAAAACATTCCTCAACAACGACTGCCAGGGGAGAATGTCAGGGTTCATACCTTGCAAGCCATTGTTTTTTTTATTTTGCTACACTTGGCTAACTTTTGATTTCTGTGTATTACCATTTTATAGATGTATGTTCTGTTTTTAATAGCTTCCCCATAAAAAAATGGAATGAGTTTTTCTTTCACCTCTCAGAATGGCACTAAATTTATCTTATTATTGAGTTTCTCCAAAATAAAACCTATTATAATGCATTTAAATCAACGATTTGGACCTATTCCAATCGGAACCTAGTTAGTTTACTTGCTAATTACTTTTTCGTCTTTCCATTTAGTATTGTTTTTTCTCCTGCTGCATCCAATGTCAAATGGACACTGATCGGTTGGTCCTTTGCTCTGCATATAGCACCCTCTTTCCACCATGTGTCCTCACCATCTCAATCGTTTTTATCAAATTGCACGATATTATTCAACCTGGTTCGTTCTCTGATCGATGTTGATTTTTTTTTTCTATCGACCAAAGTTATATCTAACTTGGCCCTCACCATTGCTCTTTGCGTGGTACTTAGTCGGTTTACAAGTGTTTTTGTAGGTTTCCATACGTCATGACCAATATCATGGATCGATTGTATACATTGGGTTTCAACAACATTGGCAATTTGCTTTTCAGTACATCACTTTTTATACCATTTTTTCCCAACCAATCATTTCAGTACATCTCTTTTTATACCATTTTTTCCAGCCAATCATTTCGGTGCATCACTTTTTACACTCAATTCTCTTCAGCCAATCATTACATTCCTCTGGCGTTTCCCTTTCTTTATCGTCTGACTTGGGTAAATGTTTTCTCATACTTCTTAATCCTCTATTCTTCTGTTTGTTTTGGGGACTTTACGATTGGAAATTACCTTTGTTGTGGTTCTCTTCACCCATAACACTATTCTTCCAGTTACTGCAACTTATGCAATACGATCACTGTATTTTAAATTGTCTATGAATTATCTGCCTACATTTACTCGCAGATTTTGTCTGTCTTAATTGTGCAAGCAGCTTCCAAGGCTTTCTCTTACTCCTCTTCCAATTCCTATCTGCAAGTATCTTTATTAATTTTGTTAATTGCAATGCCGATTCAGCTGGGTTGTGGGAACGGCATTATAATTTATTTTTTTGTGAGTGAAGCTAAACTGGTTGTTTCGAAAATTAAGCTTTGAAATTCTTGATTTCAACTGCATTTGAACGTTAGCTGAGTGCACGGAAATACACTGATCGAATGATTAAGATGTCCAGACATCTTTATAAATTTCTGGTGCAAGAAAATGAAACGGAGATACAATCACAAATTCGTATGTTTGCAAATATTACAATTTCACTTCAATGCATTCAACAACTTTGAAAAATACATTTTCTTTTAGAATTCAGATCTCTATATATTTTATACACGGTTCCAATATGATCGGATAACAATTATCGTAGGATTTAAAGCTGGTAAAAAAACATTGGATTAGGGGTGTTTTGATTAGTTTTTACGGTGCAGTGCAAAATAAGAAAAATGTTGGGATAACTAAGGAAGTACACGTCGATTGTAAGGTGCTAGCCACCAAGACTGGTGAGTGTGGCGAGAGAATGGGCACATATAAATAAATCTTTCTTACGCACGAATAGAATAGTTTAGAAGAAGCAGTTGTGGATTAAGGGTGAAATTTTTGGCTGCTTTTCCTCTCGAGCTGATAATTTGAAGTATCAGTTTTGGAATTGGGGCGAAAATATGTGGTTCTCATCTTTTTACATGAGGATTTGTAGTACTTTGTAAACAAGATGTAACATGGGTTCTCCTTCTACAAGCTGATAAATAGATTTTTTCTCTGGTCCCAATAGAAAAAAAAAAAACGTTTTACCTAAAGTGCTCTTACACAGTTAAATATAAAATGATATATAATGACTAGCCTCTATATCTCTACCTAGTATTCGCTGTTATTTTGTATGAACATATTTCGATCAATGCACACGTGTACGCACACACACTAACATTCTTGAACTGTTGTATTTGTTGGGAAATGTACTTGCTTTGTTCAGGTTGTCGTAGCTTTGGTCACGACAAACACAAACGAGTATACGTCTTTATACTGAGAAGATGGATTCTGTGATAGATGATGAGTCGGTATTGAAAAAGTGTCGTAAATAAGGGCCTCACTCTTGACAAAGCAATAGCTCTTTATATATCATGTTTCTTCTCGTGTCGGAATTTTTTCAAGTTTCTTCAAGGTTATACGCTTGAAATAGACGCAGAGGTAACAAACATCAGGAGTGGCATCGCTCACTTTACATACGCTTTTCACCCATAGCAGGAGGAGAGTTCGATTCCTGTCTCTCCAATGGACATCAATGCATATCTGGTATTATTATTCTGGTGGTAAAACGATTGCATTTTTCTTCATCTGCCACAGAGCAGTATATTCCAGTTAATAATAACAGTTATTAATCAAAATAAAAACCTTTAGAATCTGCACTTCCTTGCAAACTAGAAAGTGTTCCATTCATTCCAGAGGCATAGAATTATGAGGTCATGGGAGCAAAAAATTCCTCGAAGGTGTGTTTAGCTGCTGCTTTAATGTTGTATACTTTCTCTGGCGAAAGGGGTCAGCATGCTTAAAAATTTGGCAGTTGGTGAGTGGAAGACCCGTGGGAAAAGCTGGATGGTAAATTTTAGAAGCCTAGTTCATTTGAAAAGTGCAGGATCATACCTGTAACATACGTTCGAGTGTTTTCGTTCGGAAGATTGGGTCTTTTTCAATTAACCAATATTGGACGTAAACGTTGTGGTTCATTGTGTAGTTTTTTCTGTTTTTAGGCAATGTTTCTTTGATGTGATGAGTTTGCCTCGAGTTTGTAGTAGATGAGTCCCCTTTCTGAACACAAAGCAATGAACATGATCTACTTTTGATGCAGGTTTTATCAGGAGAATCGTATTGATGGTTGGTTTTATGTCAGATCACTGCTTGGAAACGTTGTCGATTGTCTCTCTGGATCCATATTTTGTCAAAATTGACGAGAAATGTATATGCATATGAAGTGCAGAACAGATTTCATAACAGGAGATATTTTTTAGTTACTGTCTATTCAGGTGGCATCCATTTGTTAAGCATTTCTGTTCGTTGTAAAATCTAATAGCTGTTGAATAGTAAACATTTCATCATATATTTCTGTCGAGTTGTTTCGGATGAACCCACTTTAACAATAGACCCCTAATAGTTGTTGTCAATCACAGAAAGACGTTCATGGCCTTCATCATCGACAAGGCTCTAGTCTCCATTTTGAAAGTTTTGGAACTAATGCTGATGCTCTCTTCAGCAAATTCTTGGTTGATATTGCAAGCAATTTTCCTTTGATCTACGTCCCATTTTAAACATACAACAAAACAGCTCAAATTTTCCTATTCAATCTAGAAACAGAAGTTGTTATTACCATAAAAATAAGTGTGAGCATGATCCTTCCCCCTTTCTGTATGTCTCTCCCTCTTTCTCTTTCTCACTTTCTCATAAACACACACACATACATACACGAAGGAACACATTGTTCCTGGGTGACTGCAGGTAAATCTGATGGAAAAAACACAGATATTTTATCGTGGCAATGTTGCATTGTTTCCATCGCTTTAGCCAACCTTATTGGATTCTTGCTGTTGAATATTTGTGCGGTCTCAATAACTTGTCACCCCCTTTCTTTGGGGGTATAATGATACCACCATTTGTTGAACCTTTACCCTGTATCAGCTAATTGTAGTTATACAACGGAGACAGTTTAATCGTTCCATTGTTAATCATTGTTATCACACTCAAGGACCGGAAGCAGTTATAACTCACTTCCTTTATTCCAGAACTCCTCTGATAATATCTCAAATTGGTATGATCCGAATCTAATCCGATCTGAATCTAAGTCAAAATCTCATCTCCGATAATCTTATCTCCCGGCAGCTGTCCATCATCCTGTATTTATATATATAAAAAAAAAAGCCGTTCATTCACAATAGAGAAGTGGAAGGATAGCCATGAACACTATTTTCTCTCTTGAAGATGGATACGTGTTCAGGATTTTGCATTTCATATTGATTTGTGTCAAGTTTCGCAGCTTTTCAAGTACGATAGTTCCTTCAGGTTATCTTCTGGGCACTTTTATCAAATAATTACAATTCTATCTATATGTTTCTCGTTGGCAGTCATCAATATATCTTTGTACAATAAATATGTTTTTGAAGGCGATTTGAAAACTTACCCAAAATACATGACATTAACGTTTAGTGGTAGGTAATAAATTTTGGAAAAAGCGGAAGATCGTATTTTTATATTTGAAGTTGGAATGTCAATCGGTCTGTTTTTTAGTTGTGCTTTAACTTTTGTGGGGCAAATACATGCAACATTCTTCCATGCATCATAACACACACACACACACATACATACGCACACACATACATACACACACACACACACACACACACATATATATATACATACATATATATATATATATATATATATATATATATATATATATATATATATATATATCTTACTGTATGTATATTATATTATGCACTTTCTATCAAATACCTTGAATATGTAAATTAGAGGTGTCTGTTTGTCACGCTATAAAAAGTTCCCAAGCATGGTCGAGGTCTACCCAAAATCGACATGCCTATTCAATGAACCTAGGTTGAGTTTAAAAATAAGATGTCCCTACAAAAACAACACCTGATAATTTTTAAGAGAGATTCTATTATCAGTGGACCTATATTACCGAAGTTGAACATAATTTCCATCCATATCCATATTTTTCTCTTATGTATATAGATAAATTGTTTAATGTGTCAAATGAATGGAAGCTGAGACCTCTTAAGGTGTATAAAGTGTCGGAAAACATTTCCACTCTGTTGTAATTAGCAGGTGCATAGCAAAATCTTGCAGAAATTGATGAACAGGTTTGAATCTGTTGTCGACTTTGTTTTCATCGTTGGAATGAATTCGAGAAGCGGTTATCCTCTGGTATCCTCCCTCTACTCCACGGAATCGGACGGTGTTGGTGAGAGGCGGGATTTGTCGAAGGAATCCATGGGAGATACATTATATACCGATATATCATAATCAAGGGGAGGGGTCTTTGGGTGTGATCAGATTCTACGATAAATTTCATCAACCCTGTATCTTGATGTTTGTAAGCCTTTTGTCAAAGCAATCTCTCAGATTAATTAAGTGGAAAAATAGTAAGATCCAGAAAATTACACATTATAATATCTCAATTGAATTTTTACGCGTTGTATAGAACTATCAACCATGACAAAAGCTCAAAAATCAAATACCAAAACATAGTTATGGTTCATCACCTTAATATATTCAATAACATGTGTAATGAATTGACATAAAATCATTATCACATTAGAAATTTTGTATTGAAATCGATTGGAATTTCAATGTTTATTTTTGTATTAGTGCGATCTGAAATGAATTTTTAATAGAAATTTCATTCGAACATACAGTTGCTGCCATGTATTCTTCAACCACAAATGAAACACGGATTTGCACATTGTTCGTATCCACTGACTCTCTTTGACCCCTTGCACTCCCCTCAACCAGTAGATTAACTCAACTCATCAGATGTTAGTAACATCGCTGGCTGAATCATAAAATTGTCCTGCAACTCAAAAACTGTAGATTACCAACGCATGAAGTATTAGGAAAGAAGGTGGAAATTCCTATTCTTCCCTTGGGAACAAAGACATTTCTAGCAAACTGATATACATATTGGTTTGGTCTGGCGCACCGCTGTACAGCAGGTTACTGTCTTCAGTTTCTTTCCATTGGTGTACGCTATATGCACTAGGAACCTCATCTTAAAGATTTGTCGTCATCGTCCGGGAAAGAACACTCTTTTTTCTCCAGGAATTGTGCACCCAAAATAGGTTGAATGTGAGAAATGATTTTTGTTGAATGAACAAACTTTCAAATGACAATGAGGATTTCAAAAAAAGGAATTAAGTATTGAGTTTGAGAAAAGATCATCTAAAACATGACTGTGGATAGGTGCGAATCCGTGTATTACAACATACGTAATCATATTTAAAAAGATAATGATAATAAATCGAACTGATTACGCAACAAAAACGTCAAAAACGAATAAAACTAGATTGTATCTGGACGTATATCAAATGAATATCAAAGAAAATCCTCTTCTGAATCTTTGATCAAATAACAAAGTCTCGTCTATTCAGTCATTCATGAATAACCTTAAAACTCGGGTCAAAAATTATCCAAGCATGATGATGTAGGAAATTCCGATGAATGTCGTCTATTATTGCCTCCCCAGGAAGAGCCAAGGTTTCTTTATTTGCTAGCTAAACAGATATTAGAATTCTGCACGTAAGTCATGCGTCCGTGTGACGTGGAAAATTTAATAAATATTCAATTTGTGCCGGTCGGTTTTGTTCGAACTGTTTCCGTCGTGTGAGTTTGTATTTCCATTACGCTTCTCAGTTAGAAGACTATTTTTATCTCTGCCTTCTAAACACATTTTTCTGACTTGTGTATTAATATGAAAGGTTTAGTCTGCATTATGCTGTCAACAATTTGAATTATCATATGGTTATGTATAAAACCACGCACCCTCAACACAGAGATGAGGATGCATAACCATTTACTGAGCGTAGCACACACTGGCATAACGACACATCATACACATATTAACACTTATTTACGTAGGTGTATCAATAAGTCCATATATATATATATATATATATATATATATATATATATATATATATATATATATATATATATATATATTTATATATGTATATATATATATATAGATAGATAGATAGATAGATATAGATATAGATATAGATATAAATATAGTGCTGCCCTGGCGATGATCGTCATTTTTTGACCACTTGGAAAATGTCAGTACCATAAAGATTCACACAGCACGATTTTCCCAGCTAATTTTGCCTTCTGCCAAACGGGGATAATGTTGCAAATATCCGTATGTGTGGTTGCCTTTGTGAGTAGTAGTAGTAGTAGTAGTAGTAGTAGTAGTAGTAGTAGTAGTAGTAGTAGTAGTAGTAGAGTAAAGAAAATATGTGATTTCAGCGAATATGTGCGCATTTATTTTAGCATTCATTTTTTAACAGAATGTTAGTATTTTTTCAACATTTTAGCTCTACTTGTAACTTTGCAGGACATAACTTTCTTGATACCACGGATCAGCAACGATCAGAACCAAAAATCGAAATTTCCTATTGCTGCCATTGAATCCCCATATTTTGCTTCTTTGAAAAATTATGTATGATTTTAAACTCTCACAGGAAAGACAGCATCTATTGAGAATAATCTTACCCTGAGATTTGTCAGGTCTAAAACATCAGGTTAACTCTCCGTTTCTCAAGTGCACATGGAGGTTCACCGTAACCATTATGAGATTTGGTACAATAATGGTACGCTCTTCAAGGATTCGATTTTCTCCTTATAGCCTTCTAAAGCAACGCCTCTCTACAAAATGATAAATTGACTTTTGGTTATCATGTTTCATGATATTTTCAATTGAATACATTTCCTTTTGAATCCAACAATAGAATCAATGTACATTCATATTCGAATGATGCACATTTTCATGAGCAACCCCGAAGACATCGAAGTCGAACTGTTACACACACGAGAAAAATCAACAAAATGGGAACAGAATGCGAAATTTCATGACGGATTAAAAGAGAAAAAGAGGATCTGATAGACGAATGAAAGGAATGTGCGAATTTTCGGCATGGTTTCCAGCTGTATTATATTCAAGCCAATGTTGTCTTTGTTATAGAGCGAGTTCAAATTTCATGCATCGTGTTAAGGTGAATAATAGTTGCTAGAATGGATGACCACTTCATTAACGTCAAGTTTCTTGAAGATCAAAGGCACTTTCTTATCTGTCTAAAGACTGTGAACAAATTTCTCAACGCACATATGCTATAAGATATTGCGGGGGGAGGCTTGAGAGAGAATTCGGTGTCCGGAAACAAACTGCATGACTGGCGTCACCATGAAATCCAAATTAAAATGAAGAATCATCCCCGGTTTGCAGGCTTTCTAATTTTTCGAATATAGAACCATACAACTGCACAAGATGAGATCGTATCCAGGATCTCAAGGTGAGATCAGAACACAGCACAGTAAATTACAGAAAAACTGAAGCCAGGGATGTCATACAATCTTTTGAAAAATTCAAATGGCAATGGACAGTCCACGTTATGAAGATTTTGAACGATTACCAGATATCAGCACTGGCTGTTGTATACCGTGATATCATATGCAAAATAGGTTAGGACAAGTTTGGGACGTATTGGCACTGCAGACGCCTACAATAGAGTGATGTAGTAGATCTTGGGGAAGGACTATGTCTCACGATATCTGCTTAGCTGATACTGATGATTGTGGTATTATGTCACCACTGAGCTATTCGCATGCAGTAAAACTTCAGGTTATTACCATTGGAATATTGAGATACAGTTAGAACTCATAATTTCAAATCAAATTCCATTAAATGCGAAATGACTTCATTCTCACTGACCAATGTTATAACCATTGAGCAATTCCCATGCTGTAAGATTTCATTACTTCGATTACAATTGTATAACAATTTAGTTTTCTCATGCAGTAAACTCTCACCATTTATAGTCCATGCCATAGCCATTGGTCTTTGCCCCTGTGGTTAGATCTTGACGGTTCAATGTTATCGTTTTGTTTAAAATAGTATTTATTTTATCTATATCATTCCAGAAGGGGAAAGTAATTTAGAGTTGTTTCATTAGTGCATATGAGAGTGTAAGAAAATGTTATCTATGATACTAATCCATGTCTGCGTAAATCGGCAGCGAACTTAACACTGGACACAGAGGAGATGCTTGCAATAAAACCTTCTTTCACAGAAAACTACGATTCTTGGGGAGAGTTGACAAAGCATATAAAGTCAACTCAACTCAACAATCTTATAGTTTCCAGCAAAAGGAAGGTTTTATTGTTTGTTTTTTTTTTCATACTCCTGACAATGATAACTGTTGTTGACTGAAGAAACACGACCATGAATATAAAAACAGTTTCACTTTCTCTGAACACATGAAGAGAAATGGAGACTAAAGGTTTCTCGATTTTGATTGCAAAATATGCGACAGATACACATTAAATTGATCCCTTGAAGGAAAGAAAGTTTTCCTAACTCCGATTCAAACCCCAGAGAGAGAAGAAAACATTTCCTTACGATTCAGTCCTCGAAGAGGTTTATTTTGATTTTGACCCTTAAAAGTAAGAGCAAGTTCTTTTGTTTTTGACGACTAAAATCGAAAAAAAAATCCCTCATAATTGACCGGTGAGAGTGAGAAGGGAGGATCTCTAAACGAGTGAAATAAAAAAAATGAGGTTCAACTTTGTTTGAAAACCCTACAAGTGGAAATGAGTTCTTCAACCCAATATCGATCTTTAAGCGAAAGGAAAACCCCAACGGCTTAAAGTGAAAACCTATTCCCTTTATTTTGACCTCTAAAATAAATAAGAAACAAATCCTCTCGATTTTGACCTATGGTTTAAGAAAAAATGTTCTTATGATCTTTAATCCTTGAGATTTCCCCCCTTGATTTAGACTCAAAGAAGTACCAAATGGAAGTCCCGACTCAATTTCATTGACTATTTTTTTACAACTCTTGAATTGATCTCAATCATTACAAGGCAGTGTTTAAAACGTTAGTCATTGACTGTTTCAGTGGGATGGGTAATCAGAGTTGATGTAAATTTATGGTTCAAGAAATACAGGGAGTTTTTTCATCAAGGCAATTTCCACATCACCATTACCACAGTAACATTTTGAAATAAAAAAAAGAAACATTTGCAGGTAGCTGTGGTTCCTTATCTCTTTGAAATGCTAGCATATATATAATCTTCTAAAATAACTTGATCGCCTTGGTAATAATCTCTCAAAGATTAAATTTCCTTCGGTCTTCTAGAATAATACAACGCAATTCGATATGACAGCCCTCTAGTGCAATAATCTTTCTAACAAACAGGTCCAATACAAAATGCAATAGTATTTTTTCTGCTCCCCTCACCACAAAAGAGCTGTAAGAATGAGATAAGCATTAGGACCTATAAATGCGTTTACCTCACATGCGGGGAAAATATAAGAGTCGGCTCAAATGCCACATAATAACCGTGGACAAACGATTGTAAAACATTACGGTATTTTTATTGGAGACTTGTCAGACCAGGGCAGAAATGCTGCATTGCTCAGGATAAGTGCTGTTTGGTTGTCTATTCTCACGGTCTCAATATATGATGATACAATGTGAACAAAAACCCACAGTATATTCTTAAATGGAGGATGTTTATGCAATGCTCTTCCATAGGAATAGAGCACTCTGGTGGATGAAAGATTTCTGTGTTAATAAATATATCGCTTAAATTCAGCCTCACTGACTGTCCAGTTCCGTAGTCCAGAGGTAGGATATCGGCCTGCGGGTCTGTAGTGAAGATGTTATACAGTGTTAATATAACAGCCAATTTTGGTGCGCCTTTTCGAGCACCTTCTCAGGTTACTTGGTGCTCTCCCTAAAATGGGTTCCTCAGTTGCAAAAACCTCCACCAAAGGTGATTTCAGTCAAAATGAAAATAACAAGGATGTTGCAATAAGGTTCCTACCGCTTAAGTGCAGATTTGTGACTGATTTTCCATCTGGCTATGTCTGCACACGTTATTATTACATCACCATAGGACTTTCTATAAAATTTGAACAACAGATGAAAGATCGCAGAGGAAAATGAGGTAACCCATCCATTGTGAGCTTGTGCAATGCTCTTCAACGGGAATAGAGCATTGTGGTGGATGGGTAATTTCTGTGTAATAAAAATCTTGCTTAAATTCAGCATTACTGACTGTCCACTTCCGTAGCCCAGAGGTAGGATGTCCGGATCTGAAGCGAAGGTTTCAATCTTGCCTCGCAGAATTGAATGGGATAATGGAAAATCTATAGCCACACTGAAGAGATGTAATACATCGATACAGGTGTCTGTTGATGACACAATGATATATATATATATATATATGTATATATATATATATATATATATATATATATATATATATATATATATATATATATATATATATATATATATATATATAACAGACACACACATATGAACAAACATAACAGGAACACCTACACAAATACTAATATTACTGACACCAATATTGTGAACAGACACAGCTATATGAACAAACACAACTACAAAAACCAGCATACAGATAATAGGAACAAGAACACTAGACCCCAAAAGGTCCTCAGACCTACTACCCCTCATACTCTGCAAAAGGAAAGCCCTAAAAGTAGCATCCTCCCTCAACCCATCTCATTGACCCTTGGAAAGCATCCTGAAGACCCAGGCAAACACCCTTACCAGCAGGTAACCCCTACATCAACCCACACACACACTCTACCAAAAAATGAGGAAAGCCCCCTACCACTAAATATGGAAGGGGGGTTAGAAAACCTGATTCCAACACTAGTAAGCAGTTTAGAAAACTTACTAAAACACTACTACACACCATCAAAATACTAAACTGAACAACCCTCACCACACAGAACACTAATACACACAACTCCTACCATTAATATCCTCACACCCACATCTTAGACACATTCAATAATGGAAGCTTCAAAGTCACCTAGACCCATAGGAAAAACTTCACCTTAGCCTGTTATAACCCCTGTTCAACTCATAGCCAAAACATTTTCAGTAACTTTTAAGGTTGATACCTATGTAGCTCCTCGACCCCACCACCCCTCCTCCTACACTATCCCAATCATACCAAAAAATCCTCCTCCACAACACTACCCCCTACCTTGACACACTCTGCCCTCCCCAAGACAAACTGCTGCTGCTTCACCAAAATCCCAATACCTGCTGGTCATTCTTACATTCAGCAGGAGGCATCTAGTAGCCCTGACAACAAAACTTACCCACAATGCATAGTCCCTGGCAGTGGACTCTGGTTCCACATGGTACATTTTAATTCACACTCACACAACACGCACCACTGATGATGGGAGAAATCCCGAAACATGTATGGACTATTGACATATAAGGATTAATAAACCTTACCACCAAAAACTTCACTCCCGAGTCTGTCTCACTCTCTGAAGTACACATTATATATATATATATATATATATATATATATATGTGTGTGTGTGTGTGTGTGTGTGTGTGTGTGTGTGTGTGTATATATATATATATAAGAGCTCTGTGGAAAGCTAAAAAAGAAGGTATTATATGACGGTGTGTGTGCATGAACGCACATTTTGGTCGCTTCTGTAGTCCTGTAAAACCTGGAAATTCCATAACTGCGGCGGCGTTTTCAGCAGAGTCTTAAAGGATGCGTACTCAATTTCAAATGGAAAAGCAGAATTCCGGGTACTGATCCTCTTGTCAGGGTCAAATGAGTGGATATTGAGTCCACTGTAATATATTCTCAAATGCCCTCGACGGAACACAGGGAAAATGGCCAAATCTCGAAGCAACTTCTTCACGGTTAGTTACATCTCAAAAAGCGGTATGAAATACAAACTGAAAGAGAGGTAAAAAACAGCATAAAAAAATAGTCAACATTAATCATGATGTGTCAGGCAAGCGAAGAATGACACTATGATGGCAAGCCTTTGGCAGAGCTATCCAACCTCAAAAATAAGAACATCCCATTAATCCTAAAGAGATGGGTGTATAACCAATGCATCCTCCCAATAGTCACTTATGGAGCCGAAACATGGAACGTAACCAAGAGAGAACCCGTAAATTGAGAACCATGCAACGTAACCATGAAAGAATAATGCTGGGCTTCACATGGAGAGACTACACCACAGCACAGTACATCCTAGAAAAACCAAGAGTTAGGAACATCATAGAATCCATTAAAAATCTCAAATGGCGATGGGCTGGCTATGTTGCAAGAATTGCAGACAACCGATGGACATCACGACTCACGACATGGATCCCCCGAGATCACATGTGCAACCGAGGCCGACAGAATATTTGATGGAGAGACGGGCTAGATAAGTTCAGGGAGTACTGGCTCCACGACGCCCATGACAAAGAAGTGTGGCATTTCCTAGAGAAGGTCTATGTCCAACGATGGATGTTAAAAGAGTGATGATGAATACTTCATCATAGGATGAATTTGAAAAAAACACAAACCTCCATTGACGTTATATGTTCAGGTTTAGACAAGCGTTTCCATTCCAAATGAAATGGAAATACAATAAATAAAGTTGTGATAATGATAGGTTGTTTGGAGACTGTATGGTGCTATTGTGTCTTTGACCTCGTTTGGTGGCAACAGGAAGAAGGTATGTTATTCGAGTGTTTTTATTGCTTTGCCTGTGGCTAATGTGATGGACATGCGGAGGCAGGGCACGAGTGTCCTTTTGTATATGCGTAAATATGAACAAAAGTAAATATTTGTATATTTTAGACGTCAGATGTGCGTGTTTATCTATAGTGATGTGCATATTGGTAAAAGCTGTCTGCTAGTGTTTGTGTTGTTGTATTGTGTGTATATTAGACGGGTCACTGTTTAGATAACGCCCAGTCCAAACCACACATGATCACTTCGTCGACCTCACTCAATTCAAAAACATTCCTTATGAATTTTCAGTTCTTTTAATTTGTGAATTCTTGTCTAAAGAGAAACGTGTCACGGAAATGAAGGTCCACTTCAAACTTATATATATATATATATATATATATATATATATATATATATATATATACATATATCAATTTGTAAGAATATCCTGTTGTATGTCACAAAGATGGTTGTTTTTACTGTTGTGTAAGATAAGCGGTACGTGGATGTTTTATTTGATTGGTTCCTGATCTTGATTATGATTACCTCTGAATATCTTAATGTTTAGTTTGAATGAATTTTTAATCATGACTATGATAATATTTAATCAGTTCTATTTTTTAATTTCAATTTCCCATGCTGTTCTAGAAGCCTCGAGTAGTTTTATCTGCTGTTTTTCATTTATGGAGACTATATTAATGCTAATTTATCGTTTTAGTGCAATCCTTGGTGTCAAAACTATATTTGGATCAAAGTGACTGCATTTACTCGGAACAGAGCATAGATTTGTATTGGTTAGTGTTTATGTGCCTCGATGGGAGTAAAATAGTCATAATGAAAGCATGCAGGAAATAATGTGAATAAATAACAACTTAAAATGGACCAAGAAGAACAATACAAACAACTTTAGTTATTTTTTCTGCCCAAATCACGGATGTATTTGACCGTGTCATATCACTATCCTAGAAAGAATCATTTCCGAGACTTGAGCAAGATTATACAGAGATAATCTTTCTTGTTCTTGAAATCAAAATTTAAAAATTACAATCTCTAAATACTTTAGACAACAGAGATAAGGGGAGTGAATTACACCCGTAGAACAGACTATCATAGTTAACTCCAGACCTCCAAATACATTTAAAGACAAGTGGCAAACCTTGTATAATCCACCAAAACTTAATTCGTTCAATATTAAAAACAAGGCATACATTTGAATGATAATAAATACACTGTGCACAGTGAGAGATTCAATATATGCTATACAAAGATTGACCCTTAGGCAAACTAAAATTTCAAACTACCCAAATAAGACTGGTAAATGTAACCTATAACATATAAGATCACAATCAAACAGCTTAATACAAACACTAATGACGTCAGCTCACTGCCACCTAGGCACCTAATAACCGACCCAATACTAATCCATACTCTAGTCCGAGTGATTATGATCAGTTCGATCCAAATATAATTATGATGCCTTAAATTACACTGAGACGATACAATGATTATAGTAATAATGATATAGTCTCCAAAAATGAGAATTAGCAGTTTAGACTACAACAATCCCGATAGCTGGTTTATCATCATTCATGTTCGAGATAGTTGATTCTCTTATTATTGTATTCTTCTTTTATATGACTGTATGCAAATGTGGTTTTATGTCTTAAAATTATTCATACATATTCACAGATCAGATCATCGACAACACTTAAGCTGAAGCAACACACAAGATTGCCATTCTGCGATAGACATAAATCTGAGGCCATAAATTTGACTCTGTCATAGTAGCTGGATACACCAACGCTAAAAATATAGATACAAATGTAAATACCAATAATGAATTGAAATCATGATTATCATATGGAATTGATTCAAACAAGACACTGACATAAAGAGAATATACATAAGGAAGATAAACAAAATACGACAACAATCAAATAAAACAGCCACGTACTTTTGATATTGCACTACCATAAAAACACCCACACGTATGATACAAAACAAAATATACTTACCAATCAATATGCCCTATATGATCCCTGTTGCCTGCACATTAACACAATAATCGCCAAAAACAGAATACAAAGAGGACTATAATACTGATTCAGATTCGAGTAAGATCATTGCTTTCCATTAAACTTAATCTAGGAACAAATCAATGTATTCCCCTGAGGATATGCATTAGAGCTGCATTGAAATACCGTATCTGGTTTCTTTTCTTAGATTTTTTGTCTTTCACTATATTTGCTTTGATAGAGTATAATCTTGACTCGGATTTTAATATAATAAGTCTGAGAATAATTACTGATGATTTTTGAGGAATTATCACGACCAAAATATTTGATGACTTTTCACCAAACAACCATTTCCTAGACTTGAAAGTTGATGATTCCAATTTACTGGATTGTTACCATACATGTTTTACATGGTTCATCAGTGTATTATTGTATATTTCTACACAAGACCCCGTATAACTGTTGGATAAAGTCCTACAATTATTCACACACACTCAAAGATCCAGTCATCAACAACAGTCAAGCTGAAGCCACTTAAAAAAAAAAAATATTGGATTGATGATTTACTACACATTCACACATTCATGTCTCTGCCCTCTCTTGGCTTTTTCTGGTGATGATTTGATCTATTTTTGATGATTGAGATTTTAAGTCATCATTTTGCTTCCTGTATCAACACAATCCCTTTATAGTCAATGTGATCGGTGCAAAATTAGCTTACTTGGTTATAAAAGCATAAAAGTTTGCTAAGATACTTCTTGAGAGGTGTTAATCGATTCCATTCTGAAATAATTATCAAACCATTCGCTCTATGCAACAGATCAACTGCTAAAAAATCAGTTTTTAAAAGTTTTTTTCAACGTTTTTTTTCGTAGTATACTGAAAGTCAATCCCAGTCTGGCCACCAGGAAGGTATATTTTACAAGATGTGGTGAAAGGCCTTATTGCTGACATACGTCAGGAGTTATAGTTTCATAGAGTAAAACGAGCTGTATGGTCAAATATTCTATCCAACCCAAAATTTAATCATTTCCCAATGATCTTCCAAGGTTGGGAGAATTCTGAAATGTAAGGAGATGAGTCCGAAAAGAATTAAAAAAAAATCAAAAACAAATTCCTAAATCCAGCCAAATGGCATAACATCTTTTATACGTGTATTGCCCTTCCCCGATATGTTATTTGAATCAACTGGGAACATTTTGAGATATTGTATAGACAGAAAAGAGCAAATACATAAATGTTTACAATATTTAAACGAAAAATATCTCTCAATCAAAAATAAATTCCTGGACACACCACAGCCACCTAACATGCCTTATACACAATTCCATTGATAACAATTAAGAAATTTCTTAGTTATCGTACTGAGAAGCAGGGGTGGGAATGGAAATTGATAAAAAAAAAAAAAAATTTCAGTGCATTCCTGTATTTGTTCATGTTTTCCCACACCATATTTCACGAAATTATCCAGGAATTTCAATTGATTCTCATGAGAAAGTGGGCAAAAAGATTAGAAAGGATTCCAAATTCTAGTGTGGATATAGGACTTCGTGTTCCATTGGGAGGTATCTGTAGATTTGCTCGGTTGGTTATTATTGCAAAGCAACTCTAGCTAAGGGAAGTTTGTTTCAAAATTTCCCAAAATATGGAACTGTTCAGTACAACGTAAAGTATCACTATCCCAAGTTGTATGGTTCCATCACAAATTGAGCAATTTTGACCTTAGTCTGCACCAATTTCTCAGAATAATGATGATTACCTCGCTTCAGCTCACACAGCTCCCATAAGATTATGATAACTCTGTATCTCTCTGTCCTCCAGCTGTATCCTTGGATTATACCGGAAGAAAAATACTACTACTACTACTACTACTACTACTACTACTACTGTAAGAACGAAGGAGAAAGTTGTTGAAAAGAAAATTGGACGAAGCAAAAACCTTCCAAAGCAAACAGGGAATCGGCTATAAATAAAGATGATATACATGACGTGTCATAAGTATTCGATCAAAATGTAAATCTGTCTTGTATGACTATGATGTTAACAACATGAACATTTTTTTTAATGCAATCAGCACAATAATGCATTCAGGCATGTTTTGTGTCCTGAATACTTTTTGTTATTTTAGCAATATTTATACTCAGCAATGCCTTGTTTACTTTTCAGAGCTCCATGTCTTTCCCCATTGTTAAGTAATTGTGCACCAGATCAGAAACATATTATTTTTTTGAAACTTAGCTTTTCATTCCCCAACAAAATGCAAGATTTATTGCCGTGCATAAATCAATGGTTTAGTATAGTTATTGCAATCAAGCATCACAAATATTGTAGACCAATGTAAAACTTGTGTTTCACATCATCTTGAATTCCTGAAAAGTGAACTGCAATAGTAGTTAACATCAGAAGATATTCAATTCTGAAAATGATTCAATTCAGTTTAAAGCCACTACTTTACAAACCATATAAATAACTTCAGAATTTGAATCTTATTTCGTCAAATCAAATACCAATCAACACCTGAAAATCATGTGTGGAATTGATTTCAAGATTAGATGCTTGAAGATATCATGTCCTCTTGGCTCAAGACGAGACAATAATGATTATTGTCCGGAGAAATTACGTTGGCAATCAATTGGAGATAAGAGTCATGTTATAATTGCAGAAACTCGGCGACCACCAAAGGATATTGAATCGAATTATTATTTCTATTATAATTTCAGTAAATCTTTTAAAAAATTCGCCATGTTACCATTTGAATAAAAGGTCTGTGATTATGAGTCTGGCGGTTAAAATTCGAATTTGAATCAAAAATTTAAGGCAAAGCATATTGATTTGGTTCGGTAGATTCCCATGTTTCATTCATATAATCTCTTTTTTTGTTTTCTTTTTTTCATAAATTCTTTCATCTTCAGAAAAATATTTGATCATAAGGGTGTGGGAAAATTAGTAAATATTCGGAATGAAGTACATAATAGATTTTTTTAACGTCTGTGAATATATTACTCCTATTTTAATTTACCACTTCAAAAAATATAAATAACGCACACACACACACACACACACACATACACACATACACACACACACACATACATATGATACACGATTACTCTCAATGCTAAAAGAGTAGCTGATTGAGACGACAAGAAAAGAAACTTGGAAGGGGTAGAATATATAATTAATATATAGAAAGGTAATTGTAAAAGACCATGTGCTTGTGTGTATGTGTGTGTCATATAACCAATCAAATTGGTTGATGTTTCACGGTGTTGCCTGGGAAAACATACCTTCATATTTGAAGACACCATCAAACATAGATCTGAAACTTGTTAAAAGCCTACAAGATGTCACGAGTGGAAAATTCCACATCTGACACTGAAGTATTATCCAGAGACAAAACACGGGATCGATTTCCAAGACATCAACATCCATTAATCAACAATGAAAGCTAGGTTGTCTTTGGCCAAACTTTTAGAGATGTAAAAATATATTCACATCATTAAAAGTGAAAGACAAAATATGTCAGAATCGAAGCAAATAATGTGATTGCCAGACCATAATGCATTATTCCCTTTTTCTTCAGCTTATTCTCTCATGTATCTCAATATTTCGGCTGTGAAAAGATATTGTTCAAAATGCTACAAATGTTGCACATGCCTTTGTGAGTAACACCGATGAGAAAAAAAAAGGGAATGTGTATGTTTATCTATATCATAGAAAGTCAAGATATCGGGAAAATCGTCTCACAGATTGCTTCCTTTTCATCCATTCCACAACTATCAACTTCCTTTTTATCAACTCGTTTGTTGTGTCTGAATACGAAAAATGCAGTAAACAGAGCAATAAAACTGAATAGCTCTCAAGATATTGAGAAAACCTTTTCTTCGCAAAATTCAGTTTTTCCACTACCTGGTGGATGGCTAATGGATAAAAATTGAAAAAACACTTGAGATCTTCCCCTTTACATTGCATACGTTCATCCAAAATATATCTCATCTGTAAATTTCCTAAGTATTGAAAATACGAGGATTAGAAGTTTTCCCAGGCACAAGCATTTTGGATAAGTGGTATGCAACACACACACATCCATTCCTACGCGCTCAAACTCACACACACACACACACGCACACACACACACACACACACAAATGCGAAAAGGTATATATATATATATATATATATATATATATATATATATATATATATATATATATATATATATATCGAAGTCCATTTGTGTCTCTAACTTCGTAGCCACAATTTTGCATATAGGAACATGATTTTAGCATGGCATTTTTTTTTCATTGCAGAGGACATAGGGGTTTTAGCAGGTCTTACATTAAATTCTTTTTGTTGTTGTTGTTGTTATTATTATTATCATTATTATTATTATTATCATTATTATTATTATTATCATTTTATAATTATTATCATTATCATTATTATTAATAATCAATTCTCAATGAAACTTTGAATTCAAACTGGACCCCAATTTTTCCATTCCAGAAAATCCAACATCGGGAGCTCCTCTTCCATTTTGAAAGTTAAGTGAATCCCCCTCTACAGTGCGAGTATTTTGACTAAGACGGACGTGCTCCAAACCTTTATCAACGCACAAAAAAAAAAAACAACAATATTTTAGATCAAATTATTTTGGACGAATAGTAATATTTTTCAGTATGTTCTTCAGAGGCAGAAAACATACATATTTTTTAATCTCTATAATCGATCAATTTCAATATGCCGTCAAACAGCCTTTTGGTCGTATCTCAAATTGGTGGGAAAAGAAGTAATCAGTCCTGGTGTAATTTCTACATGCACATTGGTAACAATTCTAATGTGTATGCAGACAGCATTTACTGCTATAGTGTTTTTGTTACAGCGTTATTTGTCGACAACTTTGGAGTAGGAAAGGAACACTGAACGTCCTAAGCCCTTATTAAGACTGTCAACCCCCCTCTCTCTCTCTCTCTCAAGTATTAATACATCTCGAGCAAAAAAAGACAAACGTTTTTTGTATCGTTTAAATGCATACCCGAGTTGCAACAGACATACATGTCAAATATAGGATCAAATGATATCGGTGGATTGTGATTTTTTTAATGTTTTTTTATGTTTATTTCAGGGCCAGCATGCAGTGGTCAAAGGTATCCAACATCTTTGGACAACAGAAAAAAGGGTCCGAGGGAGAGGGGAAGAAGGGCTAAGAATCACACTATGTGATCATCGGGCATAAGCTCTTTATTCTATGGGCAGACGGAGGAAAGAGGAGAGGAAAACATCTTACTACCGAGAAAACCCATCAATCAACGTCCTAAGTGTTGAGCATAAAAATCTGAACCAAGATTACGACCCTAAATTTCTCATCCAGAGTCAATGACTGATCTTTTCGGATCTTTGCAGATATTTTCATGTGAGAAAGCAAACCACATTCAGTCCAGCGATACTTAAACGCAGTAAGAAGAGTGATGGCTCAATTGGTAAATTTTGCATCCCTTCCCCATAAAATTTCTATTATGTCATCCTCGCTAATACGTCTATATCATTTTGTCTGTAATCATAACTGAATAATTTGTTTATTAGTTGATACTTAATTGAATGTAAACGGGCAGATTACGATATAAGTTAACATAAGGGATCAGATGGATATTGTACCCGATTGTTTCATAACATCAGCTTTTGCTCTTCAAGTTTCATTTTTTAATCATGTTTTTTTTTTCTCAAGTTCAAATTTAGAAGAATAATCATTGAGCCATATTTTTCTCCTTATATATTGAATTTTCACCAGGTATTAGAACTAATTTTACGTATAAAAAAGCCACGCGCAATATTTGAAAAATTGAAAGACAACAGCAGTCATCCGCTATTTGCTGAATAAATTGTTTCTTAATGATCAAAAACAAATGTAACGTTCGAAAAGTTTCATGCATAATAGTAGCCTGGAGAATTGACTGGACAAATGTATTTGGATTTATATAAAATTGAATTGCTCATACAGATAGTTAAAAAGATATACGTGAAAAACGGTTATCAAAAAATGTGCAACTGAAAATGTTGAACGCAGAATTGATAAAAATATTTTCCAAATATTTCGGTCATTACTCTCGGTTAATTCGCATGGTTTTTGATTGATGCAATTTTTTTAGTGATTTTTTTTTTGTTGTTTTAAATGTTTCACCGAGAATTAGATATTATTATACTATGCATGGGTTGTTTTTGCTGGGTTGTCAGTTGTTTGCAAAGTGAGACAGTTTGAAGAAACAAATGTATTAACATTACGCCCCAGCAGTGATGCTCAAACATCACTTCCCCCAGCTATGATATCAATATATAGTATCATTTTTCTATTTTCAGGGCAATATCATACTGCAAATTTTTTATTCCATATAGGGTATCACCGTAATTTATTGTGCATGGATGTTATTTTATTCTGAAAGTCATTCATTTTTCCTGAAACAGTTTTAATTCGGGAGGTTACGTGGAAAAATGCATGTAACAATAAGGAATCAGAGAAGTATAACAGATGTGACACATTTGCGTGTCATATCTATTGAGTGTTCACCCATGTGAATATCAAATCCGTTCAGTTCAAGCATGCAAACCATCTTATAATATATATATATATATATATATATATATATATATATATATATATATATATATGATATAGACTGCTTTGTGATCAGTCACAATTTAGTTTGATGGTAGTTTTTTAATCCTGCTTGGTTATCTATCTCCGAGAATTAAATTCAAAACTACGATGCAAGTATAACCATCCTAATAGCCAGGCCTTGCAATCGAACCCTCCGTAGAAAATCCACACCCTGTGGCCTACATGTCAGAACCAAGGTTTCTTTGTTTTGATGAGATACATTTTGAACTATTTAAGTTACTATGTTTAGTGGCATAAATGTCACTTTGTAGTTGTTACCATAGCAATCGCATCTTTCATCTGGAGGTCACCTGTAGCTTCTGAAATGATCAAATAAACTAATGATTCTGGTGTCAAAACATGGAACCGTGGTTTCTAGATACAATCATACCATCAGTAATAGGCGCTGATATTAGATCAAAAGCTATAAATATAAAATTCAGTGATATAATATTCAAGATAGTGTCCCATTTGACTGCAAAATTAGTTGGAAGAACTCATCTGACCTCTCACTCAATTGCAACAGAAGGTTTGCAACATTTTTTCGTAGTATTAGATGTTCCCAATGACTTATTGAAAATCTATCACGGTCCAGCCACTGGAAAGGTAACATTTCTTACATAAGATAACCGTCATGTGTTTGAAATGCCGTTCAATGGTTCATTAAACATCCTAGACAAGTCTTTCTTAGCAGCTTTTAAAAAAGTATGCTCCAAGAAAACATTCAAAATGGCTGCGAAATAATCAAATACCCATTGATAGTTCATCATTCAATCTAGATTAAGGATTTTTGTGCCCGATCGCAGGTTATGAGAATGTTGGAATCCAAATAACATATTCAAACCATAGTGGAGTTAATACAATGACAAGAACAGTTTGCAATTTCAGATTTATGAAATGCAGTGAAGGGTTCCCTGTCAATCACAGATGCCGAATTATAGGAAATTGTAGGTTGTGAATGCAATATTACCCTCTAAAATATTATCAGTCTGATTTGTCACTCCTGTTGCCATCGGAGCCACTCACTAATGCATAAAAAATCGAATAGCATGAAGCGTTGTGGTAAAGTGGCTTTGGAAACAACCCGTACATGGATTTCTCCTTTTTTTATTTTTCAAAAAGTGGAACCTTCTCGATTGTACTGATATGGCTCAGTCATCATGTCTGGCATTATCGACACAAATACCAATGGATACATACAGTACATATTAGAATTTATTTAAATGCATTTTGATGTATGGAGATGGTTGACCAGATGAAGTTTCTCTTGAAAACATGACTCCTCGAAAGAAGGCAAATATTGCAGGCACTAAAATGGAAGACTTCAACAGTGCCCATTCCCCAGCCAATAAGTCAGAGAGCTCCAGTTGCCAGTATGCTATCATATCATTATCTTCCTTCCGATCAATCGTAATTTCCAACCAGGTTTGAATACCAAATAGCTTGTTGAATGTGTAAGTATGTTAGATCCGAATTGAATTCGTCCGTATTGTTATTGACGACCTTCAATCATAGGAGCATAGAATCGTCCTAGTATGATATTTTGAGAAGATATGTTCATGCCCGTTGCCAATTGAAATTGTGTAGTCAAAGTTCAAGCAGAAGTCGGGAAAGCTCTAGTAGAAGATTAAAGTGAACAAAAAAAGGAACCAACATAATAAACCTCACTGATGCTCAGTCAGAAAGCAAATCTGAGATCTAGTGGTCAACAAGTAAGTATGCATTCGGTACATGAAGGAAACTGATTCGAAGGGAAAAAAAAATGCTCTTCATGCACAATGTAAATTTGGTAAAAATTCTGACTTTGCACAAGACAACTGGAAGCAAAGGTTTGTGTTAAGGATAGCAAGTTGGCTTCTGATATATCAAGAGAAGATACTAAGGGTATGATAACCGTTACCAATGCAAACTTGTTACTATAAAATCTTCTGTATATCTCTCAGAATGAATACTACTCTTTCTTCTCAAAATCCTCTATGCAAATGCACACTTCCACGTATATCTATGTGTTTCTTTTAAAATACAGACGTATGCACATAAGATCACACACTTTCTTTAGTCTTTCATAACCCATTCCAATCCAATCCCTAAATAATCACCCACACATGTCAGTTTTCCGTGAAAGAGGTCAGTTCCTCCTGACCCCTGGCTCCATTCATCTTTTCCTTGGAAAGGGATGGGAACAAAAGAAAAAACAAACACAGATCTCCACATATTTTCAACATAGAATATTACTTTCAAATAGCTGATCTTGTGCCTCACATGTACCTACTACATAACACAAGCGCCTTGAAACTCATAATCCGAATGAAGATGATATCTGGAACATTTGTATTGTGTGTATAATAAATAAAAAAATATAAAAATATCTTATTGTATAAATGCATTCATTCATTAGCATGAAATAAGCCCGTATGTATATGTATGATACGTATTCTCAGGTGTCTAAAACTTATCAATTTAGCCTAATCCGAAGGACTGCCTCCTGGCAATCATGGTCAGGTGATGTGGATGTAACGTATCAGATTTATTTGTTGCATGTATGAGTGTTTACTACGTCAATGGATACAGCAAATGTGATAGATCTTAGTTTAGAAGATAGTATTGTTTTCACCGCCTCCAAATACCTATAATTCTGTATTTGTTTGATATGGTTTCTTTTCATTTAGTTAAAGTGAAACTGTTTTGTTATAGTGATCACTTCACTATAATTGCAAATTGGACACTTACATAGGACCGAGCAACAGAATCTCATGTCTAGAATGAATAATGAACGTGGAATTGGCATTTAATGATTCAGTAGCCATCTTGAAAATTATTATTTCCCAGTGGCCAAACACAGGTAGACCTTTGATATGTTATTAAGCACACCCGATGCCACAAAAGACCGTTGGGAAAACTTGTCTAGGATGAATAATGAACGATAGAGGGGCATTTAATAGCTTAGCGCCTATATCTGGAGCCATCTTGGAAATATTACATTCCCAGTGGTCAAACTGTGGTAGACTTTTAGTATGTCCTCAGACGCATGAGATATGTAAATTTCCAATCATGTTGTTGACAAAATTGGAAAGATGTTTTTTGACGTTTGCTATATGCTATCTAAATATACCATTTATGTATTGCATTTGACCTGCGTGCTGTAGTAAAATTTGCTCTGCTGAAAAGCCTTTTCTACCTATTCAGGAAAATTTCGTTTCTTTTCCGTGGAAGCTGCAGCAATGGTTCCTTAATCCGTATCCATGCACATTTTTGATGATATCATTGTATTTGGACACACGATGCTTTGACTCCATTTCCGCCAGTTTTATTACAGAGGGTACAGATGATTTCCCCTTGAGGTGTAGGTAGCAATGGCAACTGCCATGAAAAATGTTGCAGACCCAAGACCGTTAACTGTAAGATCTTGAATTGCATCTTTATAGACCAAGAAACCTCGGTTCATGCATTATATATACATACATACATACACACACACACACACACACACACACACACACACATATACATACATACATATATATATATATATATATATATAGGGAGAGAGAGAGAGAGGGGGAGACATGCAAAGTTATGAGTCCGTGTGCGTGTATGAATTTTTGTAATCCTCTGTATACAGTTTAATAAACAGCATTTTGATTGGTCACAATTGTGGTCAAACTCATCCACTCGAGAGACTACAACACCAATCCTTTCAACGTTTCATGAATACATCATGTTATTAGTATAGTCAAACAGACATTATTTCATTTTTATTTGAGACTGATATACTTGCATGTAAGATTCGAGATTATATGCAGGTTCACATGAATCAGTTCTGAATATCATACAATGTACCAATAAATCTTCTGAGACGATTTGTCTAGTCCGTCTGATGTATATCTTTATCAGAAGTTTTCGAATATTCCAGTTGTCTGTTCTCAATTCTTTGTCATTGAGTAATGCAGAACTGATATTCTCATTGCCTCTTCCATATCATTGGCTAAAATAATAAAATCTAACATGCAAAACGAATTAATGATACTCTCATTTCTCGAGAAATAGCCATATATTGGTTTTTATGTTCTTCTTTTATAATCCATTTTCTTTTGACTAAATTAAATCTCACACATATCCGATAACATACATCAATGTTTACCTGATATACTAAATCTTCGCAGTTTTTATGAGTATATCGTTATTGTTTTTACGACCATCGTCTGTATATCCACGAAACTATGCTCTTCAATAAAACAGGGAGATAACTCAAATTGCCCCGAACAGCCAGAATACATTACAATACAGATGTTTACAAGCATGGCTTTTACTACTGCCAAATTTGAACGAAATCTCCTCGTTCCAAAACTACGAATGATTGTAACAGCCTCATTCTACATCGTACTCGATTGAAGTTAATTTGTGATGTTAATTAATGAAGATTATTTTGCGCCGATCTTTAACTTGTGGTTCAAAATATTGAATTTTAACATTGAAATTACTTTTTTTTTTTTTTTTAATTTACATCCGACAGTTTTCGGCATTGTGCATATATTCACCACCTAGTACATTTATGGCAGAGACATGTCGCTGTAATGGCGCTCATTTCAAGGGTCCTATGGAATGACATGTTTGATTTTATATAATTGTAAGACTATTGTCAGAGATATGTTTACAGGAACAGGGAATCCAGTACATTATATTATCGATGGATACGCTTGAAATAAGAGTAAAGGAGAAAGAGGGGGACGTGGAAGTGCATTACTTATTTTGTACTGATTTCTATTCCATGTATCCGGCAATTATGTCTGGAAAAAATAATGACTATTTTTGTCTGTAGTTTTTGGCTTCTCAATTCCAGAACACTTTGTGTAAGCGACATATATGTTATGGCAATGCAACAAAACCCTGGGAATTGCGAACTAACGACAGTTTAATGTATTTAAAAGAAATGATATGATCTAGAGCATGATGATTTTCAGCATCTATTAAAAATCAGACTATTTATTAGAATTCATAAAATAACACAACGCTGATGCGTGTAACCATCTTAAATAAAACAATCCATTTGTCCCCAAAGATCCTGCAAACTGGATAACTAAATTCAGCATAACAGCATATTCAATTCACATTATCAGAAAACATCGATAAATGTTTATATTTTTGAACGCAACGTTCGTCTTCGAATAACATTTTGAAGTTCAGGCACCGTCTTTCTTTGCACATCCATAAATGGAATTGACCTTTTGCCTAATGCTTTGCCTTGACTGTTCATACAGAAGGGAAATACGGATTGAGCTAATATCAAATTTTACGCACGTAGACAGAATTTGATTTTTTTTTTATTGTATTGCATTTACATGTTATTGGGTTGGCCATATTGAAAAACGTCATGCCATCCAATGACAGCGTCTATTGGAGATTGGTACGACTGAGTGAGAAAAACACGTTTTGAAACTAGGGAGTTCGGGAATGAAAGCAAACAAAATTCGTATAACATATCTCTAGATTGTTCTAGGTATCAACTAAGAGAGAGAAAAAGAGAAACATTGAGAGAGAGAGAGAGAGAAAGAGATAGATAGATTGATAGATAGATAGAGAGATAGATAGAGAGAGAGAGAGCAGGGGAGGGATTTTAGATTTTCAAACACGAAGCGATATTGTCATGAACAGTGACAGGACCCGGCTACATCTGTCATTAAGTATCTATCCTACTCAATCAGAGATTGTCATTCCAAATAAATAGCATCTCCTTTTCTTTGACTGGTCATTTCTCATTTAGTCTTCCCATCTATCATAGGCCACTTTGCACTCTATACTGAGAGACAACGACAGTGTCTAGCTTTATCATTCCATCCGATGCTGTGCCATATCTTGCAGTGCTTTTTTGTAAAGATCTTCAGTTGATACCAGAGGACAGCAAAAGTTCCGTTTATATAGTCGTAACTGTGATGATATTTATAACTTGGATAGTAAACGACAGAGCGTACTACATTTAGGTATCTTCATCATCTGGTAAAGAGTTGTGTCATGCATTGATATTTACAAATCCTATATTGTTACATCATAAGACCATATGAAGACCAATGTGACTAAGATTTTGTTATATAAGCTTTCCATGTGTAGATAATGAGCATTTATAGGGAGTTCAACCTCAACTGGATGCCTGGATTTTCAGCTGAATGTCGGAGATACTTACGAGAGACTGTGGAATCAGGATGATAAGCAAGTTATTACTATTGATCATTGGTAGAGTAGTGAATACGATCTTTGTTCGTTTTGTAGCTGTTGGGTTGTGTTCAAGATAAAAGTTTTGCTACTGCATCTGGGTTAACGTGGTGGATTTTGACGCACAACAACTTTTCTAATCACTGTTTTTCACCGATTTGAACTTGTGTCAGACGAGCCACCTGGATAAATTTCAAAGAAAATATCCATTTTCCAAGTGTACTCCCGAAGCTTATCATAAATTAAAATCCTTTCTTTCGATATTATATCACCAATTGAGTTATATCTTTACTCCCGGAGATTTCAAGTTACTGGAATTGTATAGCACTATATTATCAATGCTCAACAATGATGCAAATTCGGGAAATACTGGTTTTCATGCACTCCAAGATTAGACTATTACTATAAAAAAAACCCAACTTTTGTAAATCTCTGTTGAATTGAGCAAAGACCCAATTAGCAACAATGAACATGAGATGCCTAAATTCTGATGATAATGTGTTGATATGTGACGTCATTGGTTAAAGTATAGGTGTCTTGGGTATACTGGACAAAGAAGGAGAAGATACCTCAATAATGGCTTATTGCAAAACAAACTTTGAACTCTTTATCCGTTTTTAGTTTTTTTTCCGTAAAAACAAAGTGGCATAAGGTGAACTTCTGAAAAGCGTGTGATACCAGTAATTGAAAGATGGATCAGTTCGTTGATACAGCATAAGGGGACCCTGAGACAAACTATAATAATTTTGTTTTGTAAAAGACTTTTTTCAGGTATTAGTGCACTAGAGTTAGCGTCTTTACTTACATTTAATATTTGATACAAAATAATTGGTTAAAAGAAATCCATCTATTTATCACATAATATTAACACTTCTTTTTTCTGTATTTGAAAATGATATTTATGATTCAGGTGGCATCATAAAATGAATGGAAGTCTTTTTTAATTCAATTTTATCTTATTTTTTTCATCACGTAAAAGGAGCATCCAGTGGAATATTTTAATCTCTAAGTCCTCAATGATAGCTAACTCGTTTAAGCAGTTACATCAAGTAAATTAAAAAAATCATATATCATATAGAACAAATTCACTGCTAATCGGAAAATCTCTATTTCCATCAATCTAACGCCGATACTCATCGTGCAATTTTACCGAAATATCTCAAGTAATATGCTTCTATACATTAAATCCAATAATTTACGAATGGGAGAGGCGATCAATTATGTTATTCCAGCAAACGTTATGGACATATCATCTGAATTCAATTCCCGATAAGTGACCTTTCTAGAGTGCAACTACGATGGATTTGGATTGGGAAGAAACTAATTCCAACGTGACAAATATAATATGATCATTATGTTTAAGTTTGCATTTCTTTGTTCTCAACGGACGCATATGGTTGTTATTGAGTAACAGCAACAGAACCCATATCATCGATACATAAAAATTTTTTTCGGGCTTTAGTTCGTTCATCATTGTTCAGGATAATGGATAAACTCACAGAGACTGATTGGAATTAGTAACAATAGAGAGAGTGTGCTGCGATAATTGTTTAAAAACGGAAATCCGCCATTCTTCAAGAATCGCCATGATAAATACTGTATTCGATCACTAACTTTCTGAGTCAAAGGGAAATACGCAATTCGCTTAAAAATCTTTCACGAAGGCAGCTTTTTTAACATCATTTGAGACCTGAATTAGTTAAAATGTGTGAGAAATGATCACGTTAATCATTGCTTTGAATGACTTCTTCGCTGATATCACTTTGTTCTAATGGACTAAGCAAAGTTTCACTATCGAGGTAAAAGCTTTGTCACTGTTGTCTGATTAAATACAACAGTTCTAGGAGAGTTAAATCCCCAAGTACTTTCTTCTCCGTCAGCCATAATGACATGACAGTGATGTGATATTTCGTAAAAATATTTGGTGATGGGTAAAGCGCAAGTAAAGATGGATTCCTGTCGATTCCAAAGTTATTTTGAACGACTGGACATTGACAATCTCATCTACAAGTCGAACTCGCTTATCCGATTCTATTTTATATGTATTCGCAACTGTCAACAGTAATTTCGACGGTTGGAATCTTAGAGCTTACCATGAATGTCTGATACAAAAGCAATCATTCATGAGATTATTCTTAGTAGAGTAAACATTTTTTTATGCTGCTGATATAATGTAATCCAGTTATATCCCCTGAAAACTCGGGGAAAGGAGGGAAAACTCTCAGCTCTCGCTGAAAGTTCACGAAAGAAAAAGTGTTAGTACTCATGTGCAGAGCTTAACAATGCAATCCTACGATCTTCCAATCATGGGACGAACAGTTATTAGCGCTACGTCAGAAATTAATGTACAATGCAATAAATTTGGTTGCATTGTATAACAAAAGATGAGCGGCGTAAGAAAACGCATTATACTAATGTTGGCCCCTAAGGAGGGAGTATGGAGCCATTTCTCTACAAAGGGCTTTTGTTTACTCCAACTAACTGTCAAACAAGAGTGTCATTAATGACACAGTAGAGATCGAGCTTTATAGCTAGAGCTTTTCAATCTTGTTTGACAGACACGAGTCTTGGACAGGAGTTTTCTGTTTTTAATGAAACGGCGATTCGCTAACTTTTTCTGATCACACTGTCCTAAGTGTATTACAATTGTTCACTGCACATCAATTCAGAAAACTCGGCAATTTCAATTTTGTTCTAGAGGATAGTTTAGTTAATTAATCGTGTATTTCAAATTCATAAAAATTATATATCAGTTTCATCTTTTAATAATCATAATAACTATCTGGATTGATGCACTTCTTTCTTACCAGTTTCTATGCACCGAAAATGTTTGACACGGTCCTTGAACAATAGACAACACATCTGCTGTCTATGACTGTTTTTCCTTTTTTAAACAGGATGTTCGATACTATATGAAAGGAGGATTAGCATTGAGTGATGTCAATGATGCTTCTTATCATTATGATGTGCATCGATGCTGCCAATTACTACTGTCTGAAATTATTAAGATTCTCGAATATCCTGCTGCACACATGAGAGTTAACTGCAGTGCCCCGGCAAGCTACAGCGCACACTTTGAGAATCACTGAAGTAAGCATATGAATTGAAATATAGAAATATCAAAATCTATGTCAGTTATTTTTAGATGATCACCTCTTAATGTGTCTCTTAATAAAGATCGTCTTCAATGCCATACACGCATCTTTTTGTCAAAACAATTTTTTGAGAGTAATAAAAATGGTTACTACATCCAAATGACATGACATATCAAAAATGACGCGACAAAGACTATGGGTGCTCAGTCTAGCATAATGTTTGATCAAGAATATTTCAAATTTGATATAATCTCTTTACTTTTAGGATTTCTGGCTACTTCAGAGCCGGGTGAGAGAATGAGTTGATATTTTTACATTTTTGATTTCCACAGAAATAATTAACAAAAGTAACAGAATTTGTGAGTAGTTCATGCTTTATCAAAAGAGCTAAAAATATTGGATCTACAGAAAAAACCGTTCGGCAAAATGCATGAAATTGAATGAAAACTACCAAAGATATAGATCTAATAATTTGGATTTCTCCATAAGTTTAGAATGCGCACACAATGTTTTCAAAAGGTTTGGAGAAGGTGAAATTGGGAAAGTTCCTATAATCCCTTGATTTGATATTGAATGACTCTATGAAATTTAGTTATATCGTGCATAGTTTGTTTTCAAGTGGGTGTATTATCTGCCCGAATTATCAATAGGGATGCAAACATGAATTGTGTTATAAAACGACAGGCAGCAAAAAGTTTAACCCTCATATTGACTTATCTATCTGACCTGTTCATTACGTTCAAAAACATCACATAAAAACACATGACTAATATATTACTAAGTCTTGAAATTTATTGATAAGCCCAGCTACTCAAATCTAACGCTTAAAGTATAAATTTCATACTCCTTCCCCATAACCCCCCCGATAACATTTATGAGAAAACTGCTTTTCAAAGAGCTCCCAGTTTTTAAAGTTTGGGATATATAAGTTTAATATTATTCAGGCAGTGAACTGTAATGATTCAGCGTTATAAGATGAAAGTGAGAAATGGGTTTTAACTAAGAAATGATTTCATAACGGTTACTATTTACAACTTTTACCTTCTCAGAACAAGGCAGTAATGAAAAGTAAAAAACACTTATCTGGACAGAAAGTCGCAACTAAGAAACACAATGGGGATTTGACCCACAGGGTGATTGTCAAGATCTTTATCGCCATATCAATTCAATACATGATAGATCACTCAATAAAAGAAGTTTAGCCCCATCAAAAACCTTCTTCAAACAGGTATTCCACAGAAAATTCCTCCACGACCAACTTGAAAAATGCTGAGAACAGTCAAAGCAAATCCAATTGTACTTCAAAAGGTGATCCAAGAGAGGAGCAACTAGTATATCGGTTACTCAAAGAATTATTGATAATTAACTGCTCAGGAATGACTGAAAATCCTGAATGCCACTGAAAATTCTCTAGTAGGGAAATAGGAACGAGATTCTCGGATAAAGTTGACTTGTGACCACTGAGATGAGCGTAACTATGTTACAACATGAGGGCTGACGGGGACTCTGTAATTGGATATTTCATTTTATTCTTGAATATTTTATTTCATTTTGGAATAGCATTTTTTTTTTGTTAAAGATACATTTTTGTTGATGTATGCGAAGGGGAATTACATACTTGATGAAAGATGAGATATGTTGCAGTGTGAGCCTTTTCAGGCACCAAAAGGACCGTAGAAATATTTAAAATAGATCCTTTGACAAGATAAAGCGTGGTTGCTTAGGATCCCCGCAGAGAGAGAGTCGGTCACAGCCACTTAATTAAAAGAGCATTTATAGGAGGGAAGCGAAGAGGGATTGATGAAAAGCGGAGAGTATGATAAGATTCTAGCAGCAGAAGTATGAAAGATAAACTGTACGTTTCGTGGCTTAAGAGGCAAAAAAGCAGAAGAAAAATAGAAGGAGAAAGGGTAGTTAATCATTAGTTCTGGTATCAGATGAAGAAAGGTGTTGATTTAGTAAAATAGATTGCAAAGGTAAGGGACCTCCATCTTCAAAAAGGACACTAACAGTTGGTCAACAGAGTAGTAGCAGACGAGAGTAACACACCAGACGACAAAAAAGGTCGGACAGTTCATGGACCACCAGTTCCTGGAAGCTGGTAATGAAAAGACTGATTAAACTCTCACTCTCCCCCTCTTGATGACCCCTTCTCTCTCCCTGTTAGTAGAGATTATGTTTGGTCTTCAAACGGAGACTGTATTTTTGTAGGCTGGAGAAGATAAATAACGAATCCCATGATTGCGTCTTTTGTTCCTTCCTTTGTTGCATTATATATATATATATATATATATATATATATATATATATATTAATATTGAGAGAGAGAGAGAGAGAGAGAGAGAGAGAGAGAGAGAGAAACACTAGAGAACATGATTGCCTCAATATCTGCCACATCATACAGGGGAACATTACTATCTCTTTCTTTTGTCTGATCTTTTTCTCTTATTGTATGATATCTTCTACTTTGGTTCTATCTTGGATTGATTCCATTCTTTTTGTCAGTGTTATTCCTAACATTGCACTTTTTGTATTGCATTTACACTATTTCAAATGGTTTCTAGATTCCACACCGTTACATCACAGCTAGTGTTATGCATTTATTGTACTTTACATTTTAAGCAAATTTTGGTTTGTTCTTTCTACCTAGATTCTAGGTAAATATTAAAAGACTATATCTTTATTTAGGCCCCCATTTTGATCTTCTGAAATTTGTATGTGCAATGCAGCCTACTTGGGAATTGTACAATGTCATTTACCAATTAGATGTCGAAAAACAAGACGATCATTCCACTAACTTAGTAGATGATTGTGTACATTGTTAGTCGAATGATCCCTACACCAGTTTTTCTCATCCCAATAAGCTGTTACCAAGTGACGTTATAATAGGCTTCGTGTTTTGTGTAGTATGACATAACAGTGATCGTGAAAATATAGCCCCAAAACCATTATCAAGAGGACAACATTTTACATTGGCACCTACAACGTTGGAACACTGTCAACTATGTACCTTACCGATCTAGAAAGTGAAATGAACAATGTGAAATGGGTCATCAATGGCATAAACAGGATGAAAGGACACGGATAATGCTGAATGGGCCGGAGAGGGAGTGTGTGAGTCAAACACCGCGAGAGCTGGTGCAACGCGTTAGCATTGAGGCCATACCGAGGTTACGCGCTGCTAAGCGCATTGGGAAGCCATTGGACTCGTCCTTCGGCTCTCCTATTATTACTTGGCCCAACTACGTGGGTCTGTTTCCCTGGAGCAGCACTGCTCCGTTGCACTTGAAGGAGCAGGTCCCCTGTTGGACACTTTCGTGGCGGATGTTGCTTTGGTTGCAAAGCAAACCGTACTGCATCGGCTGGAGCAATTTTTGGAAGGGGTTACCTATTCTTCTCTCGCTAAGCTCAAACGTGTCATATTTTTCTGTGGTGGGGCATCCAATAAACAACACCCCCTTTCTCATGGCCTTTTTGGCAGGATCAAAGTGTAGTATCTGTTCCCCAGCAGAGACAAAAGAGCCGGTACTGACACTTGCCTGCAGAGTGGGAAGAGATTGGATTGTGGGTGGTGTCGAGACCGAGTGCACCGATGCAGTGCATCAGCCAATGAGGTTTTACTGAGGCTGCGCTCTGATAAGCGCATTTGAGGCCTTTGGAATCGTCCTTTGGCTCTCATATTATTACTTGGCCTAGCTGCAAGGGGTCGGTTACCTCAGAGCAGCACTGCTCCATTGCACTTAAAGGAGCAGGTCCCCGTAGTGGACGCTTTCGTGGCTGAGGTTGCTTTGGTTGCAAAGCAAACCGTAGCCGCATCGGCTGCAGCATTTTTTGGAAGGGTTTATCCTATTTCCCCCACGTTAAGCTCGAACTTGTGTCAAATATTGCTGTGGTGAGACAATGATTAAATAGATGCTCCATTGAACTTAACGGAGCAGGTCCCCAAGTCGATGTTTTCGTGACGGAGGTTGTCTTAGCTTCTACGGTCGCTTGGCAATCAAAGACACGTCGGCTTGAGCCATTTTTGGACGGCTGGTTCCTATTCTTCCCACGTTAATCTTTGACCGTGTGTCATATTTTGCTGCTGTGGGACAGTGGATAAATACCCCTTTTTTTGTCTTTTTCTTTGGGATAAAAGTGTAGTGTCTGTTCCACGGCAGGGTCTGAGGCGCATATTTGGTCGTTAAACCTCGCCCTTGTGTCACATTTTGCTGTTGTGGGACTGCAAATACCCCATCCTTTTCTGGCCTTTTCTTATGTTCCACGGCATAGCCCGAGGTGCAGCTACTGACACTTGCCCGTCATTTGGGCCGGAGACCAAGTGCACCGGTGAACTGTGTCATCTAATTAGGTTTCACTGAGGCTACACACTGCTACACGCATCGGCCCAGCTGCAGGGAATATGGCACCCTGGGGCAGCACTGCTCTATTGTACTTATAGGAACAAGTGGACGCTTTCGTGACTGAGGTTGCTTCGACGGTCGCCTGGCAATCAAAGTTGCGTCGGCTGGAGCTATTTTTCAAGGGTTGCTCCTATTTTCCCGAGTTAAGCCTCGACCTTGCGTCATACTTTGCTGAGGTGAGACAGTAAATAAACAGATGCACTTAGAAGAGCAAGTCCCAAAGAGGATCTTTCCGTGACGGAGGTTGTTTTAGCTTCTACGGTCGCCTTGCAATCGAAGTTACGTCGGCTGGAGTTATTTTTCAAGGGTTGCTCGTATTTTCCCACGTTGAGCCTCGAACTTGTGTCACATTTTGCTGTGGTGGGACAGTAAATAAATAGCATGCTCACATTACATGAAAAAAACACAACACAGCACAGTAAACCCAACAGAAAACAAGAGCCAAGGACATTAGGGAACCAGTTAGAAAACTCAAATGGTAACATGCTGGCCGCGTTGGAAGAATGGCAGACAACCGATAGACATCACGATTCACGACATGGATCCCCAGAGATCACATACACAACTGAGGCCGACAAATATAAGGTGGAGAGATGAACAAGACGAATTCAGGAAGTATTGACTCTGTGAGACCGACGATAGAGAAGTATGGCGAATCTTTGAGAAGGTTTATGTCCAACGACGGACGTGAAGAGAATGATGATTATGTTGATAATGATGTCGATGATGATGATGATGATGATGATGATGATGATTTCGGAATTCTATTCAAAATCATATCCTGTTATTACAGTGCATGTATCATTTGGCCTGGACAACGTAAATGGAATAAACAATTAAAGAAAATTGGGCTGCTGTTATCGATAGCGTAGCCGTGTCAACGTAGTGTTTCTTTTACTGTTGAGTTAAAAAGCTGCAAAACAACTGCTGTCACTCCGAATTCTAATTTTGTTTATTTGCTTTTTATTTATTCAGATTTATTCAGTTCTTTTGAACGCAGACACTTATATTATTACTTCCGTCGTATCACATATTCGTGTCATCATAATATAATTGCAAACGTTCTGCTTGTTCTACGGAAAACTTGCTACCGGCTATTGATTCCTTGCTTGATTTCTTCTCCTTTCGGAAATTTCATATAGGTTTGTTGTTCCAGGGAGATGAAATGGTATATTTTTCTCGAGGTGGGAGTTTTAGCAGTGTATTTGTCTTTAACATGTTTGTTGTGTGTGACATTTGTTTTACATTAGTTCATTTGGAGACCAACTTTCTTGCTTCCTTCATTCAGTTTGTCTAGATTTAGTTGGAGGTCATAATATTTCATAATATCTCAGAATGTATACGTATATACATATCTATAAGCAAACACATACTCTCTCTCTCTCACACACACACACACATACACACGCACACACACACGTATATATATATATATATATATATATATATATATATATATATATATATATATATATATATATATACATTTAGATTTACTTATATATGAGCATGCCTATGTATATTTATTTGCATCGGTAAGTTTGCTGCCAAATGACAAAAACAACATTTATTTTACGCAGCAAATATTAATCCATCTGCATTATCTATTTCCTTGTAAATGCACCTAATTCAGGGGTGAAAATTCGAGATCATTATTCAGCACATAATTATGTGTCATATTGCTAATTCCCTGGCTCCAACGCTTATCACCCATCTTTTTCACAGTAATTAGCTAGATGGGAAAAATCAATGGTCACACTTCCAAAATGGAAAAAAAATCGTTCAATTCTTAAGAAGATGCCGCAGCCTTTTCCCTCCGACTAATATTCTAATTTAATTAGAGTGAGTTGTAATTTACCGTATGAAATTGACATATGTGCTTTGTAATGCGTATTTCCACAGCTTTTTTCCAAATGAAAATGGCAAAATGGAAGACGGATGAGCAAATAGGCTTTTACTAGCCATAGTAACATTACAATAGCACTTTTACACCTGCTTCTTATCTACGATCAGACGAGCAGACTTATATGTTAATAACATGGTTTGCTTTATGTATTTTCAAGTCTAAACCAAGTTGTTTCTTCCCAATGTTGAAAATACATGTCATTACATAGTAATGACAATGCATATTATATGAACAGACACGTTTTGTGAACATACAATTATATCATATAAATTAAATTTACCGTTTCATATCTCTTTCTGTCATCCCAGAATAAAGATCCATTTATGTATGCATTTCGAATGGTATAGCTTCTATCATTGATAAACTTCGACTTGTTTCTTTCTATTCTTCAATGACATTCGTATCATAAGTATTTCCTGACTTGAGACACCAGCATTAACAACTAAAGCGTTATAAGTTATCCAAACATTTAATGCCGATGTTCAGAAGAACATTTTTACTCGCCCAATCTTTTTTTTTTCAATTATCTAGATTACTTTCAAAATTAATATCCTTGTATATTGTATAGATATGAGTAAGAAGGGAGTCAGTTCGCCAAACGATAAACATTTCGGCTGAGATAGTATGATGATGATGATGATGATGATGATGAAGATGATGATGATGATGATGATGATGATGATGATGATGATGATGATGATCATCATCATCATCATCATCATCATCATCATCATCATCATCATCATCAATAGCAGTAGCAGCAGCAGCGGAATTTGCCTTCAAGTGTCTACCATTAGACATTAACCCTCTCCAAGATTCGCCGGACCTCTCAATCATGAGAGCTGGAGAGACAATACTCTCTAAACTTGTCAGATTCGCCACGCAATCTCATCTTCTGCCGGACACTGTTTTGCATGTTGTGAGTTCGGGTGTCTTGCAGTTGTCAGACATTCTTACGAAATGACTTGCCATTTGAGATTTCAAATGGATTCTATGTTATATCTGAATCCTGTTTTTTTTTCTCTTATATATTATACTGCAAGGATACCCCCATGCGATCTCGAGCAGGATTCTATCTTGTCCACGTTTCATAGTCTGAGGGTGAATCTTTTGCTTGAGTTCAATGTTTCAGATCCATAAGTTAGTATTTGGAAGTTGCATTGATCGTAGACCCTCCTTTTTGGGACTAATGGTCATATGGTTTTTACAGATTGGGTTTGCTTTGCCGAAAACTTGTGAACTTAGAATGATAAATCTCTTGTTTCCTTCTACGTTTGGGAACTTGATTTAGATTTGTTGTCGTTGTAAGCAGATGTAGTTATATCCTTTCGTCAGCACTGTGTTTTTGATTGTTACTCATGTTGAAATCAGTTTCTGCTCTCTCCATTCAGTCAGTCAATCATTCTTCATCATGAATGTTCTCAGCAGAAACAAAAACGATTTCATCTGCAAATCTGATGTCACTTAGATATTCACTGACTATTATATGCCTTTATTTTCTCTTTATAGGTTTTCAGTGGTCTCGAAGAATTTCGTGGAGAGTTTTAGTTAACTGCTACCGTTTTATCATACACTTTTTTCGAATTCCTTGCACCTTTTAATAGAAAAATAAATTTCTTCATGCTATCTAATAAAGAAACTATCATAGCTAGATATGTCGCAATACTGAGACGGATGCAGGGTATCAATGAACTTCAGAAAAGCACACATACAATCCTATATCTGGGCAAATGGTCTTTTGTAGCAATGCTCTCCCCAAGCTCTGAACAAATAGCAAGAAAGACTCGGCTCTCAATCCTTGGTTGTAAATAAGTTTAAAAGACGTCAAATGTCATTTTAAAACGCCAAGACTCAAATCAGCTATGCATTTGTTATTTGATACATCGAATCCCAATTGTACAATATACAATAAGACAAAAAATATATTCCTAATTGGTCTGACATTCAAGCTCAGTGCCAATATCATCATCCAGCGGTCTTAGCGATAAATGCATGCAAATTGTTTCTTATCTGGGCAACACAAATTTTCAATCAAAATTTAAAAAACGTATTCGAATTTTTAGT
>OY735201.1:54823566-54866066 GCA_963457665.1 Thysanoteuthis rhombus | reverse complement strand
TTCATCCATGTGAATATCAAATTTGTTGAGTCGGTTTCAAACCTCATACTGCATGAAAAGCAACTTATGATTTTATAAGAATTGTAATTACGCAGAAAAATTTTCCGATTCTCTCCCGACACATTCAATCAGAGAATTTGATTTTTCTTTCCACTTAAATGCACTAGAATGCAGTAAATTCACTCAAAAATGCACTTACAGGCGAGTGATACAATTCTCTCTCCACACGATTAGAAAAAGGAGACCGAATGTTGAAAAATGGTTAGCTAATGTAGCAAAAGGGTTGATATTTTTGAAAAAATGTCATGAGAGGTTTAGAGTTGAAAGAAAAGGTCAATAATGATAGAAGGAATAGGGCAAATCTCATTACAACAGCAGGGGGCTAATGCCAAGAAAAAGAGCGGAACTGATGATGAAATTAAAGATTTAAAAGAAGAGGTTAGAGAGGTGCGAAATATCTAAAAAAAAAAATGCAGATTAAAAGTCCAGCGCCCCAAAATGGTAACCAGTAATAAGATGAGTGGGGCCAATGTTGAAAATAGGAGCAGGTTAATGTGAATTTTATAAGAGGTAAAGAAAGGCTACCTTCGATTTTCTCACTCGGAATAAAAAATACACTTTCACTCATCTCTCGATTTTGACGTTAAAACAACTGTTCGCTCCTCGATGTAGACGCTAAAAATGAAACAATATTACCCTTCAAGCTTGATCCATTGAATTGAAAAAAAAAATCACATTTTGATTTTGCTCTTGCTGCAAAAAGAAAATTACAAAATGTTTGATCGTTAAAGATGAAAATGAAGCTTTTCTCTCAATGTTGACTTCTAAGAATAGAAAAACATTCCCCTCGACGCTAGGAAATTTCCTTTTGATTTTGAGATTTAACAAAGAAAAATAAGCCCCCTTATGGATTATGTACCCTGTAATTGAAAAAAAAAGTTCCCTCTCGATTTTAAATCCACCCCCTACCTAGAAATATAAGGCTTTAATTTTGACCCAAGAAGAATACGAAAATGTTCCAATCAGTTAAAAAAGAAAAACAACAAAAAAAGAAGTTCCTTTCGATTTCATCACATAAAATCTTCTCCCTCGATTACCTATCTCTGTTGACCTTTATAATGAAGAAAAAATCAGTTTGAACTTCTTAAAGGTGAAGAAACTTCTCAGATTTTAAAATCCTGAAAGTGAGACTAAAAGTTTAACTTGGATATAGCCTCCTGGAATTCCCCTCAATTTTGACCCCTGAAGGTAAGCATGTAGATTTTTTCTCCTATTTTGATCCTCAATTTTTGATCTCCTCCAATTAAAAGAAGCAATATCACTAGATATTTCCCGTTTAAAGGGAAAACAAAATATTTCCCTCGACATTGATCACTGAAAGCGAAAAATATCTTACCTTTGATTTTGATCCTCGAAATTGAAAGAAGTCTCCATTCAAAATTGAAATAAATCTCTCCATCAATTCTGACTCATAACATCGAAATAAAAAATGTTTTTAATTTTGACCTCTGATGGAGGAGGACAAGGTTATACAAGCTCACAGAACACAATAAGACATGTCTCAGGATGATCAGCGGAAACCTACAATGGGAATATAAGGAATCAGAATACACGGCAAATACTTTAAGAACCTTAGATTTGCAAACAACATCGTCCTCTTTTCAGAGAACCTTCGTGACCTCTAACTAGTGCGAGACGAACTTAGTGAAGAATGTTGGTCTTCAATGATCTTCAGTTAAACAAAAATCATGTACAACAAAGATGTTGAAGACGACCACACAACTATCGAAGTCGAAAACACTGAGCTGGAGACAGTAGACCACTATATCCACAAACGAAATCAAGAGACAAATCACTCCAAGATAGCAAGCATTCGGTAGAGCAAGTTCAACCATCAAGAACAAGGAAACCCCGTCAGTCTTTGAAAAAAGAGTGTACAACCAATGCATCCTCCCAGTATTTATCACTGGAGCTGAAACAAGGAACTAAACCGAGAGACTGGACCTAAAAGTGATAACCATAACAGCAAAACATATTGATGAAAAAACGGGATGTCTGAGAAATCATTGAATTCAGCAGATAACTCAAGTGCTGATAGGCTGTTAATATTGCAAAAATGTCAGACGACCTCTCAACATCGAGATTTACAGCATGGATCCCAATGGTTCATGTGCAAATCTGTGCTCGGTAAAAAAAACTAAGACAGTGAGAGGAACTTGACAAGTTCACAAAGTATTGGTTCCTGGAAAAAGTCTATGTCTAACAACTGACGATAAAAATACTGATAATGAAAACTGAAAAAAATTCCCATTGACAGTGAGTTCTAGAAGTGAAAGAAAACCCCCCGACATTGAAACTGCTAAAAGTGAAACACGACATTCCTCTAGATTTTGAAGTCTGGAGGTGATAACATTCGACAATATTTTGAACCCTGAGAAGTGAAAAATTGAAGTTTCTTGTAGATGTCGGCACGTGAGAATAAAAAGTAAGGTTCCCTCCATATAATGAATTTAACCATCCATACCCCCAAAATTCCAGTTTTAGAAAATGGAGATACCGATTGAGTTAAATTCAATTGCATTGTGCTGTTTTGAAGCATAATTCAAGGTATCATGTACGACCAATAAACAATGTGATACAGAATATGTCAAAATGTTTTAGTCTCTTCTTAGATATAGAACTGAACATAACTCTTCGTTTAAAATTGGAAATTGCTTGAAAAATAGTTATTTTATTACGTTATTACGACCTTAAAAAATAAGATAACATGATTAGTTACGATATGAAATTACCTGCTGAATGTATCCTGCTCAAAACATGTTGGTGGGTTGTATTTTAGAAACAATTTCGTCAATCACATGCATACTCACAGAAAAATTCTATGGCTTTATGTCGAGTAGTAGGGAGTACGTACTGGCAGACGGACGGACTTCGGACGAATTATAACTTGAACTACATGAAAAACACGTGTGACAAAAATAAAGAACAAGAACCCTTCTATCCTCAAATGAGAAAAGAATATCTATTCTGACGTGATAATTCATTTTAGAACCTTAAACCAAAAAAAAAAAAGAATTATTTCCATAAAAAGTTATTTAGACGATTGTGTTTACAACTGTTGAGCTCACATCGAAACTCAGTAGGAAAGTGACTATCATAAAATTGCATTTTTGAATCCACCAATATATATATATATATATATATATATATATATATATATATATATATATATATATATATATATATATATATATATATATATATATATATATATATATATATATATATATATATATCGGTATTTATTCATTGATTCGTGGGTATTTCATCCAAAGAATTGTTCTAAAAAAAAAAGCCAATAAATATATATTTATATTTTTACGTAAGAATCCCGTTGTTTTATTTTATGATATCAGACATGACAGGAAGTTGTTTGCGTAGTAAAATGATGGAACCATGGTTTAGTAAATACCTTGAAACATTCAAAACTGTGACAAATAAAATTATCCTTTCTTTTGCAAAATTCCTGTTTTAGTTGTTAAAAAAATGTATATTTACTATAAAAGCTCATGTTGACAATTTACTCTATAATAGTCGACTGACCACTTAACCCGAGTGATTGCTGACAACATGTGCCTGTGCGCATACATAAATGCACAATACCATGAGAAAATATTCAGAAATTGATTCTGATATTAGAACAGTAATTTTGTGTCAAAGTGTCTGTATATATTTTGAATCAAGGTATGTTTTGATATATCTATGCCCATGTATGTGTGTGCACATGTGTGCGTGTGTATGTGCTTCATGTTCAAATGATGCTCTTACATGATCGAAATAATTAATTGATTTACAAGCAGATGTTTTGTTAGGTTGAAATTGTATGTAATGTTCTTCTGAATGCCCGAGACAATTAATCATGAAAAAAACATGTACGTCATATATAACACGGTAGGGCTTCCTAGAAGAATTCTAAAAGTTGGCGCCAAGTTGCTTTTGCACCTTGACAAACATCCTTTGCACAAAATCCACATCATTTAGCCATCATGTTTTTTTCTGCTATAATTTATGTATCCATTTATTTAATATTGATAGATATATTGTATCAACTTCGTTAACTCTAGGCTCCTTCCAAATTTCTTGGTCTGCTAAAACATTTTCGACACACTTTTGACTTTTCTGGCCCCAGCGTGATGCAAAGTTTGGATTCCCTCTCAGGGGCCCTGTAAGACAAGTCAGAATTTGAAAATGGAATTATTAAGGAGACTGCCGCTTTATTTTCCCTTTCAGCCAATATTCAGACCATCTGCACGCATTTATCAATATAAACTCAAGTGATGCTTACACTCATCTCTCCTTGGCTCTATCTACAGGGCTTATGTCAAGTAAAACGAAACGAATTCCTCAAGGAAAGTACTTCGAGTGAGTAGACAAGCTAACTTTAAAATATGTATCTCTTTTACGTGACTACACGGTTTTCGAAATCGCAGCAACGTGAAGTATATTGTCATGTCAGGAAATAAATATGACATTTTACACTGAAGAGTGGACAATCGACTGCAGAACAAGGATTAAGTGTTTACACAATGAATGTGTTAATAGGAGAATACCTTCACTTTATTAGATACTAAAGTATCTGGACGTCAAATATGACGGTGTAGTTGCCTTTGTTGGTTGTTGGGTTATTTTCAGCCTTTCGCCATCGATTCCATCATAGGAACAAACACTGTAGCCCTTATGGGCGTTGTAAGTACTTGGTTGTGTTTGCACAGTGAAGGAAGACTACTGTTCGGTCGATTATTTGCAAGTCAAACGAGAGATTTACGTCCATGAGTAAGTGACAACGAGGTGTCTATTTATCTATCTCTTTGTCTGTTCGTCTATCGATGCATCTATGTATTAAATAAGTTTACTTTAATCTGACAAGAGGCCATCAGAGTGGCGTAACCCGTTGGAATCAAATTTACCACCCAGTTGTATCTGATTATCAGAATAGCTCGCTAACAGTCAACCAAAGCGAACATTTAAATATATAAATTAATATACTTACATATATATATATATGTATATCCATCTCTCAATATATATATATATATATATATATATATATATATATATATATATATATGATAAAAATTGTGAAAATATTCATCAATACTTATTTCTTGCTAGGTTTGACTTGTTACTGTCACAAAAATTTGAAATTAAATGAATTCATGATGTTGCGTGGTGCCATTCCAAGATGCTAGATTGTTGGCCAAATTTGATGATGATGATGATGATAATGATATATATATATATATATATATATATATATATATATATATATATATATATATATATATATATATATATATATACTGCTCTAGGGTATATCCCCGTCTTACTGTATACGTCTTTATAGACTACTATTTCTGTAGCTTATTTAATTGTATCCGTCAGGTTATTTGTCTTTTCATCTGTGTTACTGTCTTTATTCCCAATGGCCGGAATATCTATATCATTCATGAAGATTCTCACAGACTAACAAGCACCAGATCAAAATCATCCATGCGAACGGACAGGCTTTGGAATTGGCTACTCAACACTCAACATTCATGCAATAAATAAACTAATTAAAAATTTATCAAGTACAACGAACCACTGTGTTTCGCCTTGTAGATTATGTTGTAAAACTGAAATGTTAATGAAATTTACATACAGATGATTCAGAATGTAATAAGAATGCCACGGCAATAATTAAGCTACCTAAAGTTAGTAATAAGATAAAGGTTGCAAGTAAAGTAAATCATGACATCAAAATGGTTCAACTTATTTTTTGAATATTTTGCTGGCTTTTTTTCATTGGGAATATTCGTCGGATTTCATTTTGATTCGTCTTCAAGATATTTGCCCATCTTTGCCATGGTAATCTTTACAGATGAACAGAGCAAAGACAAAAGTAATGTGAAATGATAAATTTCCCATAGAAATAGGAAAAGAGGCCGCAGAATAAACTGACGAATATATCTTCTACGTCCATTCTTAATCTTTCAATTAAAAGAAAAAAAAAACATTGGATTACAACCTCTGGGATTAACAAAAAAAAAAAAAAAGAAAGATATTCGATTCTTATCAGTAGAAGTGAAAGAAATATTTCGTCTCAATTCAGGCCCCTGACAGTTGAAAAAAAATCCAATTGAATTTCATTGCTGAACATGAAAACGAACGTTCTTCCGATTATGACCACTAATAAAATTCAACATGAACCGTACGACACGGAAGAATCAGTTATTAAGATGCAGTATTCAAAGTTCTCTAGTACAAACAATAAACATTGAAATATGATATAAGTTTGAATATATTTAGTTTCAGATTGGAACAAGAACGAAAGTAAAGTCACGTTCCGATTTAGGGGATTGAGGAAAAAAAGTATGAATATAATCTTTTAATACGTAATTAAAAAGTAATATAATTTTTACAATGATGAGTAATTATGTAATTAGACAACGCTTGTATTGAACCCTCTTATGACATTTTGGAAGAGTGATTTTAAAGACTGATTTACTAAAAACATTCTCCGGGGATCTATTCCGTACCCTGAGAGATTTTAATGGATTTATGTTGAGCTGCTCTGTTGTAGCCGAGTACATCCAGACGAGCTGACGGTCGGATTTTTGGCCTGTTATAAGATACACGTCTCTGAGGAAAGATGTATATGATTATTCATTGATTAACGGTTCAATCACACATGCATTTGAATAGGTTTTCGAAAATATATATGACACTGGAAGACGATCAATCTCATCATAGGGGTATGAAATGCTATTTCAATGATCATTACGTTGCACATATATATCAATACTTATGCTTCCAGGTGTTTCTGTCTTCATACATACATACGTACATACATATATACATACATACATACATACGTACATACATACATACAAGCATGCAAAGAGTGATAATATAAAACATGATATCAATCAGTTCAATAAGATGGTTCGCCTTTATATGCATCATATTTAGTGGTTCTTTATGGAGACAAAGATATCAAAGAGGAACCTATGGTTGAGAAAAATACTGAAGACAAAATAAATGAAAAGCTGTGTTTTTTAATCAGAGATTTTTCTCAAGCATATGACAATATTGACCTCACTTAATGGTAATTAGCGATGTTTGCTTCGATTCATCGGCTATCAGACATAATGGAACCCGTCAAAATGACTACAGTCCTTCCACAACTATTGTCAACACAGAACACAGAGTAATTAGAAGTCATGCTACGAATGATCCCTTCAACACTGCAGCAGAAATTAAGACAAATCAAATGTGATCTCAACGGGGAGCTTTGTTGCCGTTCACCGCCCTGAAGATCGAACGAATTCGGATTGAAAGCCCATTATCCGGATACTATCGATATCATAAGTAAAACAAAAGGTCTAATTTTATTCGATCATCACATCATAATCATTATTACCACCAGTCTTTTATTGTCCATCGTTGGACAGAGACCTTCCCCAGGATATGCCACAATTCTCTATCTTGGAGACCTTCCCAAGGATCCTCCAAAATTTTCAATCATGGGTAAATTTATTTACTTAGACTCAATCAAATTTGACTCAGATCATAACTTTTTTGATTATCAAGAAATAATCATTTATCTTTAAAAATTTATAAAATAAGCACATTAGCTGTCAGTAAAATGTGAGAGTCTTTATAGCAATGAACTCTGGCTTTTTTTTTATTTCAGAGCCATCTTACTGTAGCACGTCTCATCCTTTAATGGTCATTCACTCTACAAGGTGTATGCCTTAGTAACCAACTGTAACGTTTAGCGGGATGAAGAGGGTAAACTGTTTCGTATTGTCTGAACCTTTCATTATCATGGCGTTTAGCTTTTGGTTTCCCTTGCTGGCAACAGCGTGTCAAAATCCAAACAAAGCTGTTTTCGCTGAAAGGATTTATTTGGTTGTCTATTATGTAGAATACGTGCCAGCGTTTCCAGCATAAATATCCTGGATTATTCGTAAGTGTTGGACGGATATCCATCGGTAAAATTTGTGAATTACTCTAATTGAAGTAGTGGCGTATGTCAGTTAAAATGTGACCGAACAATGAATTCTCTCTGGAGATTTTGAAAGTAACATATAGCTAATGAAGGTTGTAGAACGTAGAAGATAAAATGTTAAGATCATCCTCATTATACTTGTCAGAAAAAATCAGACGATACCGACAAGGTGAATTGCTGCTCGAGCATTCAAAAGGATTTGAATAACGCCCATGAACCATAAGTGCTACGGACATATTTGCGAGTAGAAAAGAAATTTTAACGAGACATCGTGCTAAGATCAACTAATCTGAATAATTCAGAACAGCTAACGGCAGATCTTTCCGGAAATCTCAGGCAATAACGTGTAGTTTGGTGATACTAAAATATATTGGTGTTTTCAAAACACTTTGACGTTTTCTAATACGTACTACTAAACTGTAATCTCTGCAGCGAATATTTTTGTTTCTATGTTCAAATTGTCTTATGTATTGAAGCATTGGAGAATATGCTACACAGTCTCAGATGTATTTCAACTCTCTTATATCTTTTGGCATGTACATAAGTGAATATGTCCGTATGCGTAACATCACACGAACATCTAAAGGTGAAGAGCAAGATATATATATATATATATATATATATATATATGTGTGTGTGTGTGTGTGTGTGTGTCTTTATCTCTCTCTCTCTCTCTCTCTCTCTCTTTCTTTCTTTCTTTCTCTCTCTAAGAGTGTGTGGCTGGGCTTACTGTGTATCACAAATGCGCGTAAGTGCACATTTATTGAACAGTTGTGCGAGAGTAACTATGTAGTCCAGATTTGTCCGTTTACATAACATGAATAGGGTTGGGTCGGACAGAGATCATTCCTTGTATAAATGGGACGATTTGGCTTGATTCTGCCGCCAAACGCGGCCACGAGGAAGTAGCTAAGGTGTTTGTGGACACATAAACATTCAACAACCATCAATCAATAACACGGTCGGCCTCGATTTCGTCTGCTATGAATAGAATCGAAGCTAATACCAATACACATGTTTTGCATCAGGCATAGCGTTCTTGCTGGCCGTGTACCTAGGACTTTTCGGGGTGGTCAGGATTAGACGGTTCGGATACTTTCTACACAAAATATCGCCTCCTCTCTTTCTCTCTTTCACTTTGTCTATTAATCTCTGTATCCGTTTGCAATCGTGTAATACTGTTTTTTCTATGTTTTGATCTAGCTGACTACAAAGGTTCTTCTTTATAAATGGTATTGTTTGCAAGTCCGCCCACTTCCTTTTTTCAGGATAACTTTACTGTAAAAATACTAGTGGATAGCTGCTTTATCTCTTCGTTGTTATGACTGAAGTCCACTTCATCTGCTCCTAATATATTCTTTTTCTCTTTTTCTCTCTTTCTCTCTCAAAATAAATGGCAACCATTCACTCTGTATATTTATATAAATCTGATCAAACACATTCTGGTACTCTCTGGACACACATTGCTTTTATGTACATCTAGAATTTGCTATTTCTGCATGTCATACACATCTGTATATCTATAATTGTCTTTGATTTCTACTGCTTGGGTATTGTTTGCAACGTCAAATGATTTTATGTTCTTCACCGTCACTCGGGTCAGTCGTTCGAGTTCAGGTAGAACGTAGTATTTTGAAAGTTCATTTCAAAAAGAGGGCACCCCTTCGTACTTTGATAATCACCTCTACCCGACTTTTTTTTTTACATGCATTTAAGTTAATTTAATGTTCCAAACTGAACTGATGTTAGTAAATACTATTTAATTTGTCAAACATTTCATTTTAATTGGATTCAGTCTTTCTATCTCTGAGTAATCACCCTTGAGAATTTCAGATGACCTCGGTTTTCAATCTATTCGTTGAAGTACCCTGCGAGTGAGACAGTGTCCCTTTAGTCATCAGTGTACTCATTATGTTGAATAGAGGTTGAGACAATGGTCTCTTTATAATATCAGTCCCTTTCATTTTTTTTCCTTTATTTCATTCGAGTAATTTTTTGTGTATCACTCCTGATTTACTAACTCCGTCAAAACTACATCAGAACCACACATTCCAAGAACCCATCCCTTACCCTGCCCTTGGCTCTCCCTGAGCGTGGGTTCAGACTTTTTTTTTTGGTTTAGAATCAAACATGTCGATCCACTATGCTGGTTACCAACCAAATCTGAACAGTTCAGTCTATCCTAGTATTTGCCCAATACAGAGTCGACTCATGACCTCCGTAATTACACAACTTCATTAGAAGCAATTTAAAAGAAGTAAATAATGGAAGAAAATTAATTTTTCAGTCCCTTTATCTGGTTGAGTTCTCTTCAACCTCCCTATTGTGTTGAGTATTTGGTGTGGTAAATCACATCTGCAAGTTCTCGATCAACGTCGAAATGCCATAATTACTTTATGATTAGTGGTTTCACCCTCATTTTTACACCTGTCAATTAGGTAAAGAAATTCTTAAGTGGAATTATACTTTGATATCCCCCAGGTGAATCTTGTTGGGCATCACCTTTTATATTTGCAGAGTTAGTCGTCTAGGATTATCTCTGCTTGCACTCCTTTCATATATAAACCAACTGACAGCGTTTATTTTACGAAAACAACGAACACGTGATCTGTTTCTTCAACTGTAAGAGTTGTATTTTTTTCATCCAGCACTTTACAGTAATCACTATGGTTTACTGTCTTTTCAGATCATGGACAAAGAATAATTATACAGTGAAGCATAAAATAATCGACGTTCACCAAATCACATAAACTGAACTCGCACTGATTCAAGTGTCTTGCAGCAGGGTTGCCTGTGCTCTGATAATTATTCCTTATACACAATTATTTTAAAAAGGCGAAATGTGCTTTTAACTAAATTGATAGTGTTCCACTGTTAAAAAAAAGGCTATTTCTGTCACAAAGAATAATAAATAAATATTTTTTCTGAACATCTATAATGACGATTATCAGAAAGCACAGAATACAATACGTATCAGTTTAACACCGAGTAAGGTCATTAATGCATTTTGAATCCGAAATTCAAAATGTTTTCAGTTTATTTGTTCTCTGATCAATCACCTATGAGATGAACTGGTAGTACAAATATTGGATTCTATAAGCTGATTTTCCTTTTAAAGATTTGCCGATTTGGAAGTAGTTGAATATGTGAACATAATTTTAATCATGATTGATCTAATTATATTCTAATGATTTATGGTCCAAAATATCATTTCTGATGCATGTAAGGAATTTTGATCTAATCCAAAAAAACAACACTAGTTTGCAGCGGGGATTCCTTGATTCGTGTCTTTAGTCCAGATAAAACTGTTCAGTATCTTCACGTGTGAGAATTTGCACGCTGTCTTTGTCATCGATCTCTTTGTTTATTTGTTCAAACATCTATTTAACGAACAATGAAAATAATATGGGGACAAAAAAGATATTTTGCATTGCATCGTTTGTTGATTTGTGAAGTATGTATGAATTGCTGCCATACCTGAATCTACTTAGCTTTGCCTTACGGTTTCAGATACTGTCGGATGAAGAAGTCTTTGGGCAGTAGCAAAACGTTTAATAAACATTTATTTGATGAATTTGAGAATCTGGATAGAAAACTAATTGTAGTGATTGCGTGAAGAATGAAGCCAAAAATGAGAATCGATAATTGTATATTATCCGAAAATTCCAGTGAAACCAAGAAGAAAAAATAAATGAATCTCTAGAATTTTACATATCTCTTGAGAAAAGTCTGAAATACTATGGCAAGAACTCAACATAAATATGATTCAATCAATAAGGAAATGACAAATTACATTTGGATGATTTGTAGCAACGGATATATTGCTAAGAAATATATAATCTCTATACCACTAGATTATACGTACAGGAATGTTAAAGTGTAGGTTAACTAAAAGCCTGAAAGTTGAGCTGCATGTTGGTATATATATATATATATATATATATATATATATATATATATATATATATATATATATATATATATATATATATATATATATATATACATACGGTGATATATATACAAGGCTAAATCGATGAGAAAAAATTAGTGGTTATGTTCTTGTCCTACTCAACAGTATTTTAAACATTGAGAAAAATACTGTTTATCACTTAATGAATCCAATAAGTTTTGTCCATTCTATATTTTAGTTGCTGTTCTTGGATCGAACACTAGATATACAAATGATGCAGCTACAATGCAAGTATATTATTGTAGCCAATGTAGGAGAATCGTTATGGGTTTCAGAATATAGAATACTATCTTAAACATTGAACACAAGGAATGAATAATCGAATTTTTTTCATCTATATTCTGGAGATATTTTGTCCTTCTGCAAAACAATTCACTCAGGGTAGGAGAAATTGTTATCAACTATACTTTTAAAACTATATTTTGTTGAATAAAAACATCATAAAGATAAGAAAATCCAACTTTAAAATGGAAAATTTGAAAAGGAATTCTCAACATAGATAACAGTATTATTGAAATTTCTCTCTTTCTATCTGATTCTTTAAAACTCAAAAAGTCTAAAACTCTACATCTTCCATAGTGGACTCTTTGAAAATTCGAAATAATTTTCTTTTATTCAAGTGAATGTAATTTTATAATAGTAAAACTCTGATTTTGTTTGTTTGCTTGTGCCCTTCAAGTTGCCAAAACGGTACATCGTAACCAGGTTGACTGAATCAAGTTACTTTTATAATGCACCAACACACAGAATGCAAAAAAAATCTGGGTTGATTCGAAATACTTCAAGTGGTTTCCAGGTGTGCCTTTTAGGGGTTCTGTGCTATATAGCCATAATGCTGAATCCAACAGCATGTCAGTCGAATGAAAATGCTATGAATTATGTCATTATAGAATATTGATTCTGACCTCATATTCTTGAAAATATTTCTTCACATGACATCAATTGTGTGACGAGACCTTCTTTTGGAAACTTATTTCCGTTTACTTATCAATAATTCCCTCTGACAACTGTACTTTTTGGGTGGCACTGGGCTTTATTAGGGATGTAACTATACTGCTGAATTATCCCTTTTGAAATATTTGGAATAGTTCTCCATACAGGAATAATTTTTACCAAAACATGGATCGAGGTTACTATACTGCTTGACTGGACTCTCTGTTCCAATTCATTGTACTGAACTATGGCTTTGAAGCATTGCAGTTACTAGCTTCATCGAGAATTTCTTCCAAAATCCATAGATCTTTTACAGTGAGGTATGTGAATATACTGCTCAATTTGCCCCTCTACTTCCATTTATCGGACAAAACTATGCCATCCAATGTACTTTTGCTCCTATTTTTACTTCATTGCGAAACTATTGCCCAAAACAGAAATTCTAAATTTACGATTTACCCCTTGTTCCTTTTAGGTTATTCGGTCAGTAGCTTTTACTCAATTGAAAGAATTATTTTTCTAAAACACTAATTTTGAAAACATGATCAAAGATAGCAAGGGTTTCTCCCATACATCATAGAATCGATAAAAAATTCTAATTGCAATGGGCCAGCCATGTCACAAAATGGCAGATAACAAATGGACATCACTACTCACGAATTGGATCTCCAGAGATCATATTTGCAATCGAACCCAGCAGATTACTAGCTGGAAAGACGAACAAGACAAATTAAGAAAGTATTGGCTCCACGACGCCCACAATTGAGAAGTGTGCTATGATGGACATTAAAAGACGGATGATGATGGTACTGCTGAACTTGAGCGTCTCTTTCCACCCATTGTACGGTATTACAGCTACTTATTCTTTGAGTTCATTTGAATATCATTTTCCAAAAGCACAATTTTTTATCCCGTCGTATCGGCATTTTTTTTTAAACAATACTTCTCATCAATCGTGGGGAACGACGGTTTAAATCATTTCGGTTACTTACTCCATTGGACAAATTGTTCAAAACACAATTAGAGTAGGGATGTTCCAATGTGTGATACAACCGTGCTACTGAGATTGACCCTTTCTTCCTGTCCATGAGATTGATTATTAATATTTTTGATAATCATTCTCATTTTTTCCAGAAGAACTGAAAAAATCTCGAACAAATGAATAGAACTACGACTTTTATATATACATATATATGTATATATACATATATAAATTTCATACATACATATATATATATATATATGAAATGGCTGTTTATGAAAATATGCTTGGTGACACTAGAAAGCTCTTCTGGAAATCTGTAAAATTTTAGGTAGGTGCTCGAATAATTTTTGTTGTATCAGTTTACATAGCATCCTTTGAATTCTCATCATAACAAATGTTTGAGGGCGACCTGAGGGGTAATTTTCTAGGGTTATATCTCTATATTGAACTTTGTCGAATCAATGTCACACTGTTATGTCTGAACATTTCCCATTCCAAATGTAACATTGTTAGTTGTTTGAACTCATACAAAAAAAAAAACTGATTTTCATTCAAGACAGCATATCCAGGATTGAGGGATCATCTTATGAGAATACATAATGAATCATAAGTTGGGAATTTCAAATGAAACTCATGCTTTATAATTAGTTCAATATGCATAAGTAAATTTTAGTAGACTTGATCCATCACACTGCCACAATCGAAATTTTGACTAACACATTAGGGGAGCTCTCACTCGCCTACCATATGTCTTGATTCTTTTTCACCATCTAATCCAGGTAAGTTGAATTAGGATATACCGCTGAAGTGAACCTGTTCTTGACTCCAAAAAACCACGTTCTGGTGGGCTGAAAATGCGCCTTTGTGTCGTTACGAATGTTGAGATCCATGGCCAATGATGTCCTAAATTCCAATCCAGCATCGATTGCTCGGCATGCAGCGGTGTCTTAACACTCGCAAACTTGAATTCTTCCCAAACTCAAGCGAAATCTCAGCAGTAGTTTTGCACACGTCTGCCATGGATGCAACCACAGCCATGCTGTCTTCACCCTTCGTGGCTTAGCGAAGCACCTATTCTTTTTTTTCTGGTTTATCCCATCCCTTATTTAAGTTGTTACTCTGTGACAAACATTCTTAGATCATCCATCATTATTTGCAAAGGTTGAGATTGACATCCCGCTTTCCTAAGTTATACTATGTTCTTTTTTTTCTGAGAGCATTGTTCGTTTCCTTACAGGAGCAGCCATGTTGCCAGAGATATTGGATCCAATAATATTTAAACAAAAAAAAAGTAATCAATGATAGTTATTAAAAACTTTTGACACAAAAACATATATCAATATGGATCAATCAAAAAATGAATACCTTCCTTAACTTTCGATCATCTTGAAATATGATTTCATAATTTTCGGTTTTATCTAGATAAATCTATAAATTCAACGGAATATACCGATTTTATTGTCATAGGTCGTTAGAAATATCTATCGAAGTAATTTGTTTCAGCCTTAACAATCCACGTGTACGCACATCATATACACCATAGGACACATACCTAGTCTATCATAAGCGTCGTAAAGCTTCTTGTCTAGCTTGTCGCACCGTTTTATTTTCAGTCAGGCATAGTTTCATATAAAATCTATGGAAATAAATATTACGAGTCATGACACCTGCAGTTGTCTGACATTCTTGCAGCATATCCAGCTCATTGCCATTTGAGTTTTTTGATGGTTTCTATCTTGTCTTTCATATAATATATAATGTTGTCATATGATCTCTCAATGTGAAATTGAGCGTGATCGTCTCATATTGCATGCGTCTCAGTTTGGATGGAAATCTTTAGGTTAGCTTCATCTCTGTTCTATAGGTAAGTATCATGAGTTTGCATTGGCTTTTAGGTCTTGTAGGACGTTATGGCTCTTGAAAGGCAACCTTGCTCTATCGAAAGTTTGCTAACGTAGTATAGTTCTTTGCTTTCCTGAGGTAATTGTGATATTTTTTTTTTGTTTTCAACTCTGTTTTTTTCTATTTAGATCATTGAGTCCTGGTCTTCAACTTGTTAGTTTTACATAACATTAGTTTTGCTGACGTCTTATATAGTTCGTCTAGCATTATTTGGAGATCATGAGGGTTCTTGGCGAAGAAGACGATGTTCTCAACTAATCTAAGGTTCCTCTGGTATTCACTATCTAAGATTTGGAAAATCATCTCAAGGCAGGCTATGAGGACTTTTGACAAGGAATCTATTTGAAATTTTCGAATAAAGATGAAATTTAACGAAGAATCACTCTATGCAGGTAAGTTGTTCTGTAGAGCTAGGTCATCCTTCCAGAAAAAGAGAATTCATTCAGCCCCCAAAAGAGATATATGCAATCAACTTGCATAAGATCGAAGCATGCTGGTGATCACAGGAGGAGATCGCGAGACAACTTAGTAAATTAGAAGGTAATCATTATAGAGACCTCATATAAACCATTCGAAATCTAAGACTGCAATGTTTCAAAAAATGTCACACAGGTGCTAGATCCTCCAAAGATTTGGGGCAAAACTGTGGCCGACAGGGATTACGATGGTGCAACGTATTAGACAAGTTCAGAAAGTATTTGGTCTGCAACACCTGCATAGAAAGGTTCAACGAAGATTGGGGAAGCACCATGTTCCCCTATGGACGTTCAAAGGCTGTTCCTGTTAATGATGATGATGTGCATATGTGTGTGAGAATTCGTCATGAGGGTGTATGTATACTGGTGTGCATATTCGGTATGTGTATACAAGTGTGTGACTATTGTATACATATCTGTGCATATGCATATTGTGTGCTTATATGATACGTATGTATAAAGTGTACGTGTGTTTGGAAACGTGGCTTGCATGCACACGTGCTTATTAGGATATGTGTCGCATGTTTGCAGTCAGTATGCATTTGGATATGTGTGCTTACAGCATATGTATATATGGTATGTATGTACATTTGTGTATGCAATCTTTGTGCTGATACCTATGTAGTATATGTGTGTGCATGTTGAGTGTCTGTATGAATATTTGCACATGCCTACGTGTATGTGCGTACATATGCGCATATGTGGCATATACGTGCGCATAAACTTACATCAAACAAACACTTGCAATTACACACTCACATACACACACATACACACGAACATACACACACACCAACGCATGAAAAATCAGCAGTGTGGTTGAATTTATTTTGATGGGATTTTCCTTAGGTTGAATTTACATGGTGGAAATGGCCGCGGGGGGAATATACTTACAACCCATTTTTCTCAAAATAAAACTGGTTTTCAAATCAGTATTGGTGTTTTTGATAGGACATTGACATTTATATGCCATGGTAATATTACTAAGGCTAATTCAGTTGAAGGTTGTCGTTTCTCCCTTCACCCTTTTCATCGACAAAATCAAACTTAATTAATTTCATAATCTTATAGATAATAATTCAACGCTATTACTCTACAACAGTCAGTAAACAATGCTTATTAGAAGTAAAGATTTATGTCTCTATTTACATTATCATCATTTTTCATTGGACGAGAATGAATGAAAATAACGGATCATTATTGAAATATACGGGTGAAAAGAAGGCACAAAAACAAGGAATGAGATTTGAAAATGAAAAACTAGAAGCCTGAGAGAAAAATAAGATCCTAACGATGGTTACAAGAATTCCTATTTGAATAGAGCAAATTTTTAGGCGAAGTAAAGGAGAAATGAATGGGACTTGTCGCTGCAAGCAAACACGGATAGAAGAAAAAAACCTCCGGCACCAGATATCTTGATTTCTCCAATTCTTTTACATCATTTCTTTCTAACCTTGCTGATTGGTATGGTGTTATCTTTATAAGCTAATAATATCAGATGATTTTTTGTTCTTATTTGTTTTTTATACTATTTATACAAACTAGTGAACTCATACCGTACTTCTAATATCCTCAATCACGTCATTATTCTCTTCAATTCAATGATCTTTCCTATCTACGGGACCTTATCTATATTCAAAGCCCTATACAAACCCCTACAATATGTCCATTTGTTTTAGTATTTCCTTCATCGATCAAAATGCTATTCGAATGGTTTGCCAGTAGTTATTATTGATTATCGAAGTGGAAACTCGATTAAAAAAAAAAAAAGAATCAGTGCATGCATTAAAAAATTATACAAATTTTGATATAATCTCAATCTATTTTCTCACGTTCACATAGTATTCATGACATAAAATTCATTTATTATTTTTCTTGTATAAAATACTATATATATATATATATGTATATACACACACACACACACACACACACACACATATATATATATATATATATATATATATATATATATATATATATTGCATATACGCTCACATAACGTCACAAAAAAGGGGACGCCATGCAGTTGACGTAACCTTAACGAGCTTTTCAGCTCCTTACCGCCCATATGGTTAGAAACAATTTGCTTAGATTGTAATAAAAGGGCTATATTCTTATTCAAGATCTTATTCATCTCTCAATCCATCAAACGTTCAGATGAAACTATCATTATGATCGAAAAGCGCTACTTTTAAATTGCTTGAATGACAGGTAGCGTATATCTAGCTGTACCTGGGGTGCTGCAAATGTGCTCAATCAGAAACTCATTTTTATTGACTACTCTGACCCCCTGCCTTCCCAAAACCTATTAATCTTATTACATAAACCTATCTCAACGTGCAATAGCTGAACAAATCCATCAAAGTGAAGCATTTGTGATTTTTTTGCGCTAAGGAAATAAACATGGAGCTGAGAACACAGGTTGTAGACCAAAGAAAATACCTGATCATGATGAGAGGACGGCTAATATAGGATCGCAGTAAAATCCTAATAGTTCAATGGTTAGATAGTAGGCAAAAACAGAAGGTCAAGTTCACAAAAGGGCCCACTGCACAAAAAATTGTCAGGTCTCGCGCATAGAAAAAAAATTGCAAGGATTTGGTTCAGAAAATTATCCTGAAACAACGTAGATTGGGATTTTCAACGAGATGTTCGATCTGAATAAGCCAGATAGCTTTTGATATTACTGGCGTGATCTACAATTACCGAAGGGAACTTTTACAGAGTGCACAAATGTGGTCAATATGCTCATTATCTGGAGGGAAGATGGAACTCCACCTGAACACGACAGGACTTTTGGGTCAATTAAGGAAAAGTAGTCGGATTGCGGTCAAATACTGACATTTCATTTCATTTCCTTGTAAATGCTGCAAGAGTTACAGAACAAATTCTCTAAGGCAATCTCTAAACATTCTCATCAAGCCTGTCGAAAGCCCAAATCTCATTACTGTTGACGATATAGGATGAGAATGTTTGGCAAGTAAGGTTTTGAAAGTGGTGCAGGAGCTCAAAATTGCCCTTTTAGCAAACTAGAATGTAGTGGCTGCTGAAGTCTTTCTTGGTTTAACCGAGGGAAGGTGGATCAGATTTTCTAGTGAGTAAAATAATGGTGGTGATAATGGTTTCAATAATATCTTATTTCCAAAAAGATCGATGAAATTTCCAAATAAGTATACATTCATTTACGAGTTTAATGTTCTGCAAAAATTGTTAGTTACCTGATCCCTGACCTGTATAGTTAATTTTAACCTCCTTTGGTAAAAACCTTTGGTAAGATAGTGACGTGTACAACTTAGGAAGCGGCCAAATGCATATACTATTCATCTTAGGGTTAGAATATAGAATCAACTGGCATTTTGTGTCTTGCATTTGGAAACAACAAGAATCACTCGCGTACAAGGGTATATTTGCGAGTCTACAAAATTCCGACCAATGTGGTATACATATATATATGAACTGATTGACTGACTGACTGATAGATAGATAGATGGATAGAGAGATAGATTGATGGATAGATTATGGAACAAATGTTATGTAAGATCATTTGAAAACGATTGCTAATGTCATTGCCAACCTCCTGCTCCACATGAGTTTGTCAGAGGCAGCTGCCTTATGGTATTTGAATAACCAGTAACTACCATCTTCCATCAAGATAATCGGATAAAATTAATTGCCATCAAAATCAGATGAAATAATCTTATTAAAATTCAAGTTTCTGCTCCATGTTTTCCAATCCGGACACACGAGCCTGTAATTAATGAGAAGTTAAATTGTTAGCTCTATTTAATTACGTTGTTTTGTTCTTTTTAGGTTCGACAACTGTTTTAAAAGATAAATTGCTTCGTACAAGCATGATTCTAAATCCAATGTGAATGAACGAATACAGAATAATTGTCTTCTAATTTAATATATAAGACTGCATATTCAATAGTTTAAGCATGCTTTTCTCTGTGACGGGGAATTCAGGATGAGTAAACATTTTCTCTGGAGATTATTGTTTCTATCTAATAATACATGGAATCTTCTTATGTAATCAATGTGATTTTCAAATTAAAAATTATATAAACACTTGCTGAAAATATTTTCCTTGATGACTATCAATTTATTCATCTATCTTCCTCTCTGCATCTCCTCCTCCATCTCTCTTTCTCTCCCCCTGTTTATCTCATTATATATACATATATATATATATATATATATATATATGTGTGTGTGTGTGTGTGTGTGTGTGTGCGTGTGTGTGTGTGTGTGTGTGTGTGTGTGCATGTGTGTGAGAGAGAAAGATTGTCATCAAAAACATAGGACTCTTTATTAAAATATGGGAGCTATAAAATTGATTAAATGAAAATATGAAATGTATTCCTAGAACAATTTACTGTACTTTTCAAGAATTAATAATGATTCTTCAATATATATATATATATATATATATATATATATATATATTACACGCACGTATGCACACACACACACACACACACATATATATGTATGTATATATATATATATATATATATATATATATATATATATATATATATATATATATATATATATATATATATATATATGTAAATGCTCTAACGTAAGGTTGCTCTTTCCATTGAACAGAAAAGTTATTGGTAATGCAGAGGCCCAAATAACTGCTTCGACTCCAAATTTTCATTCTGTTTTTTCATGATCTATATCTACGCTATATTTCTTTGATACAAAAAAAGATATATGATCTGACTGAAGTGATTATGAATTGCATTAAATCACATTACAACCAATTGGGACGCCGCTCCAACGAAAACATTATCTGCGTCGAAAGTGGCAAATGGAGCAGATATTTGGACTTTTGAATTAACGACAGTTCTCCACCTTAATGGCAAGTACAACTTTATGTTAAAGCGATTTTCTCAACGTTCTCAGGTTCGATTTCTGCAGCCGCTTAATTTCCAGACATTTGACCACAGATACACATATCATTTATAATTTTTTCTTATTATCAGTATATCAACAACATTTATCATTTCACTACATCCAGAGTAAGCAATCATTTCAGAAAACTAATCTAAAATCAGAATCAGCCAAACACTAATAATAACAATACTTCAGTCAACCAACAGTCCCCTTCACTTCTACAGAAATATGCAGAATCTGTAAAATCTAAGCAACCAACTATCAGGAGTTTGAATATAGTGAACAGTTGGTCGTTCAAATGACATGGCAAAGGGTAGCGTAATCGCCATCGTCACGGGAGGAGATTTGAACAGCAGTTTTGTATCAAATGATGATGATGATGGTGATGATGATGATGATGATTTTAAATGTCCCAGTCTTGTTCACACACACACACACACACACACACACACACACACACACACACACACATATATATATATATATATATATATATATATATATATATATATATATATATATATATATACCTAGTACTGCCATAAATACTGTTGGAAATTTATTTGTTGACAAAAGAGAAAATGAATCATAAACCAGAGTGAGATTTAGAGTATTTATCAAATATGCTGAAGATATTACAAAAATCAACAAGTTATTCAAAATGCTCCCCGCTGAGCTTCATACATAGCCTCAAACGATAAGACTATTTATTGGTTGCAGTACGTATAATTCCCTTTTCAAATAAGGTGGCTTCTATTACCAGGGACATTCCTTTCGGGGTGTCTTTTGCTTTGATGAGTCTTCTCCCTAGCTCAGGAAACAATTTGTAAATCGTTAGATCCCGGAAGACCAATCCTTCGACTTGAAACGTTATTGTTGAACCTATGTTGGATCAATAATGGCACAATATTGTGCGCTGGGGGAGAGAAAAGGGTCTTGTTTATATGCACAATTATCTCCAGGGCATTATGTCATCAACTTGATCTTTGAGAATATCGTTGACATACACAGGTTAGATATTCTGACTCCTCTTACCGAAAAATGAAGCTAAATAACACCAAAATTACTCACTACCCACGAATCGATGTCTAAAGAGGCTTTATGGCCTCATTCCACTTTATGAGTGACCTCAGGAACCTCATTTGAACTATAGGCATAGACCCTATCATTTTGGGGACTGAGCCACTCTTCAGTTTTGGAAATCTTCTCATCATTGGAAAAGACTCTTCTGTTACTATCGCGTACGTACCGCTGGAGCAATTTTTTTTATCAGTTTCCTGAATCAGAGCTATAGATACCATGCGTTCAGTTCAACGATGATATAGTCCGATATCATTTTAAGGGCTTTGTTCTCGCTGAAATATTCAACCATGTAGCGATTATTTTCTGTTTTTTCAGATGGTTTTTCAGGATTCTGTTTGCCACAGCTTTGATGACGGAGGAATTCCTTACTCTGTAAAATTGTCTTGATCCTTGTACACATTCGATAATCTGATGTCAAATGAATCTTTCACGACACACAAGTATTCCGTTGATCCCATTTGCTTTGCGCAGTTTGAAAATAGCACAACGTTCATGGCAAGCCTTTTGTGTTGACAATAGTGATTCTGTGATTTTTGTCACTTCATCCCCCAGTATAGAAATATATATATCTTCACTAAATCATGCACCTGAATATAAATTGGGGAGAGAGTCAGCAACTTTTGGAAGAATTAAATTAATCATACGACAATTGCTGAAAAGTATACAATATCAACTTGCAACAGTACTTATGGCATCACTACGTATAAGTATTTGTATGTATTTGTATGTATTTGTGTGTGTGTGTACGTGCGTGTGAATGTCATGGAACTTTCTTGTTAATGACTGCCCAAACCTTAGCACATTCGTGCTCGATGCAATGCAGTCTAAGAAACATTTTACAAGAAGATATTTGCTTACGAATACTGCAGTGTGTATTTGCATGCGTCTCATTTGTCTTCTTCTTGATGCACGTTTGTATATGCACATATGTGCATGAGTGTAATGTTTGTCATGGGAGGAAAAAAGAAGTCATATTAAAGTACAAGAACATATGTATGGGATGTATCTATCCATCCATCCATCTATCTATCTATGTATCTATGTATCTATCCATCTATCTATCCATCTATCTATCTATCTATCTATCTATCTATCTATCTATATATATATATATATATATATATATATATATATATATATATATATATATTAGTGCAGCAGCAATCAAAGAAAAAAAACAGGAAAGTCTGTTCTAAAAGACTTTAAAGAGAACGTCTCTGTTTATCTGCAGGGTTCAGGAAGAACAATCGCACCTGTTGTCTTTACCCCACAACGGCTCCTTTTGAACTTATCTCCTAGAAAGAAAAGTGACCTATGCTCTTTCGACTTTGCCTATAAAACAAGTTTTTTTCCAACATGGCTGGGGAAATCCTTCCATGTCCTTTAGAATTTTCTTTGAAAACTGCTACTTCAATTTAACTGCCCATTGAACAGAGTGACACACCTCTCAGTGTCTTTGGGGCAGAACTGCCTAATGTCTATTAAAAGGCTGGTTACTGAAGGAAAATTGTATTTGTTCGGTCTTTGACCTACAACGGTTAGTGGTTCATTGTGAAATCTTGGGTCGACCCTAAAACTTTTGCCTCATCTTGTCTAAACATCAAATGAACCCAATTAGTTTTCATTATATCTCATCTGATAATGAACAGTATAACTTTTTTGTATTGCTGTCAGTAGCTCTTGACTTTTCCATTGGGTGAAAGTTTTGCTGATAAGATACCTCCTACACAACAAATAATACAATTTACTATTCGTAGTAATAGAATTCAGTTTATATACTATAAGAAGAAGACATCTAGATGCACCAATGAAAATAGATTTTTTTTTACTTGGGTTAATGTGCAGATCCTATTGAAATGATCAGTGATGATCTGCAAACTAATCTTGCTCGTCGTTTTTAATGAATATGTTCTTTATTAGATCTTCATGTATAACAGTCCGATACCAAACTTGGCAAAATTAACAAACCATATAGAAAAGGAAACGGGCACACGTTGCATAGCAATGATCAGCAGGTATTTTTTCTTCGATCTCCATTGGTAGTCTCACACAAAACTACCATGATGAATAATAATATGGGAGTTGGTGACTTATCAGTTGCTGCCTTGGTCCTTAGGCTGCAACGGTTAATGTCATTGTCAGCCTACGGTTTTTACATTACTTTTAAGAGATAATATGAAAAAAAAAGCAACAAGTAGATAATGCATGGTGTATAATGATGATCAGGAGACGGGTTGGCAGGTTCGATCCCAATCATATCTCCCAGCATAGATGGTCCAATACCTACTCATGTTTAGTTTACATTACTCCCCATGGTTCGTTGCTCGTAGTTTTGGGCTGTTCTACACAGGTGAAAAATCTTGCTGATAAAAAATGAACCCTTTAACTAGAAGAAGAACATAATATTTTTCCTAATCATTTTTCATGGAAATTCTGAAATATCAATGGATTTTCATGATTCAATATAAGATAAAATATAAAGCTATATCTTAACATGATGTTTCCTGGCAATTTAATACGTCAAAAGTGAGTATGAGGTTTTCTCATGCCGCTGATAAGAATAATGTCATTTACATTCTTTAATTACCGCGTCAGGATATGGATACAGTCAAAGAAGAGTGGTACTTGAGAGAGATACGTTGGCTACAATAAGTGATTCAACCTATTAATGATTGGGTGTTTTACAGTATTTTAAATACATAAAATGAAGCACTAATCGAAGTGGAAAAACTTATATGTTTCTTTCTGAAGCTTACAACTCTTCTCCCTTCCATACGAATGGTTTCAATTGAGTTTCAGATAATAATCACAGGGGTTATACACAAGCAAATGTTTATATATCAGTATCCATACGAATATTACCTTCTTTTGAAATTCAATATATATATATATATATATATATATATATATATATATATATATATATATATATATATATATATATATATATATATATATATATATATGCTCGCGTGTGTATGGTAACACGTTGTGTTTTCCTCCTGATACTTCTGACGTCAAGGAAACGTCAATGACAAATTACAAATTTGAATATCCCCCCCCTTTATCTCTATTTCTTCCCACTTACTTCACCGAGAGATTTTCTCAAAGATATCTGTAAATAGTTTAATGAATGAGATTGGTATTCAATCGAATTGTAAGGGAGACCAGCAATGGGAGTTGTATATGTGTAGCATGACGTGACGAATGTGTAGAAAATGATGTTAGTCCCCATGACAGACGGGAGGATCATTGGTGCTGGGGTTGAATGAGGATGCAGATATCTACAATTCAAGATTGAAATAAACACCAAGTATCTGCACAAACAAATAGGACGTACATTTAATGGGTTGACAAATGATCCACGTATAAGCATTATGTTCCAAGCTGAAGGAGACACAGAAGCAGGAGAGAAAGATCGATCGAGATAGAAGAAATCTGTGTAGATTAAATTACAATGTAGCATCTTTGTAGGAAAAGATATGTTAAAGAGAAAGTTGGTTATCAGGTTATTTGTATACAGTAGAACATTAAGTCGGAAAACATATGATTAATTACGGAAACGTATCATAACGGGTCTAATGTCGTTTTGTTTGGTCTCAAGCATCAGAAGTAACGGTTTTAGAAATATATAACTTTTCTTGTCCAAATTTCTTGAAAGAAAGCACTTAGGAAAAAAATCAAAATGAAGAAGGTGAGTGATCTAAAACCTTAATCCATACCAATACAATGGTAATATATATACATATATATATATATATATATATATATATATATATATATATATATATATATATATATATATATAGTCTTGATCATGTTTTACTTTAAATTTTTAATTTTCAAATGTACGTCATGCCAAGTTTCCGTTTATCAATCTCAGGTATTAGTCATTTCTTTGATCTGTTTTTATTACAAAAAAAACGAAGTAATTACAGCTGTTTTGGTTAAAGGGAAATATACATGTTCAATGACAATTTATATGTACATGCATGTGAGCTCAGATACAGAAAATGTGTTTGTATGCATGAATATATTACTGCAATTGTGCTTGTATATTTGTACGTAAGTTTAATTGATCTACAAAGTTATTGAGTATCTGTCAATAAGATCAGTAAACAACCTCTGTGTATGACCCAGTTACAAGGTTTATGATGGTTTTGCTTTTCGTGTTGGATATTCTGATTCAAAGATCAATCTGACCAAGGAGTGATTTCTTTCGTTCAATATCAATAACTCATCAAAACATTCAACATGACCAAATGGATCGTGAACAAGAAATAAGAAAAAATTAAAATTTTGCCGGATTGCAGAAATATATTCAAAAAATAGGACCATAAAATCCACTTTCAAGAAGGCAAAATACAATTTTATCAACATGGATTTTTCTCGGGGAACATCATATCAACAAAGTTAATAATGAGAAATTAAAATTCTTGATAATACAAATAAAGGTAGCTACATTCATAAGTTCACTGCTTGAAAAAAGCCCTCTATATCACATTCATTGTGTCAATTTTTGCCATGTTTAGAACTTTCTTATATCTCCCTACCGCGTGTACGGTCTCATTGTCATAAATCAGACAGGCTTTTGTTTCATGTGTCCAGCCCATCTTCATTTTTTTCATTCATCCTCTGATCCACCTTGATTTTTTTTCTTTTAGTGCGATCCGAAATTAGTTTTTAGTTTGTTTTTTTTCTGCAGGTTTTGCATCCATAAGCTAGGATTGTATACGATCGGCTTTTAGCATTTTGGCTTTTTTATTCAGAAATGTCACTTTTTGTTCAAGGTGCTTTCTTTTTGATCATTTATTGGCCATTTGTTTTTGTTTCCAAGGAGTTCCTCCAATTCCAATACCTCCCCTAGATAGATGTATTTGTTAACCTATTCCGGTTCTTTGGGCAGTATTCTTATGATTTTTTCTGTGGTTGGGGATGATTTTTCGTTGAACATTACTTCTGTCTTTGTTCTGTTCATCTTAAACGTAGTTTTCAAATTTTCTCCATTTCCATCAATTTTTGATTTTACTCCATAAAAGAAAATAACCATGACTTCGATAACTACAATGCTATTACATCATTACCCAATACACACACACACACACACACACACACACACACACACACATATATATATATATATATATATATATATATATATATATATATATATATATATATAAACTATCCATAAGAATAAACACAGACTAACGAGTACTTTTGATGAAAATGACCTACGGCAGACTTCAGAAGCGACTACTCAACAATACAACTGTTTTCAATTCAATGCAAGAACAAAGTGTTAACGAGAATTACAGAAAACATTTAGAAGAGAATTAGTGCAATAATCCTATAACATAAAATTACAAAAAATAAAGATTAATACAAAGAAGATACGCGAAACTATTTACAGTCAGTCTTGAAACCATATTTTGGAAGAGAGTTCGGGAGGAAATTGGTATAAACGTAGACGGAGAATATTTTAACCACTTAGAATTTGTCGCCTCTGTGATGTCAAAAAAATAGCTAAAAATGTTAATAAACTCACTCATGCACACATACATAATAGAAATTGTAATGGAAGCACACTTACACTGCTTCAAAATAAGAATGAAACATTTATGTAAATATGATATATACAAATATTGTAAAGAAGTTGTAACAAGATTCACCGTTGGTATATCATGTAAATTATGACCAGAACGTCTCACGTATTAACTTGCTTTAATAATGTGGACCTCAACTTATCTACCCGACCTGGGAATACTGTTCAGTGAAAGATTTCCAGCATGAAATCCACGAATCTTATTTTACACTGTCTATCATTCAAACGTCCAAAAGTTGAACAATTCTATCTTTTTTAGGTTGGGTCAAAATTTAAATATGTTTACATACCAAGCATGATAAGCTCAAAGTGCTGCTCATTTTCTCATATCATCAGTCATTAAATCAATAAATTAAAATCATCATTTTTTTTTAGATTTAAGAAAATGCATAATTGTATGTCACAGTACAATCAGAATCGATCTTTTATATTGAAAAAAAAAAAAAACTTAATGCAGTTAATAACTTTTAACAGCAGAAGTATGAGGAAGTTATGTCCAACCCTTCAAAATCAACAAAAACGTAGGTGTACTCTGTCATGGTAATCATGCTTTCCTTAATCGTCTTTCCATTTGAGATTTTTCTCACTGATATTCGTAGATGATTCTGATTCTGTGTTAATAATGAAATTATTGTCTCGGAAACGGTGTCAAATGAGTCTTTGCCATCACCTGAGCTTGCTTTGCTATTAAACAAATAATTTTTTTCCCATTCAAAATTCTCCGTGAAGTCGTGAGGGAAGACATTTTGTTTACTGTGACTAAGCCAAGTTCAGTATGACAAACCGTCGAATGAGTGTTGTTATATTGCATTTTCTTGATAGTCCAAGTAGGGAAAACCTTTCTGCGGATAAAACTTGCGTTTCAAATATATATATTTTTTTGAAACACCACCCTCAAATTTATAACACTCATAGACTCGAGGTAGTTCCACGTATTTAGTTCCTTGGAAACATGTCCCTCTTCCAACAACTGAAGATCTCTGCACAGTAATAGGATAAGTTTTAAAGGGTTGAACTCACTCATTTTGTCTAAGGAAAATATACTTCAACCAAACATATTCTCCATGAACTGAGAGGATAACTATTTATCAAAAGACCGGAAAAAATAATAATAGCTCAGCAAAGCTAAGTGGCATATTTCCCTGTTACATGCCATGAAATACTAATCTTGACATGTATATATATATATATATATATATATATATATATATATATATATATATATATATATATATATATATATATATATATATGTGTGTGTGTGTGTGTGTGTGTGAGAGAGAGAGAGAGAGAGAGAGAGAGAGAGAGTGCAGTGTGTGTGCGTGTGTGTGTGTGAGTATGCACATGTACCATTTAGAGTTTAGACATAGTTTTCTTCTGTAGAATATGGTGAAGAAAAAAATGTGATGGAATAAACACACCGTGATTGTTGTTCGTATTGAGGGCAAAATATCAGTTCTTCGCAATTTATCAAGTCGACAGGAGACGCACGGCAGTGTCAAATGAATGATCTCCCGTCTCTCCAAGATGCCAGTCATTGTCACAGCAATTCATTCCAGATTTGTACCCTCTGTGTGTTTGGTTTCAAAGCGAACTGCATTCACTCATGTTCGCTGCCCTCATTATTGTCATAATTGGTTTTTTTTTTAGTTTTTTTTTTTTTACTTTGTTTGGCTTTCGTGTATTTTTACTTACTGTTTTTGATTACTACCATTCACCCACTCAATATTTTGAATCCGCAGGTTATTCGATATGATGTATAGTGGTGTCAAAAGTGACATGTCTGACATGCAAATTCTGTACAAGAATTATTCACATTGTCCGGTTCGACACTGGGTCGTACTGCTTTCAATATACCGGTCATCATTTGATCAAACTGGCTTACTTGAGGGTTGAAAAATTGTCTCGGCAACTGCATTGAATTACTTATTCATACTTGGTGACTGAATCGGATTACACATTTTTTTTCCGTCGAAAATTACATCAAATTGCACATTTTCGGGCGAAGACTGCTTCAAATTACCCATTTTTCCCCACCTGGTCACATGTGCATCAAAACACATATTTCTACTCGACTAATTTATGCATTTTTTCATTCGAAGACTTTATTAAATTACATATTTATTCATCACATGATTTCATCAATTTACGTGTTTTCACTTCAAGACGATCAAATCAACATTTGTTTTTTCGATAGCCGTATCAAATTATGTGTTTTTTAATCCAATGATGACAGCATCAAATCCCATATATCAAGTTGACGTCGACTGCATGAATGTTTGCATTATTCAAGAGACGATGATCTCATGGAATTGCATATTTTTTGCATGAAAACTACATCAAATTAAATAATTTTACTCGCCACATTTCAAAATAATAGCCTTTCTTTTTGGATTGAATACTTACCGGTGGAATAGTCACAGCTACCTCAACCTTCCAATATCCATAATGATAAGTAAATACCCAAAATATATATGCTATTCTGTCACGATATGAAGAAAATGCCTAAACATAGATGCAATCTAAGTAAATATGCCATGCCTACTCAATGAACCTGGGGGAGTTTCAAAATGAAGAAGTTTTGGGAAAAATATTTCCAAAAAGTTTAAGGGAGGTTTTCTATTTACATTGATGTCAAAGTGGAGCCTGTTTTTGACCATATACATAATTTCATGTTCCATATGTATTTTTATACTTTTTAAGGGTAGTGGATTGAAGGGGAACCAATCTTTCTAGGGATGAAAATTGACGAGACTTTTTTTTACTCTCTGCGAAGGGTTGAAAGGTATAGCAGACTTTTTTCTTTCTTCAAGCAATCAAACTTTTCTCCATCTTAAAGGATCAACTTGGAGGGATGTCTCCGTATCGTTTCAAATAGTATAAAGTGTTGGTAGACTTCCACCTTTTAGGGTGTCAAAAGTGAACAAAAGACTTTTCCCATCCAGGGGTCAGAACTGGGGAGTTGTTGCCTTAAATCAAGATTAAATTGACCGATTTCCAGAAAGAAGCTTCTAAAACATGCAGGCTCTATCTAAAATGCAACTTTGATGCAAAACTAGACCCTTACTTCCTGTTCAATATTTACGTATGTATATTCATTCACAATAATGTATCAAAATTCTTACACAAATATTTTTTTTCAGTGTACGCATGCTGCGCGGGCTCGCACATACTTATATTTTATTCATGTAAATTTTTAATTCAGTATACATATATATATATATACATATATATATATATATATATATATATATATATATATATATATATGTATATATATATATATATATATATATATATATATATATATGTGTGTTTGTGTGTGTGTGTGTGTGTGTGTGTGTGTGTGCGTGTGCGTGCGTGTGTGCGTGTGAGAGAAAATGATTATATCTATTAATGAAGAGGTGGTGTTGTCAAAACCGGGCGGTGTGGGTACAGGGCATGATGTTTTAATCTCTTGGTCTGACGTATGTGTGTGTCTGTGTATTACTCTTATTTAAAAGGGAAAGGTGTTTGCATACATGTATTGTTCTTTATATATATATATATATATATATATATATATATATATATATATATGTATATATATATATATATATATATATATATATATATATATGTATATATATATATATATATATATATATATATATATATATGTATATATATATATATATATATATATATATATATATATATATCGAGCATAGGGTTTGTTTAGCCTCCATTTCTAAGTATAATTCAAAGTCAATAAATCAAGATTTACCTCAACATTTGCCCCCGATACTAAATCTTTCTCGGGCGTCTGTCACATTATTCGCCCAACTGCTACAGAAAACTAGTCGATAAAAGCACCAAGGAAGTTCATATGATTCCCCTTAAATCGTTATTTCAGTTCTACGAAAACTACTAAAATATACATTGGCATTGTAAGAAATAACTGGCGGTTATGCATGTTGCATACCTTTTTAAAGGCCATTGTACCTTAAAAAATGCTGTTGGAAAAAAAAATTGTACTTCCCCAAAGGCAACCAAATGCAATATAATCTAAAAATAAAGTATATCAGCAGGAAAGTTGAGACAACAAATACGAAACAATTAGTCTGAAAGAAAAATCATTTCTATAATTGTTTTTTCACTATAGTTCACGATTATCGAAGCAGGCGTTGTCAGCCATTGGTTTCATGAGCGATGTTTCTAATTTTATTAAAAAATAAGGTTGGAATATATATGAGAGGTTATAAATATGTAAACATTACAATTTTGAAATGATTACTCAATTTAGTGATATGTCTTGCAACTATTCGTCTCATATGCAGAAGAAAAATGACAAAAATCTGATTCATCAAAACCAAGTATTTTAGATAATTAAAGTAGGTTTACATTTTCCTTATGCCGGTATTTTTCTTGATAATATTCTTAGTTTCTGTTTTTTCCATGTCTTCACTCTTTACTTTGCTTGGTAAATACATCAACTGTATATCTATTTCTGACAGAGAAAAGAAAGAGATCACCGTCTTCTATCCAAAGTAGATTTAAGTCAATGGATGCAAAGGGTTTCAATTGTTATATCATTGGCTTTTTGTACTCAGGTAGTTGCTTTTGACTAAACGACCATTCTGTTCTGATTTATTCAATTTTTTTTTCATCAGAACGAATCCCATCCAAATAGGTTGAGTCAGGTATCTAACTCATTGCAGTCTCATTGTTAGGTGTTCGTCGGCCCAGAATGCTCTCTCTCCTTGTAATATAGCATGGAATTGTTATGCGATAAGTTGTGCAGTGATAAAGGAGAGCACAACGTTTCCAGGCAGAATTCTTTCAATATCCCCTATTTTCATGTTTGGTTGCTGTTGTAGTTATTAGATATAATACCATGGGTTCCATGTACTATCGGCATTGCACCAACATAGGCTATACAATAAATCTCTTTAATTTCTCGCCAATGTTCACAAGAATTTTCAATCTTCTCTTTCTACTTCCGACCTACCCTTTCGTCCCCGGGGATCAGCAATATCGATTATCTTGCATTTACTACTTTCATCGGACAAGGTTTTTGGTTATACCACTTAACATTTCCAATCGACTTAAACTTCTGGCACAGCTCTATACGCACAAGTTGTGCTATACTATCATTGCGCTATTTACACCCCTCCGGTTACGGTTTTTACATTCTGAAGTCAAATGTGCCATCAATTCCCAACACAGTCTATATTTTTCTTATAGGTCTTTTATCAATGGTTGCGATGGTTCTCTGGACGTTATCTTGCGCTGTTTATAATTGAACCCTTAGTTCTTCGCCTTTTCGGAATCCTCCTTCCTGATTCACATCCGGTACTCTTCACTTCTGAATCCTTATGAGTCCCGTAGTAATACAACTGCTTTTAACTCTACGGGGTGTACGTTGCTTCTTTCTTCTGTTTCTTCAAGGTTGTAACATTTCTGTTCGTGATATATATATATATATATATATATATATATATATATATATATATATATAATCAAATAACTGAATCATCCATAGACAGTTGTTTCGTTGCTTTACAACTCCTGAGTGTGGCTACAGACTACACATTATCCCATCCAATACTACGAGGTAAGGTCGAAAACTTCACTTCAGACTTAGAGGCTGGCATTTTACCTTTGACCTGTGCAGAACTGGACAGCCTGAATTTAAGCGATCTAGGTATTGATGCACAATTCCCAATTCATCCAGATTCCTCTATTCACTAGATTCCTATATTTCTATATCTTATGGTTGGATGAGCATTGAATAAGCTTATAATGAACAACTTACCTTACTTAAGAGTGCTCAGCCCTGAAAAAGGGAGCATTGATTATGATATATATTTATATATATATATATATATATATATATATATATATATATATATATACATATATATATATATATACATATATATATATATATATATATATATATATATATATATATAAGCCAATTTCCTTTTTATTTGTCTGCTAAGAAGTCACCTCCTTTCTAAGGATGTGTAATCTACATACGCCATGAGGATGGTATAACCTATTTGGGGGTAGGATTTTCAGGGTTTTTCTATCAAAAACTCTTACATATTCGTGCCCCATGTGTTACCGAAAACGTTGCTGTCACTTATTGATGTAATCGTGTTCCTGCCGTTCAATTTTGCAAATGTTATCTTTCTAACTCTGTGATAATAATCTTCCCTTATTGTATATCTCATTCCATCGTGCATCACTCCATCTGCATCTAACATACTCAGGTACCCGTACCCTTTCTCAGATTCGATTTTTAGTACCACCTTTACCGATGTCAATTCCGTTTCACCAACACGCATCAATTATTCTTTTTCCATCGTGACACGTGCGGTCTTGCTGATCCTTTATTGAATTTTAATGTCCCATGTGAAAATCCTGAGAGTATTTGTCAGCCTCTCTACTTCAAATCATACTTGATGGAAAAAGTAAATGATCTTTTTCCTCTTCCTTTTACCGATTTGATACCCAGCTACGCCTTTCCACAGAATATGACTTTGGGGTATAAGGCCGATGACAAATAAAAAGGGCGTCGAACAATTAATCATGATGGTGCCTTTTGTTTTAAATGCCAATAGTTTTTTTTGTTTTTTTTGTTCAATGGTCAGGTCATTTGCAACTGCTCCATTCCGTTGAGAATGATAGTGATTATCACCAAACATTCGACCAACTGATGGGAATTGTTGTTATTATTTTCAATATTATCATTTTTCTTCTCCTTGTTCTTGTTCTTGTTCTTGTTCTTGTTCTTTTTCTTGTTCTTGTTCTTGTTCTTGTTCTTGTTCTTCTTCTTCTTCTTCTTCTTCTTCTTCTTCTTCTTCTTCTTCTTCTTCTTCTTCACCATCTATTGCCGATATGTTACCAACAACTTTGGGCAAAGGAAGGCTGAAGTGATGTACAATTTGTTTGTTTCTCTTCCAAGCCTTATTTTGTGAGCTGCATTATCATTTCGAATAGTACATTATATCAATATACAACAGAGGATAGCTTTCGTCTGCATGTACGGGCAGTGCCTGTAAGCGCTTCTTTTGGATTTCACAGAGAGAAAGATTACCAACAGTCTGGGTGGGACGTTTTCCAGTACCTTTTTTGATCACCCTTGGTGGCCCTGAAATACCTGGGACAGTTTCCGTTTCCATGTGACACATCTCCTGTATCTCGGTTTCGAGATCCTTGTAATCGTCCAGTTTCTCAAATGCTGTATTTTGATAAGGGGGTGCATTCTTGTAAATTAATACTCAAGTTCCCTTATGGTGATCATTGATTACTATGTTGGGACCATTTGCTTTAATGATCCTGTCAGTTTGTATGGCAAAGTCCAATAGTATGATTATTATTATCTGGTTTTATTCAGACCGAATTTAATCTATAAACCGAAGACGTGCAGCATTGTTTCGACTTACTAATCGCCTACATTTTTCCTTTTGTTTTTTTCTAAACAAAGGGATTCAACACAAGAGGATACTCAAACAACAAAAGACAAGAGCAAAACTAATTCATGGTTAAATCAAGGGAAAGATGTTTATATGGACAAAGCTTTGCGAAAATATGGGCAATGCTTGTGGGGATAGTTTTCTGTATTTCATAGATGATTAGGTTTCCTGATATTTTATATTTGTCGATACCCTTTCTGATTACCTCTATGGATCAAAAAAGATAATTATTATTTTAGTTTTAAGTTTATTTTTTTTGAATTTCAATTTCCAGGGTTTTGTACATCTCCTAATAGGCAACCCGTTTCTTTCTTGTCCTGAATTATGATGTCTTGGTTTGAAAGTTCAATTCTAGAGGTGTGTACTGAGAAATCCAATGATATTGTCCCATCTTGTGTTCCAGTTGCAGTTTCTGTGTGCTGCCCTTACAAATATGCAGTACGTAGTGTGCCATAGTGTTTACAAACTATCAACTAGATATACTAGCCCACTATTTCGTGTTTAAGTGTGTATTCATTCAGCTCTACAACAGAATGTCCAGATATGATGAGGTCGATAGTCTCAGCTGCGGTATCACAGAACCTGCAGTTGGAGTAAGAATCGTGTTTGATAACCCTGCGCACCAAAGCCACTGATGGGTTTTGATATTATCTACGTCAGTATATTGGGTGTGGAGCGGTCATTGGCCGAGCAGTTTTTTTTTTTGTTCTTCGTGTCCTTTTAATTTTGATATACCCTGTCGCTTAGACATAGTTTCTTTAATAGATTTTTTGCAAATTTTGTTGCAGTTTGTGTTGGAAGTTGTTCGTTAATCCGGTCATATTTGACTGCTCTCGGAATGCCATGGATTCCTCACGACTGAGGGAAGCTTTTTTTGCCGTATCATGCCGTTTCACCAGTCAGCAACCAGTAGTTACTTGCCTGCAGGAAAATGTGAAGGCAAGTGGTTGCAGTTTTTTTTTCATGACAGTTGTATCATGATTACACCTCTAACACTTTCTCTTTCTTAGCAGGAAGAATCGATATGCGTGTGCTTATTATTGTGATTCTTACCTACGAGATTCCTTCGAAATCTAAACAAAGGCCAATAGTCGGATGTGAAGAAATGATAGAGAAACAACGAAACAAGAACGTAGTATGTAAAGTTTTATCTCAAAACAACTTTCAAATCATTCTTTGTTGGTTCCCACTAAAAGAAAAAGATAATTGAACCAAATTCAAGAAAAAAATACAGTTTAATAAAAGAATGTTTATACACTCAATTATTTTTCTTTATCAAATTACCGATTGGTCCCCATAGCGTAAACATCGTCAGCCTTTTAATATTCAAAGACTTTCAAGAAAAGTGCGATGTTTCTTCGACATATTTTAGAATCAAATTAGAGCAAAATCAATTTGCTGTGAAATCGTATTTGCAGGGAAGGCGACCAGATTAAAAATGTAGAAGGTCAAAATGGTTTCCAGAGGATCCCCAGCTAATTCTAATGATCCGAGTGAGCCTATGTATGGTGTAAAAATTATTTGATACCCTTTCCATGGCCTTTTTTATTTATATTAAATTTTCTGATCATTATTTTTTAATTTAACTAATTACAATGTTTTACCCCCGCTATCCAACGGAAGGCAAATAAGTTCAAAAGTCTCAATTCAATTCCTGATTTGGAACCATTCCTAGCTTTCAGGGAATTAAGGTATGGATCAGTAGCAATACAAACAAGTTACTATATCACATTCTGAAAATCCATCATTTTATTAAATTGGTGAACCTTACTTATATGATTTGAAACAAGTCCCTTAAAAATATTGCAAGTTCAAAAGTTATTTTTCTATAAAGATGCATCCAACTTAAGGGAGAATGTGGTCAGCATAAAAAAGCATTGTTTACATGCATGAAATAATTTGTCTGAAAGCTTTATCTTGATTGTTTTCTGATTACCAGAACAAAACAAAAACATTCCGTAAGAACAACTTGAAAAATAAAATCTCAGTTGAGATATACCCATCTCAGAAAATATAAATCAGGCTCGTCAGAAACAGTACGAATGCTTGAAAAAAGAAAAACAAGGTCGTAGCCTTTTTTTTCTATTCCCGACTGTTGTATTTTCAAAGAACGTTTCCTTCATTTTTATCATTTTTGAAAAATTGTAACCTAATTCAAAACCTTAAAATACCACTTTTGGGACTTACTTAAAATAATGAAGGAAAAAACAAATTCAAAAATTGATATAAGAACGATATTTGTTCTGAAGAAATAAAAGAAGCCATTCCTAAATTGGAATTTTAAATTGAAATTTGTTGAAAGCAAACGAATTTTTTTTATACGTCAATGGACATTTTGAAGATATTGCTCTGAATATTATTGAGATCCGTAGCTCCTGATCCGTTCGAAATGAAATTTTATTTTGACCCATGGTTAATGTCCAATTTTAGATGAAAGGGTGAGTTGATCGGCTGGCAGGACTTACAGCCGTCATGACCTCGATGCATTACTATTTTTGGTTGTTGCAACGAATGAATACATGATGCAACCGAATCGCTGTTAGGATACCATACTATTTTTCTTCTTGCACGGGATACATCTATTCTGAAATATATACATTTAACCGTCTACATGATTATTTTTTCATTTGTAGATGTATATGTGTATTCATAATTTTTGGAGTAAATTCTTATTTCTAATTCAGGAATACTTAATATATTTTAAAATTGAAGTTGCTATGATAAGTATGATGTTAACCATGCAGTCAACATTCATATTTCAGATCCTCGTAAATCTACAACTTCTGCTATTTGTATATTACTATTGATAGTGAATGGTACTTACACTACTTTCCAAGAATCCAGCTGGAAAAGTACGGCTAGTCGTGTTACGTTATAGGTGTATGATGTTAATATATACATTGGAGGCAAAAGGCCAGTAACTTTGAAGTTTCTCTTATGCTTCGCATGTGTATTATTTTATGTGTGCATATTTCTGTTCAGGTTTCTCATGCTAGAAAAAGGAGAAAGGAACAGGTCAAGTAGGTCGACCTTTGGTAAGATAATCCGGACCCAGTTCAGACACATTGGAACCTATTTGAGTTAAATGCCTTGTAGGGGCTCGTTGTACCAGATACATGCTTCAATTAAAACTAACAAGCTGATAAGGAATCAACCGCTAGTTCCTGAAAGCGTGTGTGAGCAGATGGGTATGTATTATAATACACAATATGAGTGAACTTATGCATACGTGTATATTATAAGTGGCACGCATATATGTGGAAACGTTTGTTTGTTTTGGGCTGGGACACGCAATTAAGGAGAGATAGACAAGTATTTGGTTGTCAACCTCCAAGAAGGTTAGACATGGGATGTTTCAGCCTTGGATTCGATAGTTTGTTCTCATAAAAAACAAAAATACAAAACAAGAACAAAAAAAAAATGCATTCCTAAGCTTCAAAATACAATTCAACAATACTTCTAAGCATTGGAATAACTGTACTTTCATGATAAGAAATGGATAGATGGATAGATAGATAGAGAGAGAGAGAGAGAGAGAGAGAGAGGGAGAGAGAAGGATAGCCAAAAATAAAAATAAAAAAAACGTTTTTTCTAATAAATTGACCCTTGTTTTATAAGTACACAGAATCTAAACGACCTCTAACAAATGAGAGATGAACTAAATGAAGAGTGCAAGAAAGTCGGCTTACTCATGGACTTCAGCAAGACGAAGATCATGTGCAACAACCACATCAGAGATAAAAACACTAGGATCAAAATCAAGGACACAAAACTGGAAGAGGTAGATCACTACATCTACTTAGGACAACGAATCCTAATGAGACCCTCAAAAGAAGAAGAAATCAAGCGAAGAATCACACTAGGATGGCAAGCCTTTGGCAGTGTAAGCTCAGCCTTCAAAAATAAGAAGATCCCATTAATACAGGTGTATAATAATGCATCTGCTCAAAAGTCACTTATGGAGCTGGAACATGGAATCTAACCAAGAGACAGATCCGAAAATTGAGAACCATGCAACGTGCGCATGACAGAATTATCCTGGGCCTCACATGGAGAGATCACAAGACAGCAAAATACATCCGAGAAAAGACAAGAGTCAGGGACATCATAGAATCCATTAAAATCTGAAATGGCAGTGGGCTGGCCATGTTGCAAGAATGGCAGACAACCAATGGACATCACAACTCACGACATTGATCCCCTGAGATCACATGCGTGAACGAGGCCGGCAGAATATTAGATGGAGGGACGAGCTAGACAAGTTCAGAAAGCACTGTCTCCGCGACGCCCTTGATAGAAAAGTGTGGCGAATTCTGGATTAGGTCTATCTCCAGTGAAGGACATGTAAAGACTGATGATGATGATGATGATGATGATGATGATGATGATGATGATCGAGTTTTCTCCATTGCAGAATCGTCACCAAGTACCCAGCGACCGGTCTGAATCTACAACGGGCTTTCTGCATCAGAGAAGTACATTGACGCAGTGCATACACAACAACATGGCCAGAATGATTGGTGCCCCTTTAAGAAGGAACCGGCAAAGCTCACCGCTGTCCAACATATCCTAATTTTCTCAAATCACTGGGCAGTACGGGACAATATTAAACAACAAGTGTTTTTGGTTTATTTTTTGTTCTTGCTAGAAGGTATTTTTTTCTATTTATAAAATTCATATTTGATTAGGCTTATCATATATAAATATATATATATATGATGTTTGGACTGAATCATTTCTTTAAACGTCATATATATAAGATTTCTCAAGTGGATGTTTACAAACAGGGTAGAGCGAAAAAAAGTAATAAAATTCAATTATTATAAATAAGATATGTTTCTCCCGGGCAAAAAGTCAAGTTGATGACATATTTGAAAGCGGGGAATTACAAATAACCTCACTTGTGTTCACGATGTTATTATCGAATTTTAATTTCCATTCATTACCTTCAAAACTGTCTAATGTCAGTAACAATAAAAATCGTTGGATACGTATACGGACATCAAAGTGAAAATCATTTTAAAAAATTGATAAAATATGGTGTAGTACATCAATCTTGATTATGTTAATACGTTAAGAAACATAACGAAAATTCGTGGTTTACCTCGTCCTAATGCATTTACTACCAAATATATCCTGCAGTTTAATGATATTGTAGTAAGTTTGATCCTTATTGTATTCCCAACGCTTTCAAACTTGTGCCAGAATAAGCTAATTTTGGTTATCAATTGGGCGTCTATGATAGACATTTTAATAACACTGTTTCCTGAACAACTACCGCATGGAGTGATTACAGTTTTTGTAATGAGTTGCATTATTGTCAGCGTCTGCCAGACTAAGCTATTATAATGAATATCCTTGACAAAATACAAAAATGAAAATGACATATAAGTATTGAATGGAGAAGAAAAAATAGTGAGGAAACAGTGAGGAAAATTGAAGATTAGGACTGCTCGAAAGGTACCCCGTCGTTTAGTTTCAACGAAAAATAGCCCCTATAAAACAATAGTGCTGTAGTCCCCTTTAAATTATTCCCCTGGACCTAGTACACAGTCTAATACACTGTTCGAAACAGTTGGCAAAATCCTTTTCTGAAAGTCATCAACTACTTAGTTTCTTCAACGGTTTGGGGTTTATCAATTCTGATCGAATCCAAAATTCACAAGGATCCTCATTTTGATTTGGTAAAAGGGGTGAAATACCTTGGTGATGCGATCATTTTGCAGAAGAACCCGGCACTAAACGTAAAAATGGCGACAATGAATGCGACAGCCACAATTTAAAAGCTCTATCAATAGCAACTCACTAATTAACGTGCTCGGGTGTGAAATATCCCGTAAGATTCCATCAGATCGGTCGACAAGTTACATTGTCTCCCTGCAACCGGTTCTAGAGATATTCAAAATGACTTGATACGTTCTGGACTGACATACAATAATAAAGCTTAGTCAAGTAATGAGAGATACAAGATAAACTATTATCTTTCTCGCAAATCAGATTACATCAGGGTTTGTTTTGTTTTTTTTCGATATCAGGAGAAAAATTCGATTTTCTATTCATTTGCTACTTAATACACCAATTTTTATTGTTACTGACATTTGACCGTTTTGAATGCAATGAATGTAAATTAAAATTCGATAGTAACCTCTTGACCATAAGTGTGGTTATTTGTAATTCCCTGCTTCCAAATATATGTCATCAACTTGACTTTTTGCCCGGAGGAAACATATTTTATTTATAATAATTGAATTTTATTATTATTTTCTCTCTATCCTCTTTGTAAACATTCACTTAAGAAATCGTATATACATGATTTACCCTTCGTAGGTATAATGGCAAGTACTTTTCATAATGATCCATATCGAAAAGCAATTAATTATGCTGTCTACGTCGTTGTTGAAATAACAACGTTTGTTTGAATAATGTCAGAGGTCGTTGTCGGGGCTTTGTAGGAATGTAGAAAAATAATTTTAGCGAGCTATTCCTTGCTTCAAATGATTGCCGCAACATAATCGCACACCACATTACCTATTCTATCTGTTAAGAATGCAAGACAAACTAAATGAAAAAAACAAGAAAGTTAGTCCCTTCAGGAATCTCAGTAAAACAAATGTCATGATACAACAATCAGGATCAAAAACGCAAACGAATATATTCTTGAAATCCTCAAAAGAAGAGGAAATCAAAATTAAAATCCCTCAACTTCTGAGAAAATATCCGATTAGTCCTAAAAAGGAAGGATATACAACCAATGCATCGACCTGATAGTCACCAATGGAGCTAAAAAATTGAACCTGACCAAAAGATTTACCCCACACTCAGAGCCATGCAATGTGCACACAAAAGAATTATGTTCAACCTTACATGGAGATGTCACGATATATTCGAAGAAAATGGGAAGATATAGAATCAATAAGAGAAACTCGAATGACAATAGGTTTATGAGATAGCAAGAATGGCAGACAATCGCTGGACGTCATGATTCACAACTTGGATTCCTAGGGATCACATGCAGAACCGTAGCCCCAAAAATATAAAATGGTATGACGAATTATTTAAGTTCAAAAACTATCGGCTCAGCGACGCCCATCATAGAGAAGTATGGCAAACATTTGG
>OY735201.1:54796066-54821066 GCA_963457665.1 Thysanoteuthis rhombus | reverse complement strand
CCGTTATCAGTATGTAGTTAATCAATCAGCTCTTTGGGGCATATGTCCACCCTGAGGGTATTTTAATCTTACATATATCTGTTTACCAATGTTAGGGTTCCCTCTTATATGTCCTCAGATGGTAATTCGATTATACTTGAGTTGATTTGTTTTCTCTTTTAGGCATAGGTAACATGGGGTTTTAATATTCTGCCATATATATGCTTGTTAATGATTGCTTTGCAAAGGGCAGATAAATTTTATATTTTTTGAATTGTAATTACATACGTCGACGCTATTTCTAACCATCCTCAAAACATCAAAAATATCCCCAAATCTATAGAAACTAGACTAATATATTATTCCTCAAATGAAACTACATTCAATGATGTTGGAAATTGATATGCTGACAAGGACAGCTGGGCCTAATTTCAAATATGATGAAAAGTAAAATCAAAAAGAATGAATATATAGCAACAACAAAAAAAGGTAGAGATAGGAAAATCACCTGGTATACAATGCCAATCAGATCCTTTGAGGTGAAATATTATATAGAATAGGGAAAAGACCCTTTGAACTTTGATTAGTCAACCATATATCATAATTTATTAACGAAAAATATGAAATCAATGCATCACTGTCGACATATTATTGGAAACTAACTGATAGCAAGTTCAGACCTATATTGAAATGGAAAGTATCAAAAGAAACATATGTATGCAAGAATATTGATACCCCGAAATCATCATTTTTGCCAATAAAACAATATCAGCAACAGAATTATAAAATAGAAAAAATGCAGAAGAATTAGAATACTAGCATAAAACAAATTTTGTACTAACAAACGTAACTCAATAACCTAGATATATTCTATTCCCCGAGCCATTGCAAAGAAAAACCTGATCATTATAATCATCTTACACAAATTGAAATAAAAAAACAGAATTGAATTTTCCAACAATTTGACATGAAAAATGAAAAAACCTTTTTCGACTCTTATAAGAACCCTCGCCCCATGCAAGCTGATGCAAGATGAAATTGAACCAGATAAGTAGACTTACATTTGACATATTTGTTCTCTCCATTTCAGTTATTTTTCATTAATTCATCTTAAAAAAAATAACTGTCTATGGACTTCAATTAAGTTAATAACTTAATAATTAGGGGAGAGGTATGCTCGTGCACAAATTATCCGTCTGGCTGAACAAAAATCTATAGAATTCCATTAGACATGTCAGTATTCCACGGCACAGCCCGCTATAGACGCATATAGTCTAAAAGGATGTAAGCTGGGTTGATTCACCCCTGTAGACTGCGTGAATAACAAATAACAACAACAAAAATTTTATATACCTTAATCCATACCTTTTCAGATTTTTCACTCCAAATCCCTATCCTCTAACCTTCACCCTGTGAAGTGCTTCGTACCCCCAAACCTCTCTGCTCACCCACCAAAAGCAGATTGTGGGTGTTTAGAGCTGGTAAGCCCTAATGCCACTACGAACGACACCAGAAGTGACCAATCCGCCAGACCCCTCCCATCAACACGTCATGGGCCAGCGTGGCAGGGCATGACGAAAAACTACCCGTGGCACGCACAATGAAAATTACCAATTAAGATGAAAAAAGAACTCTGACACGATGAAACAGATTTAAGTGAGAATAAAATACTCTTTGAGAGAAGACTCATTACAAAAAACTGATATCTTGACCACATAGTTATAATAAAAATGCCTATACCATATCAACTTAATCTATAATTCATAATTACTAACAGCACAGCATCTGCATTGAATAATACAGAAAAAATAACAAGTGATGACAAACTGCTAAACAACATATATGTATATATATATATATATATATATATATATATATATATATATATATATATATATATATATATATATATAATCGACACAATCCCCGAAATTGTCTTGAATCAGGATCTAAAATAAACCAAACAATTCGTTGAAATCACTCTATTATAAATACTATAAAAATTTCAAATGCACCCAGCAGCAACTGGCAATATGTTGTTTCCTGTGGATTATGAGAATAAACAGCCCATTTACATCTAAATAACATAATATTTGATTATGAAATCAGGTCTAAACGTTTCTAAAAATTCAACTGTTCTAACCATTATCACTGTGATGTATAAGGACGATCAATTAAAATTGACTAAATTTTCTTGAACTATCTAAGCTTCATACGATCATTCGCTTTCATTTCTTCTATGAATCAAGTGTTCATTCTAGTCAGTCTCCACATATTTCAAAGTTCTACATAATCCTTTGATACTTAATAAAAAACATTCAGCTTCAAGTATTCAAAACGTTCAACAGAAGATACACTCCCATTTTGGAGCAGATAAGTTTTTAAAGACCCCCCGATTCTTTCAGAAAGTGACTTTTGTGAGATCTATTTAGATTCAATCTTAGATAAAAATAGAATTTGTTACAACAAGTTTCACCTGATTAAGTGGAGTGACCCCTCATTTTTGGATTATTCTGTCACCTACTGTTATTTAAAATAACGACCAAACTGTTGCTAAACAGAGTTTGAACCAAACTGACAAGTTTTGTACACATACTTTCTTTTTTTCTGCTTCCCCCTATCTCTTTATATATATATATATATATATATATATATATATATATATATATATATATATATATATATATATATATATATATATATATATATATATATAACACAAAAATTCAAGTAATCATTTTCAGTTTGGATAGAAGTAAGAGTTTAATTGACTTTGCAGCAGCGTGGCTTGTTCTCTCTTCTTTTAATCATTCTCTTCCTTTGCTATTAGTGTCTGAAAAGTTTTTCTTTTCATCATTGTTTTGTTGCTTTTCATAGCAACGTTTGGGTAAGCTGCACTGATGTGAAACAATGAATAATCAACCGACAAGTTTTAAACTCAAATTCTATAACTCATGGCCGTCAATGATTGGGCAATCACCTTTGCAAAGAAGGTGAATTAGCCGACCTCATTCCAATTTAGTCACGTACTTACATTTTTCGTGACCAGACTTGTATTCCACGCCATGATGTGCTGGTACACCTTATGGTAGTACATACAATGATCTTAAGTCCTCTGACATACTTATATGGTGCATTCTCATTATTAATTCTTGACCAATTTCTATTTTCTTCCTGTTCTTGCTGATTTTCATTGCAAATTCCAGGTAATCTTCACGCTGTATTCTGATGACTCACATCCTCTCACAACTAAACTTGTCTAGACAAAGAATTTTCATTATGAGAACCTGGGAAATTGGCTGAAGCATGCGACGATTGAATTACAGTCTATGCATATTTTCTGAATGTCAAACAAAATCATATTAGTCACAGCTTCTTGATTATTTATCAATTAATTTACATAGATATGAAATTAAGATAAATGTTTACATTTATTCAAATATATTTCGAAAAACAACATTCCAGTGTAAATGTTTGGTTTCTCTTAACATGCTCCCATTTGACATAATATTTTTTTTAATTCACCAGTGGGCAGAAACGCAGCTCGAAAATTAATTTTTTCTTTAAATACGCCGTCGGGGAAATATTACAGCCTTTTCAATAGTTGGGATTTCATGTTTGTTTAACGTATGTATTTAGCTTAGCTTAGCTTGTGAAAAGGTTAAATGAGGAGAAATAGGGAGAAGAAAGTCGTAAAGTGCCATTCTCTTGAATGGAAAAAGGCCAGACGGGAAAAGAAGCAGTCAGAGTCCATGTTCATTGAGTTCAAATACTCACTCTAGGTGCAGGTTGGACTGTTGTTAATATTTCAGCAAAGAAGACGGGATTTACATTTTTCAGCATAATCAAATGGCAAAGGTACACCTGCCCATTGCTTATCGACTCTTTAGTTTATTCTCAGACTGTTGCATAAAAATTGACAGTAAACATAGTATCTTTTGGAGGAGAGTCGGAAGAGTTCTCAATAAGGAACCATGGTAGGAAACAGCAGTGGGTTCAATATCAGGACAGTCATTACTATAAAAATATTATGATGCTAGCTGATGACCACTATGTAGGTAAAGTCTTCTGTTTTATGATTAAATGGGATATTCATATTATCTAGGTAGGTGCTAGCTATTAATATATCTCAAGGAAGAGTCTAATCGAGCAAATAATAAAAACTATACTGAATTTTATAAATGAGAACCTTGTGGATGACAATATAGCTTATGTAGTTATGCTGGATGACCAGAAAGAATTATGATGTGTCAACTTCAAAAAGTTAGTACTCACGCTAAGAAAAACAGCATTTGAAAAAAATTACTCCAATATGAACCCAAACATTGATCACAAGAACTAGCGGGAGATCCACGACTCAATCCACTGTATTGTTTGTTTATTTCTTTGTTTGTTTCTTTTTAAAAGAATATTCACTCCAATGTTTACCAGTTAAATATATTGCAAAGCCGCGAGAATTATTACTGCCTAAAGACAACTCTTGACCTAATCTTGGCAAAGTCTACAATTGTGATAGAACATGTTAATCAATGACTTGGGTAGACTGAATTTTCAAGAATTTGAAGAGATTGATTTACTAGAGGATATTTCACCAAACTTCGCTTGGTTTGGCATAAAACCACAAAGGAAAAGTAATATATAACTGATTTGTTAACAACCAGACATTGGTGTGACTATGGGCTATCTACGTGTAACATACTCATATTTACATGTATATTCATAAGTATTTATGAAATGTGGTATAATCAAACACAATTCTGCTAGTGGGGGAAACGAGCAAGAAAATGACTCTCTCTCTCTCTCTCTCTCTCTCTCTCTCTCTCTCTCTCTCTATCTATCTATCTATCTATCTATCTATATATATATATATATATATATATATATATATATATATATATAATGCGTCATATTCGAAACTATATTTGAAATGACTCTCTGTTGTTACATAATGAATGAATCATTTGGCCAAGATAGTTTAAATAGAATAGCCAATTAAAAAGAAGAGCAGTAATTTAGGCCTCAACCATATGAGGGACATTGCTTCAAAGTGGCCACCTATCGATCATAAGTTTGATTATTGCAACCCCCAATGTTTCTTCAATTTTCAAAATTATTTTTTACACTATCCAGGCCGAATGAGACAGTGACCGTCTATTACCAGTATGTACATAGAAAAGGCAGAAGTTTTAACATCAAACCGTAGCAAAAGAATAAAAAAGATGCCAAGAAAATCCATCAGTGTTGGCCACCTCTAAAACGAAGATACTAGGGTAATAACGAGAGGAACTGGAATCTTAAGTCTAAAAGCCAACTCTCTTAAAGTTTCCCCATCATGCATGAAATCTGCCATTCCAAGATACACTGTAAACTAAGCAAGTTCTTCTCCCGAAACATCTCACTTAATCAATAAAACCATGTAACAGAATCGCCTCCCAACACTTATATCATAAACTTCAACGTAGTTTCTGCTCAAAACGGAACGAGTGATATAGAAAACCTCTCAAAGACATCCCCAATCTGAGCAGGAACCTACGATACTAAAGGCATTGACTAAACGTTGAAAGCAATTTATGCCTAACCTATCAAGCCAAGAACCTGCTGCGTTACGCTTTAGTGCATTTTATAATACTGTATAAGACAAAGCAAGAAATACAGGAAGTCGTATTTGACTGCATCTAGCAACAACTGATTAAAAAAGACGAGATACAGTACTTACACTATCGTATTATCTAAAAGCAATTAGGCTGCTGAAATGCGGCAAGCCGTAAGTATCGACCATATAGGCCCTAGAGCCAGGAATACAATTGCCTTTTCCTACAATGCAAACCTCCACGATTCTTTGCAATCTACCCCAGGAGTTATGAGCATCTTTAAAAACAAAGGAGATATATTAGACATTACAAAATACCAGTAAATTGCAGACAAAATACATGCAAAGATACTTAACAGATTGCTGTGATTGTCGTCCGTGAGAGCCAATGCGGTTTCAGAGCAAAGCATGACATGGCCGATAAGATTCGAAACAGATCCAGGAAAAATGTGCTGTACATGTTGTCGAAATGACAGAAACTCTCGTTCATGGTAAAACGGCTTTGGTTGCTCACACAAGAGCAGCCCTCCATAAGATTAAGTCATAGGGACCACATTCTTTGGCTTTGAAGTTATCATTAGAAAAAAAAATGCCATCTTACAATAACATACACCGAAACAAAGCCTTTCATCTCTATCAGCCCAACTACGCTCGAAATCGTCCAGGACTTTATTTGCCTTGGTTGTGTTATATAATCTTATGTTAGATTGGATAGGAATTAAAAAAAAAATAGGAAAGAAAAAAAAAAGATTTGCAAATACAACCCAATCCATTGAAATACTTTGTAAGAGTGTCTAGGTTACAGAAACTTCGTGAACGACATTAAAATGAACTTCGAAAATGCCGTAGTATTGCCCCACACTGGGTAACAGCACCACATACACTGTCATGAACGCTTTCACCACAACTTCCCTACACTGTTCTAAAAGGTTGCTTGGGTGACTTCATCACAAAAAAGAACACACTTGCCCACAGGCATCGAAAACACGCTGCAAGAATTTCACCAGTGGTTGGCAGGTAATGTAACAAGATATAGATTCACCGGCTCCTTTTTGTGAATAAAATGCCAATCGAGAAGTGGGACCTCATAGAAGAGACAGGGGATCCATGGAAAATACACTCATTCCTGTGACTGAATTAGGCACCCAAAAGAATTTTAGGTAGTACAAGGCCTACCAAACAATATACCGAGCTGAAACGAACCAAATAGCAGAAGCAGAAGAAAGAAAGCACAGTTGCAAAACAGAAGCTTTCCCCCAAAGCCAGAGCCATGATATATATATATATATATATATATATATATATATATATATATATATATATATATATATATATATATAACCAATTTCAATACTCAATAAACTATTAAAGCATTTCTGATTTTGGCAGATTTCTTATTTTAATAAAAAAAATATTACCTATCATTGACATTGAATGATTGAGGACCGGCTTCTCAAATCTGACACTTGTAACCCATTAAAACCCTTGCGTTATTTTCGATATATGCCGTTCGTAACATTGAAGGATCAAAATTGAAATTCTTGAATATTTCTCAGCATAAGCAATAAATATACACAAAGCAGCTGATAAGGTGATGTTGACCTCCGAAAAAAGATTTTCACCGTTTTAAAAGCAAAATCGATTTCATTTACGCATTAGCGACGATTGATGCACGAATAAGATTTTTAAAAAAATCCCAAACTCCATGGTTGAGATAATTGGGTAAAACTAACTTTCAATGCAGAAATTGAATATTAAATATGGAGCAAGGAAAGATATTGCGAGAAAAAATGCCAAGAAAAAATTGGTCTCTTTTTTAATATACATGGATGATAATTTAGTTGGTAAGTTTCCACGGGAAATCATCCCAGAGTCTATTTTTTTTTCAAAGTTATTTCTAATATAACAGCTCTGCGGTAAAATCCTACCTCATGCGAATCAAAAACCCATAAAAAAAAATTCATCATCATCATCAGTCTTTTAACGTTGGACAAAGACCTTCCCCAGGATTTGCCACACTTCTTTATCATGGGCATCGCAGAGCCAGTACCTCCTGAACTTGTCTAGCTCGTCTCTCCATCTAATATTCTGCCGGCCTCGTTTGCGCTTGTGATCTCAGGGGATCTATATCGTGAGTCGTGATGTCCATCCGTTGGCTTTCACCCTTGCTACATGGCCAGCCCACCGCCATTTGAAATTTTTAATGGATTCTATGATGTCCCTGACTCTTGTCTTTTCTCGGATGCACTGTCTTGTGGTCTTTTTATGTGAGGCCCTGCATAATTCTTTCATGTGCACGTTGCGTGGTTCTCAATTTACGGGTCTCTCTCTTGGTTAAGTTCCATGTTTCAGCTCCATAAGTGACTTTTGGGAGGATACATTGGTTGTACACCCTTTTTTTAGGATTCATGGGATCTTCTTATTTTTGAAGGTTGAGCTAGCTCTGCCAAAGGCTTGCCATCCTAGTGTGATTCTTCGCTTGATTTCTCTTTCTTTTGAGGGTCTCATGGAGATTCGTTGTCCTAGGTAGATGTAGTGGTCTACTTCCTCCAGTTCTGTGTCCTCAATTTTTATCTTAGTGTTTATATCTCTGATGTGGTTGTTGCACATGATCTTCGTCTTGCCGAAGTTCATGTGTAGGTTGACTTTCTTGCACTCTTCATTTAGTTCATCTATCATTTGTTGGAGGTCGTGTAGGTTCTCTGCGAAAAAAGCAATGCCGTCTAGAAATCTGAGGTTGCTAAGATACTTGCCGTCTACTTTTGATTCCTTTACTCTCCCAGTATAGTCTTCTGAAGATCATCTCGAGGCAGGCTGTGAAGAGTTTAGTTGAGCTGGCATCACCTTGTCCTACTCGTTTCTGGAGCAGGAAGAGGTCCGAGTTTTTATGTAACCTGATAAAGGAGCTGCAGTGATTGTATATGTTCCAGCACTTCAACATATACTTGATCTACACCTTGTTGACTGATGGTTTCCATGACCTTTGGGATTTCTACTGAGTCAAATGCCTTTTTGAAGTCGATAAATGCTGCAGCGTGTGGTAGTTTATATTCAGTTGCCTTTTCTTTCAGCTGATTTATTGAATGCAGGTGTTCCATGGTCGAGTAGCTTCTTCTAAAGCCTGATTGTTCACGTGGCTGGTTTTCATCGAGTGTTTTCGAGATTCGATTTGTGATAATCTTTGTGAAAAGTTTGTACACACGGTTGAGTAGGCTTAAAGGCCTGTAGTTGTTGAGGTCTTTCGGGTTTCTCTTTTTTATATAAAAGCATTATGATAGCAGTGTTCCAATCGTCTGGGACTTTCCTGTGGTTTTGACACAAGTTGAAGAGGACAGCCAGTTTTCTAGTGGTGATTCTACCCGCTTTTTGGAAATAGCATTGATTTTATTTGAGGAAAAATGACGGTTTGCTTTTGTTTTCTTCGAACTAATTCCCTCAGGAAAAGCATGAATCAGCATCTACCTGCTCTCTGTTTCATCAGTAAGAATATAAATCAAAGTCGTATAACTGGGATGCAAGGACTGTTGTCGTCAGGTCAGGGAAATTTCAGTCAGTATATCATAAAGACTGAACCGACTATGATTGTGATGGCGTATTTTTCTAAGCTTGTGTCAGTTTGTGACAAAGGTACATGTGCTGGACACCCAATAAAGATGATTGTCAGTCATTTAGTAACAATCTTGTGAATTGACACAACACATATCATGCAAAGGCACCAAACTATACCAGTCAATATATATATAGATATGAACATATGTGTGATATTTGGACAAGTGACTAAAAAAAAAAAAAAAATTAGTAAATATTGAAAATTTTATTTTCAATACATCATATACTGAAAAGATATATGTTATATTTTTTTACTTTAAAGTAACAAATTATTAAACAATTGATGTAAATTTACGACAATAAAGATGTGAGATCTAATTATACTAATGATAATTGTGATACCTGTGCAAAACGACCCCTGTCTGAGCTGTTTGAAATATCATCTGTTTACTTTTCGATAGATTTTGTTATTTCTAGTTTAACCCATTATTTCCATAGACCTGGCTTGATCAAATACAATCAATTACATTTACTCGCATTTATCCGAAACCTTCTACGGTAAACAAATATATGTAACATCTTTCAAAATAATTTTATTGTACTTGGTATCATTGGCTATAGCAGCTCAACTGCTAATTGTATTTTATAACCTGTAAAAAAAACATGGTGGCCCAATGTCCCAAAATTATTGTGACAACTAAAAACAAGAATATCATGACAAAAATTGGCAATCATATATGCAGGCCACAAAATAGATATCTTTGTGGCATTCACCCAGCTCAACCCACTTGAACAAGACGACCAAATAAGTCTTGAAAAGAATGGTATATAACCAATGCATCCTCCCAATCGTCTCCGATAGAGCTTAAACGTAGAATCTAACGAAAAGATTCACCCTAAAGCCGTGAACCATGCAACGTACACTGGAGACATTCATCCCCCAAATCACATGCAACGATTACAAAACTGCACAATAAATTAGGGAGAGAAAATAAGTTAAAATATCTTTTTTTTTGTCATGCATTTCTCTTACTGATCATATTTTCTATGTTTTTTGTCATTTATATCTCCTACGAAAGCAATTCGCTATTTATTTGAAATAACGACTGTGAATCTTTGCCAAACATTTAGATATTTTTCTATAATCCTGTAGTCGTCGGAGACCAAAAAGAATGATCCTGAATTTTGCAAAATATCTGTAAATTCGTGACTCATATTTGTTGTTATTATTTTTTCCATATTGTACAATCTGATTTTGTTTTGAATTTCAGAGATTAGGAATCATCGTCATTATGAATGATTTCTGTGCTTTGGTGTTAATGCTGCGACGTTTCAGCTTTCTTTGTCTGTCTGTCATACGCGATAACCTACTTAAAATTTCGAAGTGAACCCTGAGAAGGAAATATGCTCTCGTTCTATTCTTGATTTCATGGAGGATATCTCGTATCAGATGTTTTTCCTAGTCACTTGTCTAGCTCTTCCATTGAACTAACGTATATCATTTTCAGTGCTCTTACAACCACCAAACAGGTTGCCAGATATAGTTAACCAACTCATTGACCCATTTCACATGATGGAAATATAGTCTTATAAATCCAATGTGGTTTCTGGTTGCTGGTCTGCGTTGTGTCCTTATTACAAAGATGTTGATTCTTGTCGTATGCTTACCATATGGGAGTAGCTTGTGTAATCCTCAGGGCCATGTTACATATACCAGAAAGGTTTCGTCTATTTAAGTTATATGGTTACAGCATGCAATCACACATACCTAGAGAAAATGTCTACAAGATAAGATTTATTGGAATTGAGTTTTCGAAAGCAACTGTAAAATAATTATCTTTGCTTCATATAAAAGCTCAACTGAATTACATCAAAGGATACAGCGTCATCACGCATACGTGATTTTTAATTTTGAAACTTCTCACTTTGTAATGGAGAATTAGATGCTATTTTTGTTTGCCTGTCATCTATTTTTTTCTTGAGGGAAATATACCAACCTTTCTAATGATTTTAGATAATCTTAGTGAGAGTGTAAATCACAAATCACGGTCAATGCCATGAAAAATGATTAAGATAATAGTGAATCAGATCCTTTGAGAGGGAGTTATAGAGGAAAAGAGAGGAATGATAAATACTATAAATACAGTAATATATATAAGGAAGAACGAATATGCAGTTGAATAGCGCTTTTGTCTTGAAAGGAATACAAATCGTTGATAATCCAATTAGGGTATTGTTCGATACTTTAAAGAAAAGTGGAGCGTGAGTTCGTTCATGAACGTTTCTAACTCAATAGGCGAAGCTTCGATTAACTTTACAAGGGTTAACGTTTTTGAAAGGTGACATATTTCAAACTAACTCATCGCACTATAGAGAACAGAATGGATCAAATAATTATAAGCAGGAAGATGAAAGAAACTCAAAAACAAAATAAGAAAAAAATCAAATATGTAAAGATAAGAAAGCAATAAAAAGCAAGGCTTGCAAGATTTTCCTCTGATTACATTGTTTTAATTAAAACACAGCCTTTGATGTCGACCCTTGAGTAAATGGCGCCCATAAATATGTTAGAGGATTCCAGACGTTTACGTACAGTTTAATAACATTTCAATCGGACCAAACTTTGTTTATTGATAGAGAATTTCACATCGGCCCTAAATCGATTAGATTAATCACTTTCGTTTAAACCGCCATTGTGGTGGACGATAGCTCCCCACATTTCTCTCTGAGCGTTTCCTGCAAACACTTATACCACCCATTCTGGACAATCTCCAAGGAGATTCGTGTGACAGATTGCTTATCTGTAGCTGTCTTTACGTCTCTGTTCCCAACCAGTTATATGGGCTGCAGAACAAGTCCCTGATTATCAGTGAAGCTTTTTCTTTGAGAATTTGCTCTCTATCACTTATCAATGATTCGGTTTCTTCACGATGAAGCTCCCGATGATTGAGTGTTAGAGAAAATATAAACGGATTAAATAAGGGAGAGTAAGATGGAAAATAAGTGTCTATGGGCAGAGGTATGAAAAGAAAATAAATAGGTTAAAAATAAAAGAATTTAGAAAATGACCAATAAAAATACTGTTGGGAAACCAAAAAAGGGATCAATATGCTTTTCAGAGGGGGTATTTAATGATAAGTTTGGGCAATGCTTAAACCTATATCTGTCAATCGGTCTCTCTTTCTCACTCTCACTCTGTCACTCTGCCCCTCTGTCTCTCAGTTTGTGTCTCTTTCTCCCTCCGTCTATCTGTGTCTGTCTGTCTGTCTGTCCCCCCTCTCTCTCTCACTATGTATATATATATATATATATATATATATATATATATATGTGTGTGTGTGTGTGTGTGTGTGTGTGTGTGTGTGTGTGTGTGTGTGTGTGTGCCTGGAGAAGCCCAAACACGATAGGAAAATAAGTGTTTGAGTAGGGAATCCTTGATTTCATTACACACATATATATATATATATACACACACACACACACATGTATATATATATATGTATATATATAGAGAGAGAGAGCGAGAGAGAGAGAGAAAAAGAGAGAGAGAGCGACAGACAGACATACTGATAAGAAGAGAGAGGGAGATGAACAGACGAAAAGATTCAGAGAGACGGACGGACGGAGACAAAGATAGACACACGGAGGAGGGAAACATACAAAGGACAGACAGACTGCCCTTTTGTAAATGCAATTTCTTAGTAAATATCTGTCATGTTGATCAGACATGATCTAGTGAGGAATTTCATTACCAAAATTCAACTAAAAGCTATATGTCACGTGGCAAATATATATATATATATATATATATATATATATATATATATATATATATATATATGTATATATACATATACATATATATACATATATATATATATATACATATATATATATGCTCCCTACCATATGTATACAATGAGCTACCGAAACGTCCAAGCAATTTTAAGCAGTGTGGACTTTGTGAGTTGTACTCTCAGTTAACTAGTATAAAGACAGCAAATCTGTTTACTGCGGAGGAAAAATAGGCTTTACACTAGAAAAAATAATCCATGGAACCAATTTTCCATTATTCAGTGGCAGCTCTTATGTATAATTGTGATATCCATATTCGATTTTTTGAGATACATAAAAACACAGTGTCATACAAGGTGCGATTATGAATTCATAGCGAAAGAAATGCAGAGTAGAACTAACAAATGCCGATAAGTGAACCAGCATTGTTAAATTTTGCAATATGTTTACCAGCGTCTGTTTTTTCTCGTTGTTTTGTCCTAGAAAGCTTATTCACATTTTTTTAGTGTTTTTGATTGAAATTCGACCAAAAAGCTACGACAACCACAGAGCAGTTTCAATGACAATAGAAATCCAGAGAAAACACTTCCTTGGTTACTAGATAGGATTGCATTTTTACAATCAAATAAAACTGCAACGAAGGAGAAAAGAATTATAGGTCTATCATTTGCTTGATGGCAATATATATGATATTAAAAATTATTTAACTGGGAGAATATATATATATATATATATATATATATATATATATATATATATATATATATATATATATATATATATATATATATATATATATATATATATATATATATTTTTATTATTACTGCAAGATACCACCTATGATTAAGAATTCCCTTCGACAATGCATGACATAATGGGAGACGAAAACAATCCTCTCCCATTTCAATTGAGTAAGTTTGTCTGAAGAAAAAATACACAGGAATTTTTCAAGTTGACCTTCTTTTCCCTCTTTTGTTTTACTTCTATTTGGCAACTCTCTCATATGAGCTCAGCAATACTACATAGGGGTACAAAATTATGAGAAAACATTTATCGACCTATTCTATATTGATGACTTGGAGGATGTGAATGATGAACAACTAAAAAGTCTACAGAACACTGTTGAGAGAATCAGTCACTGCATCAAAATGGAATTTGGACTAGATGAATGTGCGAAAGCTACTTTTGAAAGGGGAAAGTCAATACTAAGATCAATGAATTAAATCAAGAAAAAACCTTTATATATCTAAGTATGAAAGTAGGTAAAGGTATACATCACGATTGAATGACAGTGAAAATAAGAAAAAAAAAGGAAAATAGAAGAATTGTACAAACAAAACTATAGAACTATACTCGAAATACTGAATACAGACGGCTAATTCACTAGCTGTTCCAGTTGTCCAATATAGTCTCAATATCATCAACTGGAACTTACTGGACATCCAACTAATAGAAACAAAACGTTGAAAAATGCTCACAGCAGATATACTGAATCACCCTAACGTTTTTACCTACCGAGAAAGGCGGATGGTAGTGGGCTCATTAAGCTGGTAATCTCCTGTATAGCAACTACCATCGGACTTCAAACTACCGACGACTCGATAATAGAATTAATGAAGAATACGAGAGTAGCAGAAGAGCTGCACTCAATTACAAAGGAAGAAAATAAATAAATCGAAAATCTTAACCTTGGGAATGAGAGCTGATTCACCAATTAAAGCTGCCAAGAGTGAGAATTAAATCACAACAAGAGGGAATGAAAATACTAAATGAGCACTGCCAAGAGAAATCATTCCACGGACAATTCCCTCTCTGCATTTAAAGAGCGAACCCATCTGTGGTTGTGAAACGGAGAGTTTCATACTGGCATCTCAGGATTAAAACCCAAAGACACATTACTACCGGGCTAACGTTCTAAGAAATAGCCCTGAAGCTCAATGTACACTATTTGATGATGGGATAGGAACTCTTGAAAACATTGTAGGATGATCCATCCTTGTAGCTCGATAAAATTAGACAGGGCCCTACGATGGGTCATCTGCACACAATACATTCATATGATAAGTGGTGGAACAAACATCTGCATGAACTAATCACAAAAACAGAAGCAAGTACATAATGAGTCTTTCCTAAAGAAACCGATGGAATTATACATACGAACAGACCAGACGTTATAGTAAAATATTTCGGTGAATAAAGGCAGATGTCATAGATATAAATGCCCGATTTGATGAAAACATTGCCATCAAATAATTTGTAAAACTTGCAAAATATGAAAAATCTTGAAAAAGCTATTAGTCGAATTTGACCACACAGGGCCGGGACAATACCAGTATTTATCAAAGCCTTTGAATACTTTCGAAAAAAAAAGTGAATTTATCTTGAAAGCACCGTATATTTGAAGTACGGATAATAAATGTTATCTCGATCCTGCGCATCAGTAGATTACCTAAGATGTGAATATAAGTACAACACATAAGATATATCATTTTATGAATACGTAAATTTCGGTTTATGAAAGATTTGTATCTTCTGTACATGTAAAAGCACTGTAAATTTTCCTCTCAAGCTATCTCAACTTATATAACAAGATAACCATCCTTACGTCTCTCGTTGAGACCCGGCTGGTGACTCTCATAGACGGGAATCCAAACTAATAACATGATAACAACCATAATTTGGAGTGGCTGTTACAATCGATTACAATCTAGAAGGAAAATGAAGCGAAAAATTGCAAAACATAGCAAAATATTGTCCTGATCTGAGAAATCTGCAGTAATTGAAGGTCAGGGTCGGACCTATAAGGGTTGGTGTATTTAGAACAGAGATGAGAATCGGATCAATATAAATTGGTAAAATCGTTCAGACTATCGAGACAACGACGGAAAGGAGTCAGCAAAGACATTGAGGATAGTTCATAAGAGTAAAGAGACTTATGAGCGTGGATCAATAAGTCCATCACCTGACAGGTAATGATTAGCTGAATTTCAAAACAAAAGTCCCGTTGTATTGTGTCCAATTTAACGTGATTAACATTCACCACTGAATTGAGTGCACTGACTCCGGAAAAGTTATATTGGAATATTTGTTGCAGGATAATAAAGATTTCATAATTAAGTTGCTGACCAACAATTTAACTATTAATGAATTTGATTTCCATTCTATTCTATTGAGGTAAGTAAATTAACTAAATATTTAAGATCACTCAATCTCAAGTGGTGGTCACTATTTTATGTCAGTATCATTTTTACTGTGCCTACAACAAAAAACGCAAATAGAACGAAAATAAACCTGAAATAAGGTCATCAAGTACAACAAGTATACTACTGCTCTTTATTGAAATATTGATAATAATTACCATAGAAATAAAACCAGGGATAGCTTGCGCGATAAAATTCTAAAACTAATCGACGTATTTGATTATTTAGTTGTGATAAAGATACTATAGGTACAAGTATATGCCAGGGATATTTTGAGAAGTTTGGAGAGATTTTGAGTTCAGGGATAAATAAGTCTCTCAGAGATTTCAGGTCATTAGCATTGATCCTTTTGGGTGACGATGTAATATCGTGAGGCAGTTAGAAATTAGAAGTGAATCATTCAACAGTGACACACCATTTACTTTGTGGGCAAATATAAAAAGTTAAAAAATGAATTCAGCATTATTTTATAGCTTTAGACATTGATTGATGTTCAAAACTCGTCTTACGAAGCCATAAATATGGATTGGTGATAAGATTAGATCTGTTCAAAAATTGTAACTAACACCTCAACCAAAACAGATACCAGGTGTGGAGGCGAAATATCTTGTGATTGTGGGAATTCAAAAGGAACCGTCTTTTACGAACTGCTCAAAACTTGAAAGACTGTAACTAAACGATTCGTAAAATTTAACTGAAAAATGGGAATACAAAAAAAAATCTGTGCGAAGAAGTTCATTGGCAAGTTTTTGTGTGACATCTCTTGTCACCAAGTCACGCATGAAACGCGACAAACCATTAGAGAGTCAGGATAGGAGGTTATTCTGCATGCTGCGTATCTTCTAGATCCGTAACCTTCAGACTCCGAATCTTCAACTGATTTTTATGCAAAAATATTGCTATTATTTTTTTCTCTTTACTTGTACTATAAGGCATACTGCATTAGCCTATGCAGTCGTTATAGCTGGAAAATATCATGTAAACGACAATTCTGTCACACTAATAGTTATGGCAATACTATTTTCACACATCAGTTCTTGTCTACTCAGTGCTTCCAAAAGTTCCATGATATTGAATAGATTTTCAATCTGTTGCCTTGAGGGCTCAACAGTTCTATACTGTTTAGGCAGAAAGTAAAAAATATTGAATGAAAGTTCTATACATAATGACTTTTCGTAAATAAAACGGCATCATCGCTATTCTTGACGGTTCTCAAACGACAAGAGAATAAAAGCAACAAAGAACTGTTTAAACTTCTAAAATGTCTCTAATATAGCGCAGGACATTTTTGCATCGAACTATTTATAATATTATGAAGTTGGTAGGGTTATTGGCAGTCATATTGCTACTGTTGTACATTTTTATTTTCGTCTTTACGTTGGTACGTCAATAAGTGCATCGACTCAATCATCAAAAAATATCTATTTCACGTAGACAATTATTATTCTTTGATGTGATATCCATCACTACAAATGATCTTACTTCAGTGGTGAATTATTTGCATTGAACGAACATGAAACTGGAGATATCATATACAAATTCTAGCAATAGCCACGTGTCAGGCTACGAGTTTATTGATCCACTCATGTATTACACTGGTCATTATTATTACTCTGATCTGAAAATAAAGATCTTCTAAAATTTTTATCTTTTTAACATATGACTGAATCTTTTTGCTATTTTATTTTCATCGTGAATAATACTGCTTTAACAAATTGAAATAACAGAGTTGTCATTTAAACGGTATTTTGTCTGCTATAACGACAGCGTAGGCTGTAGCAGTATCACTTATAGTAGAAGTAGAAGTAAAGAGAAAAATAAAGACGGCGATATTTTAGCATAAAGATCACTCGAAGAATCGAAATTGATCGACTTTGTAAATATCAATAGCAAATAACTATGAACATCCATCGTAATGCACAAGGGTGTGTCAAGGAACCATTCGGTTTTTTCTTTTTGTAACTGAACGTTTGTAAGTGATTTGCTAACTCCTGTGAGGTTTGGAATCGTGAACAGGCCCATCGCTCCGCTTAAACGCTGATCAATAAGTCGGCTCTTCAAGTCTCTAATTTATGAAGCATGACATGAAAACAAGTTGGCGAGCTAATGATTTAAACTGGGTAGAACTGAGCGCAGAGTCAATCTAGTCGCTTAACATTTCGATAAAATTAAAAAGCACACTCCAGATTTAATCGGTGCGTTTTATTTTACGAGCGCGATTCGAATCGATTATTGTGAGACGTTGAAAGACACAAACATATTTTAAAAGGATTGTGGGTGGATCCCGAGAAGGTGATAGCTGCTAGAATAGAATTTGTGACTAGGGAGTAAAATTGACGGCAGGGATCAATTTTACGACAAAATAAACTAAAATATTTTGATTAAAAAAAACAAAACTTTTTATCATGAATAACAATTTTCTATTATTATTATTATTATTATTATTATTATTATTATTATTATTATTATTATTATTATTATTATTATTACTATTATTACTATTATTATTATTATTATTATTATTATTATTATTATTATTATTATTATTATTATTATTATTATTATTATTATTATGCACTATCTCAGACCAGTTGCCTGGTGGCTACTGCTGGAGTTTGAGTGACAGCAAGTCTCTTCAAGTCTCCAGCCCTTCTCTCCTAGTTCTCATAGGTCGCAGTAATACTGTGATTTACAGCATCACACTGGTTGCCAAGTGGTCATTGCTGAAGGCTGAGTGACAATAAGTCTCCTCAGGTCTTCGACCAACATCTCTTCTCTGTTTCGCCTATCATGCCGGTGCTGTGGTTTACGTTTCTGCTTTCATATCCCTTCCACTGCTCGGTCGCTGTTAACAATTAGTGTTGCAGTCTATAATAATAATAATAATAATAATAATAATAATAATAATAATAATAATAATAATAATAATAATAATAATAATAATAATAATAATAATGATAATGATGATGATGATGATAATAATAAGAAGAAGAATTATTATAATAAGAATCATTATTATTATTGTTATTATTATTATTATCATTATTATTATTATTGTTATTGTTATTCAAAAAATAATGAGAGTATTTTGCTTATGTCATTGCAAGCATAGGCTATAATATTCGGCGAATATATTGAATTAGATCAGTTCATTTGATAGATAATCATATTGGATAAGCCAGCAAGTCCCAGATCCTATTAGTAATAACCTTAGTTCGATCCTTGCTATATGCTCCACCTTTGTGTCATCCCATATTAAGCGAAGATTAATAAATATCAATATACCTCTTTAATGATAAGGACATTTTTAACCCCTGGTGGACACCTCGTCAAGGAGTTGTTGATAGCCCCGCACACAATTATTACTGAAATGTGTTTGATCCTCAGGTGACCTTAGTAAATATTAATATTAAGAATGAGTTACACGTTAATGCAAGAGAAAATATTAAAGATTCTTGGGCGCCAGGCTGCAGAGTAGTAATTACAATGCTAATGTCGTAGACTATTACTAATGGCATGGGTTCAGTCATTGGGTAATTCCCATCTGTGAGTTTGGACCATGGTAGACTTTAATATGACTTTTTTCTCTTTGTAAGAATTATTCCCAGCTAAAGAAACGAAAAGCCTCGTTCCCTGAAACGTATGGATTAATGGCGATAATTGGCCAAGCATATTCGGGCCTCTTTTACCGTCTTTCTCGGCTTATGAGATGCTCCGTTGAATTAGATGCACCCCAATTTATGAGGTTACGATGAAAATAGGTTGGAATGCATAATATCAATCAATATTTGCTCCTCTGGGACTCAAATTAATTCTGTTTAAAATCTATACTTATTATGATGGATTCACTACAAATCGGGATTAGGCACTGGATTTGAACTAAATATAATCACTGAAAGTTGGAATTAATTTATGAGTCGATTACAGCATACGACGAGACTTGAACAACTTATTTCAGCTTCCTCTCTACAGCAACTAACACCATTCACCATACAATGAAATAGAGTTTCGACGATAAAAAACGTGTTTAAATTTACCGTCCACGAACAGTAGCAACAACCTATTTCGATTCATTCTTTCAGCATTGACATTCGGATATTCAATACATTATTTTTATGTTTTGAAGATGAATGTATTTAAACTCCAGATCATTTGTATACGAAAATGAACAATATTTTATTACACGAAGTCTATAACTCACATCCGGATAATCTGAAGTTTTAATCCTTTTATTGTGTAAAACAACAAATTTATCCAGAACTGGGGATAGGGAATTGGAGGAGAGAGGAATAGATCGACAAATCTTGCATAGTAATACGGCTACCATTGAAATTTCTGTTTATCACCATCGTATTCGAATATCGCATCTGAAGAAGACCGTACAAAAAAAATTGGTTAATACACCATCTTGACAGCATAAGCAACAAGGAGTTAAATGATCCCCTGAACTCTTTGAAAGTTAAAGTTTAAGATTTATCAAAACACAAACACGTTCATGATTCTGCAGGTATACATTTTCCTCCAGTTTTTAGCATATGTACTACACACGACACCCTTGACTATAACTGCTAATTTTTTTTCAAGTAGTTTTTTGGTAGATTGGAATTACCAATCTCTCTATTAGGTGTACATTAGACGTGAGGTTTGGTGCAATTCATCCTACAGTTTGAAATTACAGGCAGAAATTCACTGGAAAATTGAATTTAGCAACTTTCAGGAGTCGGTCTAATTCAGATGACTGCCAGTTTTTAGTATAGTTCAGTACAACGTCAATAAAAGGGAGGGGAGGGAGGTTATTGAGATCGAGTAACGCCAAACATCTAAGCTTTGAGGACATTACTACGAAATTATTACTTCAAATCTCGGATTATACCTGGGTTTGACCTCTGACACCTGGGGCTGGATGAAATTATCTAACTATCGATAAACATATCTTAGTACGGCGTTAGGTCAGATTAGATCTGATAAAGTATGAAGATTATGTTACCCCGAACTTTCGAATCAGAAGGACTGTCTTCCAATCTAAAGATTGCTATTCGAAATGCTGGGCTCAAAATCTAACAAGTCGAAAATACAAGACTATCTCGTATATCAAGCAGACAAAGTCAATTTAATGTTTTATCTATCGACCAGACTAGCTTCTGCTTTACTGCAGTATTCTCCAAAACATCTTCTCTATGCTTTACGATCAGATGAGATCTGAGGTTTTCGGAAGATAGCCGGCACCTGAAATGGGTCAGATCGTAGTTTATTTTGTACTTCCTTATTTTGTATTCTTTTTTTTTTTTTTGTCTTCCGTTAATCTGATGATATGGGTCAACCCGATCGTTTGACATTTGCCTAATGCAACAAAATAAGCAAGAATTGTTTGACTGAGAAGAGGGAAGAGTATATTGAACGATTTAACCAGCGTATGATATTCTGTGGTTCCTAAATTCAATTTTATTCTATTTGCTTTGAATTTTCCCCGTTTGACACCTGGACACGAATCATCATGATCTCATTTACATTAATGGATTCATTTGTATTATCACTGGTAAATGATATTAACTCTTGAAAATGTTGAAAATTATCATATTGCCTTGTGGCCTAATGATATATCAAATATGAAAGATTAAAATATCACACACATACACGCATATATATAATCAGGGATGCTATATGATACTATACAATACTCAATACATGATGGGTCTGATTTGAAGGCTCAGTACATTCAACATTGAACAGTTAGTTGATTAAGAGTAGAGTTTTAGATATTATGGAGTAAGGATTCACTGCACAAACACGTTTATGTTGATGTTCATGCCCTGTTTGGGCTCAAAGTTGATCATGGCAAATAATTCGCCTGAAGAAGCCCAAACAAGGCAGAAACATAATCGTGTTTGTGTAGCAAACCCTTACTCTAATACATATATATATATATATATATATATATATATATATATATATATATATATATATAGAGAGAGAGAGAGAGAGAGAGAGAGAGAGAGAGAGAGAAAGAAAGAGAGAGAGAGAGGGGGCATCAACTGGGATGTTGCCACACTTGTAGTTTTTAACTATACATTGATCTGGTGTCTTCATTGTATAGTGTGTGATTCATCTGAAGATTATCCACGACTGAATTAATTACAGTGACAAGGAAGGATATAATGTATAGAATAAAAGTCTGTATCAGAATTAAATTGTGGACTTCTTTTCATACGTATGCATACTTCTAGAAGAGTCTGTGTAATTGGGACGTAAATGAAGGGTTCAGTTTAGTGCAAAATAATATGGCTGCAGTTTTTATGCAAAGCGACGAATAACTAATTCAAAAGGGACGTTGTAAAGTTTGGAATATAGTATGTATAGTTGGAGATGAAAACAATCAACTTCTCATACGCATTCCTCGTAGATCAATAAATGCATATATATCTATATCAGTTTCTATGTATGCTGACAGATATTCATCAGCTAGTTTCTTCGTTGCTTTAAGTCAGTTTCTGCTTATATTTTATCTTTTTTTCTGATAGCTAATTCAATATATCTAGGATTATTCATACCTATTTATTTATATATTCTACTGTCAATCCCCACACTAACAGATGTATCTGATTACAGTCTGAATTTTTGGTACTTTCTTTCTTTTTATTATAATCCCTGCATATTCTCGAATAACAAAGAGCCGTAAAAGCAAGAAAAAAATCATCTAAGCAGCATAGCGTTAACAGTGCACGGACAATTCAACCACCAAAATACGCTAATGACTACCATGGTACTGTGTAAGATCATTCCGGCGCGAAAACATTGAATCTGGCACTTACAACTTTTTTGTCTTGCAATGGTCAAAAACAAACTGTCCGATTCAAAGTGTGCCATTCTGTCTGTCTGCCTTTCTCTCTGTCTCTCTCTCTCTCTGTCTCTCTTCCTTTCATGCCAAGGTATGTTACTTTTACGTCGTTACATCATGCTCACATTCCTATTTTTGAGTCTTGTCTAGATATCCTTTCCTTTTTTGCTAACTCTTACCAAAGCTCTTATTTACTTATACTAATAATTTATACTAATTCTGTAGTATTGAGTTATGATCAAATCATTTTATCACCCCTAGAATTCTATTTTGCCTGATATATTATTCCTTTTTGGAAATAAAATCATTTCACTTTCCTCTTTAGATTAATCATTAGTATTATCTACAAAGCACTTTCTCATCGTCAAGCTATTGTTAGAGTCTCTGGATTATTAGAATCTTTACCTATTCTCTTCTGTATATTATTCAGATAAGTCGTTTTATCTGGATTTATCAAATCACGCACATTTCTTTTGATCATTTTGTTTTTAGTCATTCGTAGTATAACTAATGATTTCTGATGTGTGATTTATTCTGGTTTCTCTGGTTCTGTTTTTACTTTTTCTTGTTTTCTGTATCATTTTTTGATATTTTTTAATTGTTTTTTTTTTGTTATTCCTTTCTCCCAATTTTTTTTCTTTTACAAGTGAATGTTTAAAGTTTTTATCCATTCTTTCTATTCCCTAGTATTCTATTCTGCTTGATAGTTTTTTAAAACTATTTTCTGTTTTGTTACTGTGAACTACGCTTCTTCTAAATTTCTATATACCATTCCCCCTTCATTCCATACGATTCCTATCCCAACTTTCTTTCAGAGTTTCATCTATTTTTCCTTTTGCTATACATTTAAGAACTCTCCCATTCATTATTTCTTTCAGTCTTCAACCCTCATTTCTTCTTTTCATGTTACATCAGCTTCCTTTTTTTTCAAATTTATTGTCTTTTTCTTCCTTATTCTCCATATCTGTTCTATTTTGTCCCCCATTCTAACTTTTGTCTTCCATGTTATTTGTTCAAAATTCCATCCTCAAATCCTCTGGACAAAAATCACAATCAATCATCAACAAGAGAACGACCTTTTTATTTCACCTTATATTTGCTTTTGTTGATAGAATTAATGAACAAAGAAACCCTTGTGAATTTACCAGTACTTCGCAGGCGAGACCTTTTCTCTCTTTTATAATCCTTTGGGGTCACTGATGCGCTCAGCAGACGTAACCATGGTCTCCATTATGAACCGTGGGCAAAAAGTAGAATCTGGAAGAATTTAAGTCTACAATGCTGTCGCTCTGTTCATGAACCTACCTTGTTTATTGTTGGCACCAATGGCCTTAATAGAATAAGCAAAGATAATCCAAAGACAAGGTAAGGCTCAATGTCATATTGAATAAAACTAATCCTCAAAGCGAACCCATAAAATCCTGCCGTAATTCTGTAAGTATAACATGGTCAATAACTACATAAATAAATGTAAGATATATTTTGTTGAGATATTTTCTGAAACACACAGCTATTGTAGTAATTAGTTTATGTAGGGGAGGTTTAATATTAAAGGCAACGTTGAACACAAATCGAAACAAACACACTCAATATATATATATATATATATATATATATATATATATATATATATATATATATATATTCTCTTCAGTGTGGTTATAGACTATTCATGACCTCATCCAATACTACAAGGTAGGATTGAAACCTTGCTCCAGACCCAGAGACTAGCATCTTATCTCTGTCCTACACTGGACTGGATAGTGAATAAGCTGAATGTAAGCGATATATTTATTCACGCATAATTCCCCATCCACCGGAGAGCTGTATTCCTAAGTAAAAAGAGCATTGTATAAGCTTATAATGAACAAGTTACCTCACTTAAAGAGTGATCAACCCTGAAAAAGGGAGCGTTGCATGGATGCACAAACGGTGGTTGAACTACTGTAATCGTCATGTCTTGTCTCTCTAAAGGTAATGATACGCTAGACCAATGTTCATTATTTCATCTTATTTCATACCATTGATGCTTTCGTGTTTGACTTGTTG
>OY735201.1:54768566-54793566 GCA_963457665.1 Thysanoteuthis rhombus | reverse complement strand
GAACAACAAAAAGAATAATTTAACAAAAGCGGTAAAAACAATGCAATCCACCATTTACAAATATGAACAAGATAAAGAAGAAAAAAAATGTAAAAACAAAATAATGCACTAGCTTATAACATCAATTCAAAAGGATGTATCCTTGGTCTAAAAGGAGAAACAGTGATCGTTACATTTCCAAACACAAAAATTCTCTTGAACAAGAGATCAGAATACTTACAAAAATTTCGGTAGGGAAGTAAATTCCTACTAGTTTATGTACCACAAGATCACGACTTCATCGATTAAAACAAACCTGAAATGACAAGTCAAAAATATTGATTTCAAAACTGCATATAAAATCGTCCATCACAAACCAAACAACAAAACCAGTTTAATGGCAAATCAAGATAATACCCCAAAAGCTAAACACAACTTCAGAAGCAAAGAAATTGAAAAAAAAAAATAACAACATAGTTAACTGACTGCCCAAACTCACCAGCTTTAAATCAGCTAATAAACTCAATTATATACTACATCTTTTCCATGTGCAAGTTGAATTAATAGTTTCATTATAATTTGACCCAGGTCCCTTCATCTCAAATGTATATCCACATAATTCAAGTCCATGCATTTATTTATTAATTTATTAATTCATATGAAGATTAGAATTTGAATCTAATCCCAACTAGACCAATCTATATATCCCTCAAGATACTCAAGTTATATTAACACTTCATATCAATATCACCCTCCCAAATCTCCATTTTCCATTCAATTGATCTTGTGCAAAAGTTAGATTGTGTATCAGTAATCAGTACTTCCAATATTTCTTCAAGTTTTAATTTTTTCCGTATTCTCTACCGTGCATTCCATTAAGATCCGTGTTCATATGTATCAACAGAAAGCTGGAATCCAAGTTTTCCCCCAACCCCAAATTAATGACCAATCCATTAACGAGGCAATTCAGGAAGTCGTAAGTTGGCAAGTGTTCTGTTGTACGGATTACCCTGTAATTAAATCGATGTTCTCTGTTCCTGATCTCATTTACCCATGCATTACATGATAAATAAGGAAGGATGAGAAATCCCCAAGCTAACTCGAACACATCAACAAAAACACAAAAAGATTGTTTTTTCTTCGATAGAAATTTGAAATGTTGGAAAAGTTCACCAATTTATCATCATCATCATCATCATGAGTCATTTATCGTCCATCTTTGGACAGAGACCTTCCAAAGGTTTTGCCAAATCCCTCTATCGTGTGCAGAGCCATTATTCATTAATCCGTCTTATTCATCTCAACATTTTGTATCCTGAGGGCCCCAGTTTTACATGTGATGTCTGGGGATCTATGCTGTAAATCATGATGTCCATCGGTTGTCTCTCATTGTTGTAACATGTCCAATCTATTGCTGTTTTAGTTTTCCAATGGGTTGTATGATTTCTTGTACTTGCCTTATATACTGTGCTCACTCGAATGTGGTTGATCATGATTCTCTCACGTACATGTTGTAGGGTTTTCAGATTTAGGGTTAATCTCTTGCTTAAATACTACGTTTCAGCTCCATAAGTGACAATCGGGAGGATGCATTAGGTGTATACTCTCTTTTTGTGGAAAAGATAGAATAAGATGCATGTCGTAAGCGCTGCTCTGCACTGATGAATTGCATATGAAGAAGACCATATGGACATTTAATTAGCAACAACTACAGTCACAACAACAGCTGCAAGAAAAAAAAACAAAAAAAGAAGAAAGAAACACGAGATTTGATGAAGTATGGAAAAGAGGATAGATTAAGACCATACAGACCTCAGCACTACAAGTGACTGCATGGATACTGAGGTGAGCACTTCATTCAAAAGATCTACGATCGCCAGTTTTTGGAAATGGTCAACTGCTCTAAATCAGGGGAAAGTGTTGGATGTATAGGATCTACAACTCCCAATTATTAGAAATGGTCAAACAGCCGAAGGTAAAGACGATACAAACCGCAGATAGGTGAGAACAATAAGGAGGAGATGTACTCTCACAGGGTTCAGCGATAACCAAAGGGCAACTGGAGCAAAGCTATAATCCGCAGCACTGATGTAGAATTTGAGAGTGGGACCAATACTTGAGGAGACTTACTGTCATTCAGTCCCAAGTAGTGATCAACAGGCAACTAGTTAGAAAATGCAGTTAATAATAATAATAATAATAATAATAATAATAATAATAATAATAATAATAATAATAATAATAATAATAATAATGATAATAATAATAATAATAATAATAAATTTAAGAAAAAAAAGGAAAGGTCAACCACCTAATGTACATGGACGATCTAAAATTGTTCGCAAAAAACAGGGGAGAGCTTGAGACTATGTTCAACGAAGTAAAGGAATATAGCGAGGACATCGGAATGGAGTTTGGAATAGAAAAATGTGCAATCATGGTGATGCACAAAGGAATGCTTACATTGACTGAAGGAATTGAACTCCCGGACAACAGCAAGATTAGGGCATTGACCGCACAAGACCAATACAAATACCTAGGCGTCCTTGAATGTGACACGATAAAACGGGAGGATATGCGGGAAAAAATAAAAAGAGAATACCTTAGAGGGATAAGGGAAATATTAGAGACCAAATTAAACAGCAGAAATCTAATAAAAGGAATGAACACCCGGGCGATGTCAGTAGTTAGATGTACAGGGCCATTCCTAGGATGGACAAAGGAAGAACTCCAATCAATGGATAGGCGAACTAGGAAACTTACGACGATGCATAAAGCATTACACCCTAGAGATGATACAGATAGACTATACGTTAAGAGAAAAGAAGGTGGCAGGGGGCTCATCAGCATAGAAGACTATGTCCAGAGAGCTAAAGTAGTTCTAGAAAGGTGTGTGCAAACAAATAGTTAAGAAACCATAATGAGCGCAAAAGATAGTGCAACAAACAACAAAGTAGAAAACAATGGAACAGTACAGTAAACAAGAAAAAAAAGATGGGAAGAGAAAAAATTGTATGGCGAGTTTAAGAGGCAGATACAAGATGTAGCAGACGAGAGATCATGGACGTGGTTACGAAAAAGAAAACTTAAGAGAAAAACGGAATTGCTAATCATGGTAGCCCAAAACAAAAGCATAAAGGACAAACTACATAAAAACAAAAATCGACAGAAAACAGACAAACAGCAAATGCCGCATGTGCGGTGAAAGAGATGAGACAGTAAACCACATAACTAGTGAATGTAGTCAACTCGCCCAGAAGGAGTATAAGCTTAGACACGATAGAGTAGCAACGATGATACACTGGGAACCAAGCGAACAAATGGGATTCAGCCATGTGGAAAAAGTGGTATCAGCACAAGCCAGAGGCAGTTTTGGAGAATGACAACCACAAACTACTCTGGGACTTTGACATCCAAACCGACCACCTCATCCAGGCAAGAAGACCGGACTTAGTAATGGTAGACAAAAAAAGGAATGCCTGCCAAATAGTAGACGTTGCTGTACCTGCAGACCATAGACTTAAAAAGAAGGAGAGTGAAAAACGGGAAAATACCAGGACCTAGCAAGAGAGTTAAAGAAGATGTGGAACATGAAAACCAGGGTAGTTCCGGTCATAGTGGGCGCACTAGGAACAGTCCCCATAACGCTGAGGGTGAGACTGGAGGAGATCGGGATTAGGGGAAGGATTGAGACCGTACAGACCACAGCACTACTGGGAACTGCGCGGATACTGAGGAAGGTGCTAGAGATATAAGTACTGCAACGAATTTTAGCCCTGACATGATAGGTGAAAGAGGGAAGAGACGTGAGCTGAAGACCTGTGGGGACTTATTGTCACTCAGGCTTCAGCGATAACCACTGGACAACCGGTGTGAAACTGTAAATCGCAGAATTACTGCGACCTATGAGTACTAGGAGAGGTGGGCTGGAGACTTGAGGAGACTTGCTGTCACTCAAACTCCAGCGGTTACCACCAGGCAACTGGTGTGAGATTCCAAATAATAATAATAATAATAATAATAATAATAATGACAATAACAATAACAATAATAATAATAATAATAATAATAATAATAATAATAATAATAATAATAATAATAATAATAATAATAATAATGATGATGATGATGATAATAATTATTATCCTTTTGAACGTTGTTAATATTACAAATCAAATTCACTTAATTGATAAATTTGTTTACATTATATAGCTATAGTATAAAACTAACATTCTACTCGGATATACAACCACCATTTTAAGAACACAAAGGAAACCATGTGGCCACTCAAAATTCGCGCACGCAAAATGTGCCATTCCATCATACACCCCAACCAATCAAGCACTGACCCAATCATCTGAACTGAAGAATGGAGAACAATAAAAATGAAAAAAGATAGCAAAATACCCCAACAAGCGAAAATAATATAGTTTCCAAAAGCAAGGTGGGGAAAGAAAAAAAAACAGTAAAAAAAAAATTCTAAATATCGATCGGTCAATCTATCTAACTTTCTCTCTGTCTCTTTCTCACCCCCCCCACAAACACTAACAAACACACACACACACACACACACACACACACAAACAAGCACACACACACACACACACACACACACACACACACATATATATATATATATATATATATATATATATATATATATATATATATGCATATATATGTATGATATGACAGGAAGTCGATTCGCTGTACGAAAAAGTTTATGTTTCTGCCCTTTCTGGGTCTCATCTATGACATAAATCCATTACATATCAGACATTGCTTTATATCATATTAATCATGCTATATTGTGAATCTGATCCGTACTAAATGTACTATGTATACATCTACGTATTTATGTATACATTATACATTCATGTTAAAAATGAACATCTTTCTCAACTATATGAAACGAGAATTTTGAATAGTTGAGGGCCATCAGCCTATATCAGGAAAAGAGAGCGCAAATATTCTGTGGTTAGTCTATCATTAGAAACAGTGACATTTTCCTGTTGTTGAAAAAAAGTTATCCAATAATGTTTAGTGAGGTTATGATTGAATTTATTTCGATGATTTGGATGCAAAAAATGCAGAATGATATGTCGAGGGCGTTAAATCCAAGAAAGAAAAAAATAACTTCCTTGGAGACGGGTCAGAATCTGATTGGTTTATTGTCACAAATCAACATCTTATGTTTGACTGAAAATGAAAAAAGAAAAGCATGTCTGATTTTAGTTTGTATCAATAGCTTTTGAGCTTCGAGATTTTCACTTTTGTTTCATTGCCAAATTTTATCTAAAAAAACTTGGCTGTGTCTATCAACGGAATATCGGGATGTTACAAACTAAAGTCGGTTGTTAATGAAGTTTTAGCAGCACGGAAAACATTACATATCATAAACCTCCTTTGAAAAGCTGGAAATTCCCATCCGTCTTAACATATTGATAACAGAAATATACATGAAATTATGAGTATGAAACATGTACGGATTAGTTAACTAATGATTTATTCGTATGCTTTCGTTTGCATTTTTCTCATATTAGTTTTCTAAGATTTACCGAATCATTTCAAATGAATAGATTATCATTTTTTTCTGGCTTAGAAAGCGTGTCTTTTTGTTTGCCTACCTTTGCCTAAATTCCTTCATCATCATCATGATCATCACCACCACCACCACCACCACCACCACCACCACCACCACCATCATCATCATCATCATCATCACCGGTCTCTTAACGTTCGTCGTAGGACATAGACCTTCTCCAGGATTCGCCACAATTGTCTACCATGGTCGTCACAGAGCCAGTATTTCCTGAATCTGTCTTCGTCTCTCCATCTTGTGTTCTGCCGGCCTCGGTTTCTTATGTGATCTTTGGGGATCCATGTTATTAGACGTGATGACCATCGGTTGTCTTCCATTCTTGCAACATGGCCTACCCATTACCTTCTGAGTTTTATAATAGTTTCTATGATGTCACAGACATCCGTTTTGTTCATGATGTACTGTGCTGTCTTTTGATCTCTCCATGTAAGGTTGAGCATAATTCTCTCATGCGCACGCTGCATGCTCCTCGGTTCGTTGGTCTGTCTCCTAGTTAGGTTTAAATTCCTCACATACTTGTAAATAACGGCTAAAAAAGACTATGTGACCAAATTATCGATGCCTTTGATTACAGGAAATGTAAGGAGAATAATGACAATAAAACTAATGACCAATAGAATAGAATTAGAACGTTGAGGTGATTGTTATAGAACAGAACATAAATTTTAAGACGAATGTGGTCATATCCTTATCTAGGAAAAATTTGTTCAGGGAAAGAGTGGATCAAGTGACTCAAAGGAGTCGAGGGATATAAATTTCGGTTGGTGGAGGATATGTTATATTTCGGAGCCGACACGAATGCACAACATGACCTAAGTGATTATGGCTTAAAACATGAGCTGATGGTATTACGTTGACTAAGCACGCTGAAAACAAGAATATATATATATACATATATATATATATATATATATATATATATATATATATATATATATATATATATATATATATATATATATATGCAGAAAGAGAAAAACTAATTACTCCACAGGACGTAACAAAAAACAGTAGCTACTCACCAATTAGCTAAATTTCAAATACTGAAACGCACTGATTTTTCTCTTTTTTTATTCCTTTTGAATTTCATTTCAATTTCATCAAAAGAACGAAAAGTGTTTCAATAATTCATATTCAGTTCAAAATCAGGGAAAGATTAACTTCCCTATATATTTATAATATTGTTCTTGTCATTGGAGAAAAACAAAGGCAACTCTAACTCAACCAGAGTGTGAGAAAAGAATAAACATAGCCTAGTGTTGGTTGTTCTCATTTTTCTTTTGTTTTCTTGAGTCCTCAGTGTCTCCTGGCTACTAGAACCAAATGTCCCAAGGGCTTAGATGTATATGATCTTACGCTAACCAATTTACATGTTTGATAATGATGAATGCAATATACGAAGAAAAGGTTAAGCCTAGAGCTGCGAGAATTATCCGCATTTGTTTCATATGCACAAACTATGACGCAGATTAATGAAAAAAGAGTGATAAGGGAGTTTGAAAGATTTGATCTTCTGTCAGTGATAAAGCTCTTGTAGCTCAGAAAAATAAAGTAACATACGAAAGAAAACGCTTCGCAGGGAGGAAAGGGATACCGGGAGAGTCTTCCTTATTTCAGATAAGCGCTGTTTGCTGTTGACCATAAACTGTCCGTCTTGGTAGTTGGGATGGGAAATCAAATGGAACTAGAAGGATGCATTTTCTCAAGGGACTTCAAGTTTGATTGCACCGTTGTTCCAGATTGCTAACGAAGAGATTAGGATGACATTACAGGAAGTATATTTTTGGTAAGGATACGAAATATACAAGTAATCTATTCAGAAGTATTTCTATTGCTTAAATATGCGATATTTGATCTGGATATACTGTATTGGGTACAAATAGCCGATATGCAAGCGATGGGTGACTGTGAAAAAAAAACATGGTACTGCCCAAAATTATAAACGGTTCTTTCCCTAGTCAATTGTTCTGCCTCCGTTAAAATTGCTGTAAAAATTTTTATGATCGTTCATAGACATTGTGCTGTGTACGTATAGCCAAGATTCAAGAGAGATGACTGTGAAAATATGGATCAGTCTCATTATTTGAACATCTCTCCCTTAATTTATTGGTCAACCTTCGACAAACTTGATTGCAATTCATCATGAACTTGGAGGTATTGTGTTATATCTATCTATCTATCTATCTATCTATCTATCTATCTATCTATCTATCTATCTATCTATATATATATATGTATATATATATATATATATATATATATATATATATATATATATATATAACACAATACCTCCAAGTTCATGATGAATATATATATAATATGTATATGTGTGTGTATGTGTGTGTGTGTGTGTGTGTGTGTGTGTGTGTGTGTGTGTGTGTGTGTGTGTGTGTGTGTGTACCTACAATGCAGTAGAGGTAAGCGAGAAAAAATCCTGGGTCTGCTCCAAAATCTAAACACCACATCCTCAGCGTACTGCTCACAATTCATAAAAATGTCATCAAAAATCATTCTGAACTTAAAGATTATTATATGGACCTAAAGTAAGTGTCTGCTCTAGCATTATCATTACATTGTAAATGGAACTCCCCATTCTAATCCCCTGAATTGATTCTTTCACAAAACCTTACGTAAATAGAGTGTTGGACATTGAGTTGCACCATTTTGCATTAGATAGGGTGCGAAAACTACGAGATAAGAATGCAAAAACCCCAAAAAGAGAAATGGTGCCAAAATGAATAAATACATTTTGAAAATAGAAATACTAGTGAAAAATAATACAGGTATGCAATGTCTCAGTTAATTGAAATTCAAGATAATATAGTAATCATTTTAGCTTACATATGGATATTTGACGTAAATACTATGTACTCGCCAATGTCGAGGTAATACATATGAATCTGCTTCGTGATGTTTTTTCACATGGCTGTGCTAAGTGACAATCTCACTGTGTTGTTAATTGCCAATTAAGCATATTGCGTAGAGATTAAGAGAGGTTACTTGTGTAAACCCTTCTTTATAAAGAGTTGAACAGTATGAAATGGTCTCATTAATTTGTGTTGCAACTGAATCATCTACGTAAACAGCTTGTTATGCCCACACATACTCACATTAACACGGAGACATATACCGAAGCATACAGACACAGAAATACACGGACATATATATATATATATATATATATATATATATACATATATATATATATGTGTGTGTGTGTGTGTGTGTGTGTGCGTGTGTATGTGTGTGTATGTGTTCGTATGTGTATGTGAGTGTGTGTACATTGTATGTATGCTTATACCAGATATACATGGTATATATTTCGCTGTCCTCATCAGTTTTACGAGAATCTAAAAAAAATATAAAGAATATTTTCCGTCTATGCCGTTATATCTTTCACAACATTTTGGCCATGTATCTTTCGGCCTTCTTCGCATGAACTTTAGTCTCACTCTGTCTTTTAGTTCAATTTGTCTAACTTGAAGGTGAACCAGCTGTAAAAACTTGCCATGTATCTCCTTCAAAGATGTTGCTGCTTTTTTGAAACTATCTTAATATCGTGCAGAACCCACATATCTAAACTGTCTTACTAAAGGAATGCTACAAACAACACATTTTTAATCCACTAGACAGTGTTAAAGGCTATTCGCATCTCCTGCTAAAGAAGAGAAGAACCTAGAAGGAAGTTACAAAATATAAATTTAGGCTGCTATAAGCAGTCTCCAGGCTGTACTTAAAAAATCACATTTTCCGGATATGGATAACGAGTGACTACCTCGGAGCCATTGTCTTGAAACTTATTTGGGAAGGATTTCAAGGGGTATTCTTCACAAATAGGCCTTTGGCAAAATATATAGATCCATGCTTAGCTTGTTTAAGGAGAAAAAGAGAAGAAACACAATTATGCAGATTTTCAAATATTTCACATAACGTTTAGTCGACATAGGTATACACAGAATTTTGGTTCTATTTTTCCCTCTACTTTTGTTCACAGAAAAATGGATTGAATATTTAAAACGATCTATTTCTTGAGATATAGCTAGGGGCTATGACAAGGATTTCAGCTTTCCTTTTATTTGTTTGAATTACCAAAAATGATATAATGTAAAAAGAATTACAACAGTTCTTTTCATACACCATGTGTGTCATCATAAATATCAGAAAATGGGCAAGAGGATACTTGAATTCGTGCATTGTACAAACCCACTAGATTTTGGAAAATTTGCGTTTGTGTGTGCACCGACTATATGACGGTTGGCCATTGTACAAAATTTATACACGCCAGATATTTCAGTCAATACAGAAAACAGTGCAGTGTCGAAATTCAAGTTGTTTATGTCATGGGTTTTGAAGAATTTAATAAAGATAAACATTTGTCTATAATGCAAGCCTCATTATGGCCATTAAACGAAAGTGCACGAATAATCTGCCTCTTTTGGCGTCATTTCTCTAACACGTCTCTGAAACGCTAGCTTCATGTTGTTTAAAACTGATAATAGAGATATATGAAAACACTACCTCCCTTTATCATGTAGTAGTATACCATCCATGTAGTTTTTCATTTTGTATAAGGTTTTGTGTCCATTATATATTGATAATATTTTATACAAAAAAAACTTTTTTCAACAAGGCTTATTTATGTAGCTTATTTAAAAACCCTCTTAACGATGCAGGATCAGCAATTGTAGCAGCAGACATGCCTCACTGTTTGTGTTGTTTTTATTGAATATTTATACATTTGAACATTAAATCTGTCGTGTCGGTTTTAATTCAAGAATGCATATAAACAAACTTATGGAATCATCTTTGAGAATGCTAATTCCATAGAAATAAGAAAAATTCTTCGATTCAATTTTTTCATCACCATATTTAACCGGAGAATTAGACAATTTGCACAAACCTTAGAGTTAATTTTGCCACCCGCTGTGATAACTTCATAGCTAGTTGAATATACGTGGATCTTATTACAGGATACGAAAATACAGCTTTGTTTTTCTGGTCGCCCCAAACAAAACCAATATATCATGGTTGATGAAATTTATTATAATTGTACAGGGAAATATCATTAGTTTTACAAGCAACGGCACGTAAGTTATTTCGATTTCTAGAACCCTTCATCATTGACTATTTCTTTCTTTTTTTTTATTACAATATTCAAAGCCTCGCCCTATTATAAACATTACATAATTATGAGCGCATCATTATCATCATCATCATCATCATCATCATCATCATCATCATCATCATCATCATCATCATCATCATCATTTAATGTCCATTTTGGAGTATAGATCTGACCAAACGATCTAGGGTTCCACGGTGGCAATATCTTATAAAACCGCCCAAATCGTACCACTGTTTTTGCTTTTGTTCTATTTACTGATGGCCACAATTTTGCGTATAACCTTTAAGAATCTGCAATGTGAACTGTGCTGTCCAGTGGTTGACCTGCACCTTTGAAAAATGGCCTGCAGAATGCCAATCAGATTTCCTAATGGATTATATGATATATCCTTGTCAGCTCTCAAACCAAAATGATTAGCCGTTTGATTTCTAGGTATTTTTTTCACTCATTGGTATTTTCACCTTTCGGTCCACCTTTTAAACAAAGCAAATATACTTTCATTTTTCAGTAAAAGTAAAATTAGCCTGACAGAAAGTCATAGGAGCAGGTGGCCGATAAAGTATCAGTTTGAAAGTGAATGCGATAGTCTGACAAGAATAGTTTGCTGAATATTATTGAACTGGAGTACAAGTGGCAGGTATTTACTTAGTCTACATAGAATTTAACACTTGTAAGCGAATTATCATTTAAAAAGAATCTAGAGCCTAGCAATTATCCAATAGATAATAGCTTCAATTGGCTCCCGAGGGTCCCCGTGCTATATAATGTCAAAAGTTTGATCAACACAGATGAGTAATATCTATAGCAAATCCCACTCTAAGTCGCCAAATATTTATCAAATTTTAAAAATATCAGGATGTAAACATATACTTACATCAAAAAAGAGTTACCATTTTACCCATGTCACAAATTCAAGAAAAAAAAACAAAAAAAAAACGAACTCTACTCAATGGTTTGTATGGTTTCCAGAATTTTCCTATCAACCTTAAATATGGAAGTGGCTAAAAAATTTCATCAGCCGTTTAAAAGTAGCAACTTTTTTGGGAAATAAATAGCAAGAAAGATCTATATTCTGGATGGGCGTAAACCTGGGTGTTGGCACTTTGTTGGACATATGCAAGACGGGTCTAAAGAAAGATCGAGGAGAGGGGTTAAATATGCTCGTTTTTTATGTTTTTTTTTCATATATTGTGGAAACTCGCACCTCTATTTCACACAGAGAACAGCGAATTCCCTGTTTTTCTGTGATTTTTTTACGTCAATCATATAAAACTAAAATCAGTCAGTAGGCCTCCAACTCCTTTAGAAAGGTTCCACATAGAAATATCTGAATGTTTTCATTGTTAAGAGACATAATACATATTAGATGAAACAGTCAAATAACGTATTCAACCAACATATGGCTTTAAGAAATTCACCATCTCTCATCATGTGTAATATATATATATATATATATATATATATATATATATATATATATATATATATATATATATATATATATATGTATATATATACATATATATATATATATATATATATATATATATATATATATATATTTATATATATATATATATATATATATATATATATATATATATATATATATATATTTATATATATTTATATATATATTACTGCTTATAGGTATTCGGACAAAAAGAAGTTCTGCTTAAGAAGCTTGGTTTAAAACAGGAACTTTACGCAAAAGAATCTCATTGTACTTAGCATAAAAGAAAAAAAAACATTACTCATGTCCTTTGATTCGGAATATTGAATTCTGGAAAATAACTTTTTGATGAAATTAAATTGTTGAATGAATTGAATTTCTTATCCTGAGAAGTTCATTGCCGTAACCGAACGTCAAGTTTGAAAAAGCTAACTAACTTCGCTTTCCTTTGGAAAGTCGACAAATTAACAAATTGAATATACGATTACATGTTTTTTCTCAAATTGCTATCATGGGTAAAAGAAAGATTACATACTTGTTTGAAGACTTATGAGAAAATGGTTAAATGTTCATAAGAAGGGCACTTTATACACACACACACACACACACACACACACATATATGTGTGTGTGTGTGTGTTTGTGTGTGTAAATGCGTGAACGTATATATTAGTAGGTAAATAATAGATAGATAAATTATGCAAAAAGAACTGAATTAGTTTGTGAAATAAGGAAATCTACACATTGCAAGTTATGGTCTTAAGGTACAGGCATTTATGAAGTCTTCATCGGTTTTTTGCATGATGGCGAACGAAATTTGTTTGACTAACCGTTGACTATCCAGTGAAAGGGGGTAGTTTCAAATTATTCGTACTTGATTAGTTTTCAAATTACTAAGGTGTCATGAAATAGAAATAAAGTTGATATAAAAATTATGAATTAATCATAAAACTTTCTTTGGAAAAAATGAATATTGAGGAAAAAAAACTGAAATTCACTCACCTATCAAGAAATTGAATTCTAGAACTTACCAAAAAATACGACTAGCTGAATGGTGATAAAGGTAAAGATGATTACACATCGTTGAAGAATAAAAGCCTCACGGATCCACAAAAAAGTAGGAACGTCGCTTTGGGCGATTTTGTTAGGACTATAGAATCCTTTCCTCTGGATACCACAACATCAGACATTAAACACGATGTTGACATAAAAAACAGGGAAGCCATGGAATTTTAATATACAGATGATTCAATTATTACGATACGAGGTCTTCATAATAGACAAACCCACGGGTTAATAATGCCAGAGCATACCGACAAACTAAGACTTGAGACACAGATTTTGGTTTAATAAATACCCCAACAAAATACGAAACAAATCTAATAATACTTTCATACTGAAATCAATGCAATTTATTCTAGAGAACAATATTTTCTAATTCGACAACTTTTCAAGCTCATTACAGAAATTGGAACTAAAGTCACCTTCAAATTGCAACATCAACGATTGCATAATTAAGAAGAATGATTTAATACCAGAATATGCAAAATTTTCGGATATAAATCCTCAGGGGTTCTTAAAAAATCGTTGAGTCACTTTTTCAATGATTGCCTCCTAATAAGGAACGAATCTCGAGAAAACTTTTTCATCCATATCACATATTGAATAATCTACATGAATACATTGATTTCATATTGGAATTCAACGAACATGACATTCCATTTTGGTGCTATAAAATCGTGAAAAAGGAAGAGAAATTCTGACCAATGTATATTACAAACCCTCAGACAATGAAACATACTTACTTTATTCGCTGTATCATCCTAAATACATAAAACATACTATACTACTTTCCATAGCCCGACGCTTGAAAACAATTATATCAAAACAGAGTGGTTTGAATCTTAGACTCAAAGAACTACAAAAATTCGTACATGAACAAAACTATCCTGTCTCCACAATTAGAGCTGGAATAGAGAAAAGCCATAAAATTAGATTGCTAGCTGTAAGCACTTAATTAAATAAAACTAACGTTTTTCAATTTGTCAACAGCCACGACCCTTTCAACCCTAAATTATTTAAAGAAATGCAGCAAAACACTCACATCTTCAGAAACAACACGTGAGCAACACACTCATGAATCCTTAATAGTTTAAAGTGAACGCCAAACTTAAAATTAAAAAGAAAATAATGACAAAAGCAACGTACCCGGAGAAAACAGAACTAGAAAGAATATAACCATATACAAACGACCAAATTGCAGCTGAAGATTACATTTAATAAAAGAAGACATACATACTTTAATGTGGGGTATAACCTTTAAAATCAAGTTTAAGGTCTCTTGTGATATTGAATCATCATCTATGCCATTTTTTACCGAGGTTGCGACGATGAATACTTACTCATTTTTTTTCAAATCCTAAAATAGACCCTCAAATACCGCCCCCAAACATCGACCTCTAAACATCCGACAGACGCCTTTACAAAAAATCTTCCCACTATATTCCATTTCACTTCCCAGCGTTTTTTGTTGCTTCTTTTGTTTTTTGTTGCTTTTTTTGTTTTTAATTTTTGTATCGTTTTATGGGCCGAATGATACATTCACCATGTAATGACGGAAGACCATTTCAAGTGCAATTTCTATATAATATAACGCAATTAACAATCATTCAGTTGGATCACATATTGATTTTGTAATAACGTAACTGTCTCGATGAAACAAACAAATTGAGCAGATATGGACGGTGAGAAAGCAAAATGAGGATTTGGGGTTGAAATAGATATTCAAGCCTTTGCATTACTGGCAGCTGTTTAGCTCAACAGTTTGAAGCTACGTGGTTTTGAAACTGTTATAAGTCACAGTTCCAACTCCTGTAGCGATCCCAATTTTTTAGATTGTTTATTCGGTTTGCGTTGTCTCGGCCAAATTATACATTTACCAGGGAATAACAGATTTCAAAAAATTTCAATATAGTAATACAACGCAATTATATAATCATGACAAAATTATCTAAACACACCGAAACATGATTACAGCTATACCCATTCTCTAATACACATTTATACTACCACCCTTTTCAACACAACATGACACTTCCCAACCCTCACACACAAACTGACAACCATACCAGAACACATCATACTTAGACCACTGCCTCTAACACTCACACACATTGATTCTTCATATCATTCATATCCCCTCAAAATGAAGTTCCAGCAAAACCCTTCTCCCTTCTCAAAACTCTCACCAACAACTGGGATTTTATGATACCCATGGAATATGAACTCTGCTTTCTAGGAACATGTACTGAGCCAGTTAAAGCTTATCAAAAATGCTATACCTTGAAACAATAACTAAAAAGTTTGCACTCTCTTTTTCCACACACAAACACACATACACACACAAATGCACACACACACACACACACACACACACACACACAAACACACATACACATGTATACATGAAGGAAAAAAATTATATCAATATAGCACATGTATATGAGCAGAATAACTATTCATTCACGAAAAATCTTACATTTGATATAAACTCACATAGAGTAATCGTAATATTCAAAATGCTAGACATACGCGTGAATAAATATAACGCTTAGATTCAGCTAACCTCCAATTCCGTGGGGCAGAGGTGGTATGCCAGTCTTTGTACCTGAAGCGGAGGTTTCGATCTTACTTTGTGGTACTGGACAGGATAATGGATAGTTAAGCTAAACTGAAGAGTTGTAATGCAACGAAACACCTGTCTATGCATGATACAAGATTATATATATATATATATATATATATATATATATATATATATCAACGATAAAAACATCTACGGACAGTTGCTTCGTCGTATTATGACTCATCAGTGAGGCTATAGACTTGGTATCAACCTAAAACCACGGAGGGAGGTGTAAACTTCTCTTCAGACTCGGAATTTTGCATTTTACCCCTGCCGTACGCAGAATTGGAGGATCAATAGCACTGTATATACACACACATATAGCCTGGAAAGGGTTACAACATTGAACACCACACATTCAGAAGATTTGTTATTGTACTTTGAATAAATTGTCTCTTGTAGGGATCATCAATAGTAAACCATGTAACCGGTTCAGGTTTTTCTGAATGCAATACAGTTATATTAAATTGCACCCACGCAGTGTTGACCAAACATCACCTCATTTTCTTATCAAATATGTCATACCATATATATATATATATATATATATATAGAGAGAGAGAGAGAGAGATAGAGAGAGAGAGAGAAAGAGAATGATGTGCGTTTACTATGGTAATTTTTAATATACTAAACAGAAGAAAAAGCCAGATTAATGAAGAAAAAACGTATGGATTCACACGCTTTTTATATGAATCTGTTTTATTAAGGTATTGTCTGTATATGTTCATAATTATCATGATATGGTTGAATGTGATTGTGAGTACATATTCGTAGATGCTTATGTGTGCGTATGTGTGTGTGTATGTGTGTGTGCATTTACGTGTGTGTCTGAATACAACGTGTGGGATACTGGGGGCGCACACGTGCACATATCAACTTACGAGCTTTGATTTCCCCAAGGAAATCTAAAATAGCTCGGCAATTACATTTTTTCTCTCTCTAATAATTTTGCTACTCATTATCAACCATAAAACAAGTGCAACATCCCTTCCTGTTATGTCCCACTTGTTTTTGGTTGATAACGACGAGAAAAATAAACTCTCCATAAACGCTGTGCGAGTCTGATGAATCCCATTGGTGCATTCTGTTCTCGTGATTTCTCGCCCGGTTAAGAGACGAGAATGAGGCACGATTAATTTCTACCAGGTTTCCTCAACATTAGCAATTTGAAATAGAGTCTTAGCAACATAGTTATCGATTAATTTTTTCCTGAGTGAATTCTATGCTTTAAATATATCTCTTTCGATTCCTCTAAACAGATCGATAGGTGCTAAATCCCAATTAACAATCTATCCAAGATAGCCGAACTGCACCTACACACACAAATATGAACGAACTCAATTACGCACTGACACACACACACACACACTTACACTAACACACACACACACTCACACACACATACACACACACATATGTATATGAGAGAATCATACCCAACGTCGAATGAAAAGATCATAGTACAGCCCATTGTATCAGAAAGAAACAACTCTAATTGGCAATGGGCTGGACATGTACCAAAGATGTCAGACAACCGCTGGACATAACGTCTCACGATTAGGATCCCAAGATATCAGGTGCAAGGCTTTGTCCGATATAAAGAAAGATGGTGTGATAAACTAAATAAATTCAGAAAGTTATGGCTCATCAATGCCCTTGATATAGAGGTGAGATGCATCTTGGGGGAAGTCTTACGTCAATAGCCTGATAATCTATATATATATATATATATATATATATATATATATATATATATATATATATATATATATATATATGATACTTGTGAAAATATACATATATATATATATATATATATATATATATATGATACTCTTTATATATATATGTATATATATATATATATATATATATATATATATATATATATATATATATATATATATGATACTCTTTATAAATATATATATATATATATAACAAATATAATAACTCATGTAAAATGACAAACTACATGTAAGACATAAACTACATAGCGAGAAAGGGAGGTTGTATTTGATCAATATATATATATATATATATATATATATATATATATATATATATATATATGTGTGTGTGTGTGTGTGTGTGTGTGTATGATTACCCAGTGTGGCAGAGCATGGCCTGGCAGTCTTCATGATTTGCCAAATAAAAATTATACCAGACATTCCAACTGTCTCCGCAGTCTCAAGAGGCCAAGCCCAATCACTTGCTCAATGGCAAATACCAAAACACTCCACCTAAAAAAAAGCATGTGTTCCTGCTTCGCCATCGGTCCAAAAAGGCCCAAATATATTATTTGCCGCAGATACAAGTGATATATTTCAACAGCGTCTACCCAAACACTCCACCTGAAAAACACCCATTTTTGCGGGGTAATCAATCCAAAAAGGTCCACATATATCTTTTTGAAAGGATTGGGGTGATATGCTTCAACAGTGATTGTGCAAGCATTCTACCTAGCATAATCACATTTTTGCTAGGCTATGTCCAAAAAACATCCCAATATTACTTGCCATTCGCAAGGAATTTACCCGGCAAAACACAGTTTCCTGCTTGGCTATCAGTCTAAAAAGGCCACATTTCATTCGAGAGATGGGCTTCATTATCGGAGTGATATGTTTCTAAAGCAACTACGCAATCACTCAACGTTGAATTCACCTGTTCCTGCTGGGCCATAGGTTCCAAAGAGGCCAACATTTATAACTTGCAATGAATAGGGGTGATGTGCTTCCAAAATGACTACCAAAAAATCCACTTAAGAAACACCTGTACTTACCTAACTACCTGTCCCAAAAAGCACACTTATATCATTTTTCATGGATGGAAGTTATATGTTTCAACAGCAACCATCAAAACACTTTACCGAGAAAACGATTGATCCTGCTGCGCAATCTGTCCAAAAAAGCCCAAATATATCATTCACCATTCACCAACTGGGGCAACCCAAACACTCCACCTAGAAAACACCCATTTTTGCTGGGCCATCCGTCCGAAATTCCTGCACGTCATTTGCCATGATGATATGGTGATATGCTTCAAAAGTAACCATCGAAACACTTTACCAAAAAAACATCTATTTCTGCTGGGTCATTGGTCAAAATAAGCCATTATATATCACTTAGAAAGTGACAAAGCAAACACTTAACCTAAAGAACACCTATTCATGCTGGGACATGGGTTGCAAGAGGCCCACATATATCACTTACCATCAATCTAATGGCCGTCTTATTTCATTTGTCATGCATGGGAGTGATATGCTTTTGAAACAACTACACAAACATTACTTCTATGAATCACCCATTCATGCAGAGACATCGGTCTGAAAAAGGCCTCCTATATGCCATGGATGAGAGATGATATGTTCTATAAGCGGCAATCAAGACATTACCTATATGAATCAACCATTCTTGCAGAGACGTAAGTCTAAAAAGGCCCTCCTATATCACTTGCCATGGATGGGAGTGATATGCTCTAGAAACAACAATCCAAACATTACGTCTAAAAATCTCCCATTCATGCTGACACATTGGTCTACAATTGGATAGGAATGAAATGCCCTAGAAGCGACTACAAAATATTACTTCTATAAATCAACCTTTCCTTCTGCAACATAGGTCTAAAAAGGCCCTCCTATATCACTTGCCATCGATATGATGTCCTACAAGCAACTACTCAAACAATACCTCTACAAGTAACCCATTCATGCTGAGACATCGGTGTAGAAAGGTTTTCCTATATCATTTGTCATGGATTAGGGTAAGATGCAAGGAGTGATTAAGCAAACATTACCCCGATGAATCAACCTCTCCTGCTTAGACATCAGTCTAAAAAGGTTTTCATCTATCATTTGCCATGGATGGGAGGGATATACTTTAGAAGCTACTACCCGAACATTACCTCTATAAATCACCCATTCTAGCTGAGACGTCGGTCTAAAAGGCTCTCCTATATCATTTGCCATGGATAGGACTGATATTTTCTAGACGCAACAATCCTAACATTACCTATGTAATTCACCCATTCATACTGACACATTGGTCTAAAAATGCCCCCTCTATCCCTTGCCCTGGATGGGAATGATATGCTCTAAAAGCAATTACACCCACATTACCTCTATAAATCACAAATTTTTACTGTAACATCGGTGCAAAAAGACTCTCCTATATCAATTGTCATGGATAGGATTGATATGTTCTAGAAGCATATACTCGAATATTACCTCTATAAATAAATCCTTCATGCGGAGACATCAGTCTAAAAATGCCCTCTTATACCACTTTCCATGGATCGGAATGATATGCTTTATAAACAACTACCTAACATGACATCTATAAACGACCCATTCATGCTGAAACATTAGTCTGAAAAGACTAATCACTTACCATGGATGGGAGTGACATGCTCTATAAGTGATCAAAAAAACATTATCTCTATAAATCACCCAATCAAGCTGATACATCGCTCTAAAAAGGTCCTCGTATATCACTTGCCATGGATAGGAGTGATACGGTCTAAAAGTGACTACCTGAACATTACCTCTATAAATCACTTATTCCTGTTGAGACATCGGTCTGAAAAGTCTCTCTTGCATCACTTTCCATGAATGGGAGTGATATGCTCTAGAAATAACTACCCAAACATTACGTATATTAACCACTAACTCTTATTGCAACATCGGTCTAAACAACTACCCAAAGAATACCTCTGTAAATCACCAATTCATGCTGTAACATTAATCTAAAAAGGCCCCCTTAAATCACTTGTCATGAATGGGAGATATATGATCCAGAAGCAGCTAACCAAACACCTCTATGAATCACCCATCCATGCTGAAACAGAGGTCTAAAAAGGCCCTCCTATATCACTTGCCATGGATGGGGCGATATGCTCTACAATTGACTACCCAAATATTACCTCTATAAATCACCCATTACTGCCAAGACATTGGTCTAAAAAGGCGCTCTTATATTACTTACCATGGATGGGATTGATATGCTCTAGAAGTGAATACCCAAACATTACCTCTATAAATCACCTGTTTCTGCTGAGACATAGGTCTAAAAAAGCTTTTGTGTATCACTCTCCATGGATGGTAGTGATACGCTCTAGATGCAACTAACTAAATAACTCTTCATGCTGAGACATTGCTCTGAAAAGGCCTTCCTATATCACTTGCCATTAATGGGAGTGATATACTTTAGAAGTAACAACCCAAACATTACCTCTATAAATCACCAATCAATCCTAAGATAATGGTCTGAAAAGGACCCCCTATATCACTTGCCATGGATGGGAGTGATATGCTCAAAAAGCAACTAAACATCACTAAACATTACTTCTATAAATCACCCATTCCTGTTTAGGAATGGCCCTCCTATATAACTTGCCATGGATCGGGGTGACATGTTCTCTACGTAACTATCCAAACACGATCTCTATAAATCACACATTCCTGCTGTGACATCGCTCTAAAAAGCCCTCCTGAATCTTTTGTCATGGATGGGAGTGATATGCTCTACCTAAACAATGCCTCTATGAATCAACCATTCATGCTAAGACAGAGGTCTAAAAAGCCTTTCTATATCACTTGCCATGGATGGGAGCGATATGCTTCAAAAGTGCTTACATGAACATTCCTCTTAAAAAAATTGACACAACCCTTGAAAAATAGCTCCAGCCGATACAGCTTTGGTTTGCCATGCAAGCAAGCAGCCTCCGCCAAGAAAGCGTCAGGACAAGCCCCGACCTGCTCCGTTAAGTGTAATGGAGCAGTGCTGCAGCTGGACTGAGTGATTATGGGAGAGCCCAAGCACGATTGGCTGATGTACTGCACTGGCGCACTTGGTCTTGATAGAATCCACAACACCCAATCCCCGGCCAATTCGACAGAGAAGTGTCAACTACCGGCCTATGACGTGGAACAGATACTACACTTTGATCTCGCCAAAAAGTCCTGAAAAGTTGGGCTCTATTTAGCAAAATGTGACACAAGGTCGGGGCTAAACGTAGGGAAAATAGGAGACTCCCTTCCAAAAATGGCTTCAGCTGACGCGATTTTGATTGCCAAGCGACCGTAGAAGCTGAAACAACCTTCATCACGAAAGCGTCCACTTTGGGACCTGCCTCTTTAAGTGCAATGGAGCAGTGCTGCCCTGGGGCAACGGATCCCCGTGCAGCTGGGCTGAGTAATAGAAAAAGGAACCAGAAGGTTCTCAATGCGCTGTCGCAATGCGCTGTCGCAGTAAAACCTCATTGGCTATCGCATTGCACCGGTGCACTCGGTCTTTGACGCTCAACCTCTCCAGCCCATTTGACAAGCAAGTGTCAGTACCAGCTCCTCAGGCTCTGCCGTGGAACAGATACAAGACTTTGATCCTGCCAAAAATGGCCAGAAAAAGGAGGCGGCATGGTCTAATGGATAGTCTAGGGTCACATAGAAGAGTTGTAATACAATGAAACAGCAGTCCGTGGATATCACATATATATATATATATATATATATATATATATATATATATATATATATATACATATATATATATATATATATATATATGGGGGATGTTTGTGTGTGCGTTTGTGTGTGATTCTAACAAAACTGACAAAATGCTTATTTCTTATTGCATGTTTATGGCTCCGCGATGTTCACGTTAAGGGAATATGGTGATTCATGGGGAAGAACTATGTCCAGCGACGGACAATAAAAGGATGATGATGATGATGATGATGATGATGATACATCAAAATGACAAAACCCCTAGAGGCTGTAAATCCGTTCATATGTGTAACAATCCCCGAAAATTATTATTTGATCGATGGTTCTATTTTTAGATTGATCTATTCTGCAAAAAAATGATAGGTAGCGATACTAGTTCTGTGGTTAGAATCGCACAAAAAGGATCCGGTCAGCTGAGGTAAAACTTGGATAGAAAATATAAGTATTTTTTTCCAATCAGTTTCATTAATTTTTTGTTTTTGCTTAAAAGTTGTTTACTGTGGGAAAATTTTTTTTTTCAAGTATTTTGAGGCTGGGGTATATTTAGGATGTAATCACTATGCTGAATTTGTCGGTTGTGAATAAAAATTGAAGCATTTTGAGGGTGAAGTCCATTCAGAATGTGACTATAAATCTGACTCTGTCAGTTTTGAGATGACGATCTTTATGGAGGATTTTTGGAGGCTGGTGACTATAAAATTGAACTTATCAGCTTTGAGAAAACAATTTTCATGAAAGATTTTGAGGGGGATGTATTTGGAATATAACTATAATGTTAAATTTGTTTGAGAAAATGATTAATTTATGGGATTTTGAAGGGGTTCCGTCTAGAATGTAACTATAATGTTAGATTTATCAGCTTTGAGAAAAAAACGTTCTCAACGTTTTAAAGGATGATTCTATTGACAATATATATATTGGTTTTTTTTTAATACAGTCAGTTTTGAAGGAAAATAAAATGTTTTAGCGAGGGAGGACTATATAAAATATTGTCCTAGAGTTAGATATTGTTTGTAAGTTTGTTTCTTCTGTTATCCTGTATAAGTCATGTAGTTAACGAAGCAACCACACCGTTGGGGCTAAGGAATTATCCATACGGGTAACTTGACTCAAGGATTAACTTACGATTGTTGGTGCTGACCTACGAGGTCCCGTACAGGTCAGTTCTGGGTGTAAAATACTTTTCCCGACTAAACTGTACGTTAAAAATTTTGACATTTAATTTGAAAGACAAAAGAAATCTGTGCAACTGCGATGGTCAAACGCTTACAAACATTGTGAAATGGAAATAGTGAACCAAGATCAAACTCAAAGAAAATAATTAATCACAACTTTTCTCTCAATTCTATGTGCTTCTATTCAATTGCATTATCGAATATTCCAGATATGTCAACGGGTTTGGATCAGGTTTCCATTTGCAATGTAAATATAATGTTGAATTGTCAGTTTTCAGAGGGAAACATCCTGAAGAATTGTAGATTAAAAAGAAGGTATACAACCAATACACCCTCCTAATAATCACAAATGGAGGTAAAACATGGAAATTAACCAAAAGATTGACCCTCAAGTGAGAACCATGCAAAGAGAGATCATAAAACAGCAGAGTATGTTAGAGATAAAACAGGAGTCTGGTGTATTATGACAATGGGTTGGCCATGTTACAAGAATCTTACACGACCGCTTAAAACCACAACTCACAATGTGTATCCCTAGAGATGAGGTGACAAGCTAGGTAAATTCAAAAAGTTCTAGCTCTGCGATGCCAAGATAAATAGGCCTGATAGATCATGAGGAAGGTTAATGTCCAACAACAGACGCTGTAAGATTGCTGCTGCTGCTGCTGCTGATCTTGATGATGCTGATAATGATACTGACGATGATCCCAGCAAATGTTCCAACCAATTTTGTTTGTAATAAATCTTACAGTTTACAAAACGACAGCACGATAGGGACTAATTATTTGTATTTAAGGAGAAATTTTTCCCTGGATAAAAAACAAAAGATTGTAGACACCAAGATCCCTAAGGTTTATTTTTGGCCAAAAGTGCTTTCTTTCACCCTTTTGTTGTTGGTTTCTAAAAAAGAATGGAATTGGCAGGCAAAATTGGTTCTATATAAAAAATCTATATATAAAAGGGAATTACATTTTCTATATCATTTAATACTATATTTTTTTGATCTATTATACCTTGAAACCACCCATAAATTGACAGTTCTCAGAAAATAAATGCTTTTTGAGAATGAGCTCTATTCCAAATGTAACCCTGATGCTTTAAAACTACCGGAACATTTTAGAATTTTGAAATTAAAAGAGAAGGGACAACTGAAAGTATATATCATGAAGCCTTCCAATTTGTCTCAAGATACAACAAGTGTTAATTTCTCTTCCAGTGAACATTCAAGTTTTTCAGTATTTTTTCAAAATATGAAATTTATTTTTCTTGCCTCAGCCCAAACATGTACATGTGATCGTTTCTTTTTACGTACAAACTACGAAAAGCAAAAGAGAGCACATCAAGTCTCTTTTTGGAAATCATGATTTTAAGTTTTAGAATAGGTTACCCAGACTGTCCAAGGTTATTTCTGTGGGTTTCAACCCAGGAGTGTGTGCAGGTTCAACAAGCGCTCAAAACCTAAAACTAGTCCATATTT
>OY735201.1:54691066-54766066 GCA_963457665.1 Thysanoteuthis rhombus | reverse complement strand
CCGTATAGTTTCTCCTTTTTCTAAAAAAAAAAGTGAGTTCGTCCATATTCTTCACTGCTAAATTATTGATGAACCTTGTCGTTTATTTCTGATTCATTTGTTTAAATCGTTAAAAAAATTCTTTTTAGGAAAAAATGTTTCTGTTTTATTGGTTTAGTACCATCGTTAGTTCATCATCTTACAGAAAGAAACCTTCCAAATAATCAGCCCCAATATGAATCTGCCCTGTTTTTCTTGATTATTCCTTTGTAATTTTTATATTTCAGTGTCATCAATATCATATATTATATCATAATTGTACTCTATATTGCGTAGTATGTGTTGGAATTGAAAGAAAACATTTGAAGAATAAAAAACTGTTCCCGCTTGTTATGTTTCATTGAATACACGAACTCTAGAAAAAAAAGTTTTGCATGTAATAAAAAAAACCCAAACATCATAATAAATTATACACAGAGATAAAAAAAACCGACGAAACCAGTTTTTCGGAAGAAAATAAAATAAAATGTTGGAATATTCTCTCACTTTTTTTTTCTAAGAAAAGATATATTTTTTCAAAAACTCCATGATTACTTTCTAAAGTTATTGATTTTAGCTGTAGATCTTCTTATTTACGAATATTTACAATATTTGACTCCAAAAATTATGACAAAATTACTTGTTGAAAATCATCATCTGTTCAGTACAAATCAATGCTATTTAGAGCTGGGTTGAAAAAAGCAGCCCCAAATTTATCATCCATTCCTTTTATGTTTACAGAGCTATTTGAAAAAGTAAAATTGTACTATTTCATGCACTGAGTGATTTAATGTACCTGAATAAGGAAGGAGAGACATAAGAATTAAAAAGTTTAATTACTTCATAGTAATTGTGTGTCGATGTGCCTGTGTGCATACGTTGAAAAACAAAGAGAGAGGGTAGAAATGATAACGGTTTAAATATATACAAGGTTCTTTTTCGAATTTGATGGGCTTTTCACAGTCCGTCATAGAAGATGATCTTCTGCCTTAGACTTGGAGAGGAGCGTGAGAGAGCATGAAAGAATATGATTCCTGCTGTTATATATATATATATATATATATATATATATATATATATATATATATATATTTATATATATATATATATATATATATATATATGAACAAATAAGGATTCGCTACACAAACACGTTTATGTTTCTGCCCTGTTTGAGCTTCTTCAGATGGACAAATCATTTCAGATTCCTATCTAAAAAAATTCTGAAAGGAGGTATTTTTCTAGTTCATATATATATATATATATATATACATTGTTTTCGTTTTGTGGGTGGTCATTGCTTGATATGTTTTTCAGTATTATTTACTTCATATCATATGCTAGTTTGTAAAATAGTAAGATATAAGGTGGCATTTTTTTATCCGTATGTCGTTTAACCATCAGTTCTTTGTAGTAAGTTCCCTCTCTAAAAGTATTTTATTCCCACTCAAAATCTGTGTTTCAGTGTCAGGGTTTACCCTTATATGACATCAGCTCTACGTTCATTCATTCTTGGTTCATTTATTCTTCAATTATATGTCGACGGAGATGTATGACTTGTATAATTTTCGTCCGTAAATGATGAAATATAGTTGGCTAATCTTTGTTCAAAATGCTGTTTTTTGACATTCGTGTATCATATTCCACTTTTATAGGCCTTTTTGGGTTGATATTTTAGTATGGTATATCATATTTGATTCAAGATATTTGTTTTCCATATTTCTGTTTGGACAACTAAAGTTTGGTTTACTTAGGCCTGCTCCCTTAGTATTTTCCTATTTATCTTATTATTACATTTTGTTATGAATGTCACGGAAGTTATTTGCACAACTATAGCTAGTCTTTAGTTTAGCTCCTGATAAATATTTTACTCAGTGGGTTGCTCGGAAGAAGTGTTCTTCGACCATTTGGACGAATATTTTCATTATGTTGATTTTCACTCGTAGGTCGAATGGTGTTGAATACCAGATGATTTTTTTCACTTCCTATTATGTTGCTGTTGCTGTTTTGCTTTCATTCTGGGAGTTATACATTAGCCAAGTTTTTATTAATTTGACGATCTTTCCAAAGACTCAGTATGGGAGGTTAGATCATGTGTCGATATATATATATATATATATATATATATATATATATATATATATATATATATATATATATATATATATATATATATATAATTTCCTTTATATGATGTCTACGAGTGTTAATTTCTCAAAAAGTAACGTCTAATGAATCTAAGATTTTTGTACTGGCCTCAATTGCATTTTCAAAGATATTTTTCATTTCCTCTTCGATATGTTTTAATTTTTTTTACTGATGTTTGCTAAGTGCAGTTTTTTTTACTGTTATTGGGCAGTCATTCGAGTAATGTTGTGTTTTTGTAGAATTCAGTTCTGTGGTGAGTCCTTACTATTAAGTCCTTACTATATTAAGCTCTTTTATTTTTAATGCATCGCGTACTTAATGGAGAAAAATACACCTCATATATTTTATTATATAATATTTTGTCATATTTTGTTCCTGATATAATATGTGTGTGTGTGTGTGTGTGTGTGTGTAATCCACGTATACATTACAAGTCTTCAGTGTAGCTATAGACTATCCAATATCCCATCCAGTACCACGAAGTAGGATTGAAACCTCTGCTTCAGATCCAGAAACTGGTATTTTATCCCTGCACAACGAAGAAATGAATGGTCAGGAGGACTGAGTTTAAGTAATATATTTATCCATGCACGATTCTTTATCCACTAGAGTGCTCCATTACAGTAGCTAATAATAGTTGAGTTGTCTTACCTGAAGAGTGCTCAACTTCGATTAGGGAGCTATCATCATCATCATCATCAGTCCTTTAACATCTGTCGTTGGACATAGACCTTCCCCAAGATTTGCCACAATTCTCTATCATGGGCGTTGCAGAGTCTGTATTTCCTCAATTCGTCTAGTTCATCTCTCCATATTGTGTTCTGCCGGCCTCAGTTTCTCATGTGATCCCTGGGATATGTGTGTGTATTTACTTATCAAAAATCCAGGATATCTCAAGTAAACTGAATAAAAGCAAGGTAACACAATGCCAATTCCTTTGAACGGCAGAATCATAATTCAATATTTTTAGAAAGTAGGGCTCGATGCTCTATGATTAAATTGGGTGTGCCTTTCAGGCTGAAATTATAAATTCGACTTTTACTCAATCCATTTGGTGTAGAGCCCGACTTATGACAAGTACTGAATTCATTAAAATCCAAAAAAGAGTTTGTGTTTCCTTATTTGGAAGACCATGTCTTGTTTGCTCATTATAGTGTTTTCAATCGCCTCAATGGAAAAAAATTACCAATTTTTACTTGACAGAATTTTAGCTAAGAATGATTCTTTGTTCTAAATATCTTCGATTCAACAAAATGTTCTTCCCCATATTTTATTTCAATCTTTGTATAATGGAATAAAGGTTTTGATGATGAAATTAAATTTTATACGATTTTGAAGTTGTCCTTATATCAGCTTGTCAACTATTCTCTTTTTTGTCACTTAAATCAGCTGAGATTAATCAATTTTAATAATGTGCCTATTTTAAGGCAACTCTATTTTTTGCTTTTGTAGACTAATACTTGAATATTTTGGGACGTTTTTCGCCAGAAATATAACAAATTGTTCGTGTACGTTTCTTTCCCATCTGGGAAATGCTCTGAAAAAGTAGCTGTCGTTTCACACAATGGCAGCTGTTTTTTTAAGTATCAAGTAAATCTTAGTAGCTAGTTTGGTAATATTATCTCATTTCAGGACGTGAAAAGATATTTTAAGACTCCGAATAGTGCTACCTATACTAGTGAGAGTGTTTTAAACCTGACTATGAACATTACTTCTTGTGGGAATATGTTTTACTTGTGATTTGCTGTACTCCTTCATTTGATTCATTTAGACAACAACAGACTACACGTTCATGACAGTATTTATTGCACTACCACCAGATTCAAAGATGTAGTTTATCTTCTCTGATTGCTTTAGTTGCTTTGCTCACACTACTTGTCCCTACAGGTTATCATCTTTTTTCTGATGGTAAAGGTGACTCCTCAGTATTCAGCCTGAGGCATTTAGCTGTACAATTTCTTAGCATCAATTTAAAGATATCTCTCTATTATATCTCTCTCCCATTCTCTATCCCCCCCTCTCTCTCTCTATATATATATATATATTTACGCTTAATGATTTTTGAGCTAAATGCTTGCGTCTTGATAGATAGAAATCTCTACTCATACCCACACACATACACATATACACACACATAATATGTATACACAGACACGCACACACACACGCACACACACACGCACACACACGCACGCACACATGCACACACACATGCACACACACGCACACATACATGCACACACACATATATATAATTCTTTATCTTGCAGGAGAGGTGCCCCTTTTATATTCAGCAAAAACCACTTAGCTTTAGAATTACCCAATATCAATTCGATGATCTTTCACCCCAGCATTTCTCTTTCCTTCTCTCATTATGTCTTTCTCTCTCTTTGTATGTACTTGATGATTCTAGAGACCAATGCTTGTGTTTCGATACAGAAGGTTATCTATTCGCTCCAACGTACACGCATACACATCCATAGATATTGCGAATATATGTGTGTGCAGCTCTGTGTGTCCTTGCTTGAATCATGGTTTTGTTTAGAGAAATAACACTGTTAAATTAAGCATGAATATATCAATGTGACAAGTGGCAATGATTTATTTACTTAATTAAGCCCACATAAGCCCTTCTTATTTCAGCTGGGCGTTTCATCTCAAGTTTAGAAAACGATTCTATAAAAACTTATATCTATTACTGCCACCCACAGGCATAATTTGGATTTTGCTGAGATAAACCCGTACACTATCACAACATTGATCCAAACGAATTAAACTTGTTATCAGTTCAAAGAATCTGGACAGAAACCAATCCTCCAATCACTTACACGTTGACAAATACTACATATGCGGCTCATGCGTGTACACACGTATATCTGTTTCTGGACTCTTCTATTTTAGAATACAGGTATTTGTATATATACAGACAGACACATAAACATGCTCACTGACTTTAATTAGGCCCCAACTTTTGCATTCTGATAGTTTTAATGCCAAGGGATTTTTTTCTTTCAACTGACTCACCTTTGGCTCAGGCAGTGGACTCAACAAAAAAAAGCCAGTACGGATGCCGTAAAGTTTTCATCCACGTACATAAAAGATACTTTTCATCAAGTTATTTTGAATAAAAGGTAATAGTTTTCAAAAGTATCTTTGTGTCATATAAGCATCGGTTGTTTTCAAAAGTGATCATCATTATTTTCAATATTTTCTATGTATCAGTTCATAGAAGCAGTCATTCCATTTTTTTGTACAATTGTTTGAAACAGTCATATATATATATATATATATATATATATATATATATATATATATATATATATATATATATATATATGTATGTATATATATATATATATATATATATATATATATATATATATATATATGTACTTTTCTATGAATTAAGCTTACTTCTTTGCAAGGAAATATGTATCTATATTCCCATGAAAAAATGGCTTACTTTCAATGCTGAATCTTCATTTCAAGGTAACATTGAACTGTCTATTCCCAATTTCAAAATTATAGTATGTTTAGCATAGTCGTGGTATATTGTGATTTGTTCGGAATTCTTTGGGAACAACGTGGCGCGATAATTTTTTTAACGAAACTGAAAAATTTAAAGAAGATATATCTGTAATCTTTAATATCATTCTTTAACATTCTTATTTCGAGTTTTTTTTATTTCTTTCAATATACGATTAGTCTCAATATTTCCATTCAGTACTATGCAACCCTTGGTTACGCATGTAATCCCTTGGGATCCACGTTTGGAGTCGTGATATCCATTTATTGTCTGTCATTCTTATTACATGTCCAGCCCATTGCCATTTGAGTTTCCTAATGGATTCAATGATGTCTCAGACCCCTGTTCTCTCTCGGATATACTTTGCTTTCTTGAGTCTCTTCATGTGAAGTTGAGCATAATTCTTTCGTGTGCACGTTGCAGGGTTCTCAGGTTGCAGGTCTGTCTCATGGTTAGTTTCCATGTTTGAGCTCCATAAGTGACTATCGGGAAGATGCGTTGGTTCTATACCATTCTTTTTAGGTATGGTGGGATCTTCTTGCTTTTTGGAAAGTTGAGCTTGATCTGCCAAAGGCTTGATATCCTAGAGTGATTATTTGTTTGATTTCTTCTTCTTTTAAGAGTCTCATGGAGATTTGTTATCCTAGGTTGATGTAATGATGTACTTCGTCCAGGTTGGCGTCTTCGATTTCATTATTCGATTTCTTTATAGTTTTATTTTCAATGTGATTGTTGCATATGATCTTCATTTTGCTGAAATTCATGTGTATGTCAACTTTAATTACTTTCTTTATTTGGATCATATAACATTTGCTTGAGGTCGTGTAGATTTTCTGTGAGATAAGCAATTTCATCTGTAAATCTGAGGTTGCTTAGATATTTGCTGTCTATTTTGATTCCCTTATTTTCCCGGTCCACGTTCTGAAATATAATCTTACCTGCTTTTTAAGTAGATCAATGGTCATATCATCTGGTTCAGGGGCCTATCCCTTCTTTGCTTGTTTGATGGTTTGTTTAATCTCCAACGGGGTTACCTCTTGAAACCTCCGAGCTGATTGCCTTTTATTAGTATTTTTCTACATGCGCGTCTTTTTATAGCGTAGGGTCAGTAACTTGACAGTTCCTCTCATATTTGTAGAAGAACCATGGAATCTCCCAGATTGCTTGCTTAATACTAGGGTTTCTGTAATATTTGAAATTTTTTGGTCTCTTTTGATTATTGTGTATCTGATATTTCACTTTCAGGGAGAATAGATATCCAGAACGAACTCAATTGACCTTGGCTACTATAACCGTATAACTGACAGTCAATAGAGATCCATTCGTGCCACTCCCATGCATTCCATCTGTTTAACTAGAATTAATCATTATTGCTGATGAAACAATTTCATAGAACTAAAGATAAAATTAACATCACTTAATTATAGTTGATAAGTGAGCAAAACCTGAATATGATTGTTATCTTCTCCGGTGATTGATTACTCAAGAAATCATTGCACTTGTTAAAATTTGGGAGAGAGAGAGAGAGTAAGAGACAGAACGATTATCTCAGCAGTTGGATACACACTCCAATACTACGTCGAGAATTTCTATCCATAAAAAGAAATGTTCAGGCACTTATACCAGTATATAAAAAAATGTTCAGACTCTGTCAATATCAAGATCAATGATAACAGCTTTTAGCAACAATCATCCAACCACCCAGAAGATATTGGAGAGTTGTTTGCCAAAATGCTCTCTCAACTGCCCTGACAAATACCATGTACTGCCAGTTACGAGTATCTTTTCCAAGATACTCGACTATAGGAGAGAACCCACTGAGGTGTAAATGTTCACCTTTTGCATCAGTACAATGTCAATAACTTTAGCTAAGATACAAACATGAATCCAGGATTTGATATTCCATAATAGTTACACCTCAATGCACATTATATATATATATATATATATATATAACCTAAAATTATCCCACAGTAGCATAAATACAACTTAATATTAAAAGCACACACACACAAACGCACACACAAACACACACACACACATACATTTATATATAATCTACAACCATGAGGTCAATAGCCACTACTTTCCTTATAAACTTACATGGCCATACAAAGAATGACTTTGGAAAGGCCTTTGTCCACTACAAGACCCGAAATGACCCATGAATATTATAACAATAATGATTATCGTGAGATTTATTCATAAGGGGAGAAAGAATTATCGCTCTATCCATTAAAATATGTGTGCGTACGTAAATAAACCCATGTACTTGATCTTACACTTCGTGATACCATCAGACACCATCAACATCATTAATCTATTTAAAATAAAAAAAACGGTATGAGTGTCTGCAAAAAGCTAGCTATTCTATTCAACTTGGGTCTAAAACAGAGTAAAGTCCCAAAAGACTGGAACACTGCAATCATAATGCTTTTACGGGAACCCCAATGAACTAACCAACTATAGACCTATAAGCATACTCAATTGCATATACAAACTTTTAAAAGAATCATCACCAACTGGATAACTATAACACAAGATGAAAACCAATCACTGGAACAGACTGGATTTAAAAGTAGTTACTCGACCAATGACCATCTTCATTCAATAAATCAGCTGAAAAAAAGGCAGCAGAATACAAAATGCCACTTGCTGTAGAATTTTTAGACTTCAAGAAGGCATTCCACTCTGTAGATATTCTCATAGTCATTAATGTTATCACTTTACAAGGCGTAGATGCTGTATACGTAAAAGTACTGCAACATATGTACAATCACAGAAGCTCCTTCATCAGGCTACATAAAGTCTCTGAACACTTCAGGCTCAAAGCAAGATTAAGATAAGGTGATACCAGTACACCAACGCTCTTCATAGCCTGCATCGAGATGATCTTCCGATACCTGAACTTGGAAAATAGATAGCAAATGTTTGAGCAACCTCAGATTTGCAGACAACTTCATCCATTTCGCAGAGAACATACCTGACCCCCTACAAATGCTGTATGAACTAAACAAAGAAAGGAAAGAAGTTGGATTACACATGAACTTCAGTAGAACAAAAACCATGTGCAACAATCACATCAAGAATAAGGACGTAACTGTCTAAATCGAAGACGCCAACTGGGTAAAGTTGACCATTACATCCACCTAGGGCAACGAATCGCCATGAGACCCTCAAAAAACAAGAAGAAATCGAACGAAAAATCAGTCTCGGATAGCAAACCTTCGGCTGATCGAGTTCAACTTTCAAAAAAGAAAGACCCCACTAAACCTAAAAGGATGGGTGTAGAACCAATGCATCCTCCCGATAGTCACTTGAAGCTGCAACGTGGAACCAAACCAAGATACAGACCCGCAAACTTAGGAACATGCAAAGTGTGCATGAGAGAATCATGCTCAACCTCACATGGAGAGATTACAAGACAGCACAGCATATCAGGGGGAAAATAGGGATCCGAGACATCATGGGATCTAATGAAGAAATTAAATGGCAATGGGCAGGCCATGTTGCAAGAATTGTAGACAACTGATGGGCATCATGACTCACAACGTGGATCCCTAGAAATCACATGTAAAACTGAGGCCTACAGAATACTGGATGGATTGACACACTACGTATATTTAGAAAATCGAGGCGCCACTAAGCCCAGGATAGAGAATTGTGGTGGATCCTGGGGAAAGTGTATGTCCACTGACAGACGATAAAAGACTGATGATGACGTACGCTTCATGCTAAAAGCATTCATGATCTCCAAAGAATGTTAAATGACCTTAACGAAAAAAAGCGAGAAAGTAGGCTTTCACATACACTTCACTAAAATAAATGTCAAACACAGAGGACAAAGACACAAAGGTCAGAAATGAAAATCAAAAGTTGGTGGTAGTAGAAATTTACATCAATTTAGGTCACCGAATCTCCAGAAAATCCTCAAAAGGAGATGGAATCTAGCGAGGCATCGCACTTAGTTCCTCAGCTTTCAGTAGAGCCAGCACAATCTTCAAGAACGAGAAACTATTCCAATTATTGAAGAGAAGGATATAGAAACAATAATCACCGATGAAGATGAAACATAGAACCTTACCAGAGAATTGAATTTCTAACTGAAAACCATACAAAATGTCCCAGAGATTACGCTCGACCTCACCTGGAGGGATTGCAAACAGCACATGTGCCAGAGGGAGGACATGGATCAGGTATTTCATAGAAACAATAAGAAAACTCAAATAGCAATGAGCTGGACATTTTGCAAGAATATCAGACAGCAATGAACATCCCAACTCACAACATGAATCTCCAGTGATCATATGCGAAAACAGAGTCGACAGAATATGGTGTATCTAAAAACAGTTCAGAAAGTACTGGCGCAGCGACTCCCACGATAGGGGTCTTGCAAAATTTTGGGGAATGTTTATATTTGATCATGGACGAAGAAAGGTTGCTGCTGATGATATGTACTCATGAGCAATAGAGAGAAAAAGAAAAGACAGAGAGAAAGAGAGAGAGAGAAAGAGAGAGAGAGAAAGAGAGAGAGAGAATTTATGTATGTGTGTGTGTAATACTCTAAAATAAGGTCTGATTAGTCATTCAATAATAACTGTCATGTGACCAACATCTTTTAGCAGCATACCTCTTTGAGATCGATCAGTTACAAACATAGAAAAAGAGGTGATCAAGAATGCTCCTTTCCAATACCAAATTTCAAAAAGAAGCCTGCACGCTGCCTCATACAAAGTAAGGGGAATCAATGGAATGTGAACTTGCATTTCAAATCAAATCCCATACTAAAAATGTAATTCAAGACTGAATTTGAAAGAAAAAAACATTTTCATAATAACATCCGATTGTTCAAATTTCCAGTGGTCTCGTTCGATTGATACATTACGTATGCATGACACATACATTGATAGATATATTCAATCGAAGACTAAAAAATCCTTCTATTGGACGGTGACATTTTCAGTTGGCGATCTTCTGTTGTGGCTAGTCGTTGCTCCATCAACTGTATAGATTTCTCAAGAAATGTATACTCTCTGATTCAAACAACGTTATTTAGTTACATTTAGCTTGTAAGAGGGCAGTATTCACCATTTTGTTCTTAGATTTATGATGCACACGTACGACACAAAATATGTTACATTCTGAGCGTCTCAAACTCGGCAACCTCTTGACAAATAGTGTCAAGAGTTTACGATATATACGAGTGTTGGGTGTAGCATAAGCTATTTCTATTTTCAGTGTTATGGGGTTAGGTCATTAACAATACAGAGATACGTGAATGGCCAGTATTTTGAATGTTCACTGATATTGATAAAATGCAATTCATGTAAATTACACCAGTAAATAAGAAATAAATTGCAATATGAATAATTGTAATAATAGTATATCTACCCTCGGGTTGGGTATCATCGGGTCAGTTTGGATGCATTCGATCAGTGGGATCACAGTAGGTTGCGATCTCTCATGCCAGAATATGGTAAATTCTCATTCGACGAATCAAAGCGGAATTTTAAATGATGTTTGGACATTTTCATAAATGATATAAATATGAATAAACCGTAATAGATAATTATAGAGAGTAAAAAATTATCATTTACATGTAAGGCTGGGTTTCTGACAGCAAAGTGTTTCAGACGTCCTAATTTTGCATAAATCTTGAAGAAGGATACCAAAGACTGGCTTTGTTTTTTGTGTACCCCAGACAGTTCGGCTGCTTTACAATCAATACTTGTACAAATATTTTCTTGATTCTCTTGATTACAGTTGCTTTTTATTACAACTGCCCAAGCAGTCATACAACAGTGAGTAAACTGCTACAATCAGTAATCAAGCCACGAGAACACCATGGTCAACGGAGGCTCAAATCCAACCTTTAAACTTATCTTCCATTTTCCCCCAATTTATTGTAGGTGCTGATATATAACATTGTTCTCTTGTTAAGGGTTTTGGGGTTTTGTTTAGGTTTAAGGATTCTGTTTCGGTTTCGTTTGGGTGGTTGCTGTTTGGACACATCACTCACACCCAAGACAGGGGATACAGCTTGGCCTTTCGGGACTGTTGACCGAGTAGGAACAGACGTTTTCCTGGTGTAGAGCACAACACCCCCACCCAAAGCAACTGATGTGAGTGGGCCTTTTGGGACCGAGGACCCTGCTGGAACGGCCAGTATAATTTTCATTGTTCGAATCATAGGGAGTGTTGGGCCATGCCCTGCCTTGCTGGCCCATGATATGTTGAGAGTGGGGTCTGCTGGTGTCGTTCAGAGTTGCCTTAGAACTCAATCGGCTCTTAACACCCACTATCTGTTCCTGGTGAGTAAGCAGACAGGTTCGGATGTACTGGGTGAAGGTTACAAGAAAAAGATTTGGAGAGAAGGATCTGAGAAGTTAACGATCGGGGTATACAGAAAGTATGTATAATTATCATTTATCTTATTTTAATTCTCTGTTATTTGATATTCATACAATCTATCTGAGTGAATCAACTGAACTATTATTTTATTTTGATCTATGTGCATCAATAATGGGCTAAAGCTATGTAATGTGGAGTACTATCTTGTCTAATGGGATTCTATGAGTTTTTGTTCAGCCGAAAGGGTAATAGGCACTCGGGCATACCTCTCCCTTAATTATTAAGTTTTTACCTGACTTAAATTCCACAGAGTGTGGATTTAAGAGAGGAACATTGAATGAGTGAGATAGAGAGAAAAATGTGGCTACTTTAAGTCTACTTATCTGGTTCAATTTCAACTTGCATCAGCTTGCAGGGAGGGGGGTTCTAGTTTCCTGACCTTTCTATTTATGTATTATTATTTTTTGTTTCAAGATCTATTTGATTTGGGGTTTAGTGGAATACTCCAGTCTAATCTATTTTCATTTAGAAATAATGAAGCTTTACTCTTGCTCACAATTTTCGAAGATGTTAGATATTATACATTGGAATGGTCAAAAGAAAACAAAACAACAAATCTGAATGAATGACTGGGGAGAAAAATTCACAAAGATACACATTAAAAAAAGTTCTGTATGAAAGAAATAGAGAGAAAAATTTGGGTACCCTACTTGCAGGGAGGGGGGTTCTTGTAACAATCGAAAACATTTTTCATTTTTCATCTTATATTGTTAAAGAATTCATCGGTCACCCCAACTACAAGCAGCAAGAATTCCTCTATGGGAGAGTTGAAGATGTTCTGTCTTTTATCTAAGTTTATGGCCTGTTTACCCCTAGCTGAATGTGTGTGTGTGTGGGGGGGGAATGTGTCTTTCCTTCCTGTCCTTTTCATTTATTCATTTATTCTTATTTGTTTCCAAATCTATCTATTTTGGAATAATCCACTAAACCCCAAAATAGTCTATATCATTTAGAAGTATTAAAGCCTACTCTTGCTTACAATCTTGAAAATGTTAGATGGCATTCAGTGTAATGGTCAAGACCATAGATCTGAATGAACAAAGGAAAAAATACAGAAAAATACACCGTAAAATTAGAGAAAAATATTGCAACCTAAGGTCTACATATCTTGTCCAATTTCATCTTGCATCAGAATGCATCCATATTCTAGAAATAGTGTTCCAATTTATTCTTACTAGATGAAATATTGTTGCAATGAGAAATTGATTATATTTTTCCATATTTTTAGAATCCCAATTTTAGTTGTTTTGATAAAGAAAAACACTAGTAAAAATTTAATAATTGTTTACAATGCTTTATCTAATAGAAAAAAATCAGGATAATATCACTTTTACTAATTTTATGATTATACGAAAGAAACAGTAACTGATAGGGTGCCAAATGATCATGGAAAAATGAAAGATTTCTTTAAAGGTTGGATGATATCTTTTGTCTGTCATAAAAGCTTATGTAGATCATTCGGTTGATCTGTTCCAGTACATAAATGAGATTCCTAAGATAAAAGGGACACGAATTCGAATCTAGCTTGGAGCAAATTTATTTCTACGCTGTCTACTTGTAGATGGACAATCTGAATATTTGCAATGGAATCAACTAAAATTAGGATGGAAGAAATCACTGAACAAACATTGATCGTGGTAATCCATCATGGCTGACAAACTCACGCTTACAGAACAAATCCAGCCTGCAACTGAATTTCACCCAATCCAACGACTCCGCTGAATACGTAAGGTTGCTTACAGAGATAACTTGATCCTCTTAAATATCTTCCGTTAATGAACAATAGAACTCAGTATCAAAGAATAGAGCAGACTTTTTGCGTAAAGCACATCAATTTTTAATGGCTAAAGATGAATTAACCCGTAATGCATTCGAATATTTCTGTCCCTTACATATTCCCTTCACCTCCGAATCTTGAAACAGTCCTATGCAATGACCAATCACAACACAGTCATCCTGGAGAGCAACGATTGGTATCGCTCTTGTAAAGCTATAAACTAGTGGAAAAAAGAAAAAAATACTAGCAAGATGTGCTGAACCTCAGCTAAATAGTATGGTCAAGTTCAGGGGCAGCGGGCTCAGTGAGGAGTATCCCGGTCTATTTTAGTAGTTGTACCATGAAAATCAAAATGTAAGATAACATTACACGAATAAGAAGATAAGCAAAGCGATTGGAATACGATAAGGAGAAATTCGAAAAAACAAAACAAACAAAAACCAAAAAAAAAAAACTTAGTATCGAGATGCGGAAAAATTACAACGCGATCTTGGATTCCGCTCATGAAAAGAATGATTGAACGATTACGTCTCGGCAATCAAAAATTGATTCTTAAGAAGTACTTTCTGTAACGTCCATGAATTAGTTTGAAAAAGGCGTTTACAAGAAAGGCTGGAATGTTTTCATTTAAAATGAAATGAAGTAGTGTGTCCACCGAAAAGAAAAACAAATATATACACTTATCAATACTGTGTTACTAAGAATGTCGTTATAACTGTTAATATTGTATTTCGTATTACTTTGACGAAGCTGTAAACAGCAAACCATGTAAGTAAATTGTTGATTTTTCGAACAATTTATCTTTAACATCATTCTATCGGGTATTATTATCCAAATACTGATCTTTTTGTCCATTTACAAGTAAAACGATTTGGTTGTTAGTATAATATTTCCTTTTATCTATTGATCCATTTTAATGGATTGATTGACTCTGTCATTTATACTTAATCGACTAATCTCTTTACTAACAAAGCCTTGCTTAGTTTAGCTCAATTTCATAGAAGTTGGACACCTTTGAAGATCGTACTCACTATGCTAGCTCCCGGTGAGGATCAAACTCATTTTAGTAATATCATTTCGCAAGACCAACTTACAAACCAATGTTCTCAAATTGTGTGCCGTGGCACAATAAAGTGCTGCAAGTATCTCGCGAGTGTGTCGCTTGACACTTCTACAAATACACTAACATGTATTCCGAGCCTAGAACGTGTCGATATACGATCATGATGGCTGCCCTGCTTCTACCACACACTTTCTGATCCCTTGGTTTTATTCAAATCTTGTGAGATCTCAACCATTTCAGTGACAGAAACAGGATGGTGATCCAACTGTAAAACGTGTCCCTTATCATTGTAAAAAGGAATGAAAAGGCCAAGACTGCAGAAACGGAAGCCATTTTAAAACAATAAAGGTAACAATTGCAAAGTAATGTAATTTACACATTATCCTGATAAATGTCATTCACGTACATAATATGCAATTTATATCTGTATATTTTTTGCTTGATTAACAATATCCACTGGAAGAGTGACACAGTAAAAATGGAATTTTATGTAATAGTGGTGCTAGTGATGGTAGCATCCTCAAGTATCGCTAAACTATTGGTCATCACTCTGAATGTCTCGTTTAAGTCTGCGTTAGTATAGCAGCATCTGTTGTTGTTGACGAAAAACATCCCGGGGGTGACAGGTATTGCTGCAGTGTTTGCAACTGTGTAGGTGCTGGTCTATAGGTTGGGATGTTGGTGCTCTTATTTATGCAAATGTTTTGCTCTTCAGCAACAAGCCTCTGGCCCCTGTTTGTTTTTATGTTCCCTGTGTAATTCTATTAGGTCTTACCAATGGCTCTTTCATAATTTATTTATTTACCTATTTATTCTTTTTTTTTTCTTATCTTTCCTCTGCTGTGTCTACTTTTCCCTATCTATCCATGCTAATTTCATTCCATACACACAAAAAAAAAAAAGTAGCAAGATGCTGACTCCAGACTCAGGTATGGTTTCAGGACTGAAATATCATTACCACTTATCCATTGCATATCAACAGCACCTGATGATACATCCATTGTTAGTTTCCCGTCAAGCACTGAAGGAATATCAGATGAAATGCAATCTCATCATATATTCTTGTATTCACAGCTCTCCAGTCGGTGTCCATGAGGCCAGAAACACTAAATCAAGGATATGATGTTTGATTTACCTGAAAAAGACAATGTCAATGACTTCAGAGAGGAACAGCGTACCAAAGCTCTTCTCTGTAGCAACCTGAGACGCATCCAGGACATTAAAAATGGACTGATTGAGTCATGGACAATGAAGATACCGATGCCTCTTTACTCTGTTCCCAAAACTTTGCTGGCAGAGCTGCGTACACTGGAATGGGGACCCAAAAGTGCCTGTTTCAAGAGGAAATTGCCTTGTAATCATCATCATCATCATCATCATCATCATCATCATCATCATCATCATCATCATCATCAGCAGCAGCAGCAGCAGCAGCAGTAGCAGCAGCAGCAGCACCTCTTAACCTTCATCATTAGATGATTAGATATACAGCCATGCAAAATGGCCATAAAACAGTAGCTAATCATGTGTAGCGTAGCATGTATCGGGGTTATCTCCCTTGCAAAATATCATAGCATTCATTTCCACCTACTCCAAAGTATTACCAAATTTCCATCTTAAATAGACGCTGCCATTACAGCTGCAGTCTTGGTTGATTGTATGAATGGGTCTCCCTGAAAAAGGGAGGTAACTAGAGACGACCCTGTACATGAAAGTTGCGTAAAGCCTGAATTCAAGCAGACAATTTGGAACAAAATACAAAACCATTCACTCTTTATTTACATGAGTTTGTGCGGAGAAATAGTGATAGAAATATAAATGAAACTTTATATTTCGTCATTTTCATGATACCAATTCCACCTATAGGTTCATTTCAGTGTGACAAAAATATTTAAAAAAATATTTCTTCATTGTAAATTGAAATTCAAAATCAAACACTAACCTTGAGCAATCCAAACCCTAACCCTAACACTAAGCTAATTTTTTTGTTTCAATTCGTGGCGTAATTAGTTAGCTACAATTGCTTAAATAATTGTTTCTCTACTACTTAGCCCGGAATTCTTGCAAAACTATTTCAAACAATTATATCTTTTCATAAAAATTCATTCATTCATCGTTCACAGTTGAGTTAAAAGTTGAACTTTAGTTAAGACGCTCATTTATATTGCAGCCGCTGTTAATATTTCTGGACATTTTAGTGTTTTCTGACCTATTTAGTCTAATCTAGCATAAAGATTAGGGTTAGGATAAGGTTTGGGTTAGGACTAGGATAGAATTAGGGTATGCGTAGGAAAAAAAAAACAAAAGGAGACATTTACATCAGATTTATAACACTAAAATGAGTGAATCTTTGAAACAAACAAAAAATAATAATAGTTATATACTTCTCCAAATTCAATCTTGAATTTACGACCCTGTTCGAAACAATTACTAAATGAAAAATCAGTGAAACAAAATAGAGGGAAAACAATTTTTTTATCTAAAATTTAATCAACAGCAAATCAACAAGTTAAAGAACAATAGAAAAATAGAAAAATGTAGAAAAAGGTTTTTTTGCTCATAATCTGAGCGATAAAGTCTTGAAAGTCAATCAACAATAACAAACCAACAAATTTGAAGAACAATTGAAAAATTGAAAAATTGAAAAATGTAACGAATGTTTTTTGCTTTGTTAGTTTGTTTGCTCATTATGTGAGACTTAGCGTCTTAGCGTCCTTGTGTCTCTCCAAGACAGCAAGAAAAAAGACGTCTTAAGCCTTGTACTGTTCTTCTCCAACCAACACGGATACTGCGTCGAATGACTGCGCTTCTGGGTTCTGGGCTTGTCTCTATCGGCATTAGAACTGTAGTCACTGGATCCAGGTCACAAGGGATATGCATTAATAAAGGGTTACATCTGTCAGTCAGGACCGCTGTGTAAGAGGAATTGGAAGAAGAGCCTGCATCGTCTGAGTGAATAATCTCGATATCTACTGGTTCTGAGAGAAATGCAAGATAGGGCATCATAGAATTACTACTCGCTCTTCCCAAAAAGCTGAGATCTCCATCGTCAGAAATTGCAATATTTACTTCGTCAGGACTGAGAGACTGATAAGAGATCTCTAGCCGTTCATCCGTCGATGAGGAATCGATAATTGTCTCCTTTTCAAGCTTTTCTTTTTCTGGTAAAGTAAACCTAACTCTTTTCGGACGCCGGAAGAAGAGGAGATCATCAATATCGGTGAATCCCGAATTTTCCCACCAATCCGTGAATGATTCTGAGGTATGTTTGTCAAATTTGTCGTCAGTATTGTCTTTTTCGTTAGGCTCTAGCTGTTCATTCATCGATGACGAATTGATAATTGTCTCCTGTTCAAGCTTTTCTTCTCCTGGTAAAGTAAACCTAACTCTTTTCGGACGCCGGAAGAAGAGGAGATCATCAATATCGGTGAATCCCGAATTTTCCCACCAATCCGTGAATGATTCTGAGGTATGTTCGTCAAATTTGTCGTCAGTATTGTCTATTTCGTTAGGCTCTAGCTGTTCATTCATCGATGACGAATTGATAATTGTCTCCTGTTCAAGCTTTTCTTCTCCTGGTAAAGTAAACCTAACTCTTTTCGGACGCCGGAAGAAGAGGAGATCATCAATATCGGTGAATCCCGAATTTTCCCACCAATCCGAGAATGATTCTGAGGTATGCTTGTCAAATTTATCGTCAGTATTGTCTTTTTCGTTTGGTTTTGAGTCGATTGCCATGATTTTAGTTGAAATTTTCTCACTTTTAGTCTCTGTTTCTCGCAAAAAACAACGTTAGATGCAAACAGCGACAAAAGTTAAAAAGGAGTCAAAAATATCAATGTTTTTTTTTCAATCACGTGCTGCTATTTTGACGTCAGAATAAAAAATCACGTCATAGCGTTTTACCTGATATGCTCTCTTTTTCTCTTTCGGTCCGCCTCTTTGTCTCTCTTTCCCCCTCTCTTTTTTCCCTCAATATAAGTATAAGTATATATATATATATATATGAACAATTTCATCTGAATTCAAAAAATAATTCCTGTACCAGCTTGGATCAACACATATATATATATATATATATATATATATATATATATATATATATATATATATATATATATATATATATATATATATATATATATGTGTGTGTGTGTGTGTGTGTGTGTGTGTGCGTAAGTGTATGTGTGTGTATATGTGTGTGTATGTGTGTGTATGTAGGTATGTCAGTTAACATATTTCACGCTATTATACGGAATAAATAAAGATACAGTTTTTCGTTGATAATTACATTTTTTATCAGGTCCGTGGTTGATCAATTTTCAATTAATTAACATTTTTTTTTTCAGTGGAAAGTTCTTTTCTTCCAAAATACTGACTTGTTTCTTCATTAAAACATTTTTATTCTTCATTTATTACGTATCCAAAGTTAGTTACTGTAGCATTGAGAGGTTTCTGGTTTTCCCTCAATTTAAGAATTCATGAATAAACGACTATACTCTATTATTTTAACTACTGTAGTTTTCATTTCATTTTTTTTCTATTCTATTTTATGTATTTTCCACCATTTTTAATCTTTTTACTTTCATTAATCTTATTTTTATGCATTTTCCATCATTTTTTATCTTTTTACTTTCATTAATCTGATGCAAGTCGTCAACATTGGGAGCTATAATGAATTGAACCTAAAATGACTTTCAAAAGTAATTTGCAAACCAATACACCAGGACTAGACACCCACAAATACGGGGCTGGATTAATGTCTGTGGCCTGATATGTATCTATTTACTGTATTTAGATCTGGAATTTCCCCAGTATAAGGTTTGGTGTGATCGGTAGTCACCTCTGATCTATATGCAACGAAAAAGAAGGATATCATGTTTGGAAATATTTTCTGACCTTTAAAGTGCTTTCATTATCGTTCGAGCGTAGATTTTGCTTGATGCACCTATGTAAATCTATTCAATTGACTTAGCTTAAACTGTCATAAGAGAACAAGGTGAAGATCCCCTGGGAGGATCAAAGTAGCAATAATTGTAAGAGTGTAATAAATTATCTATCTCGCAGGAGAAACATGCATTTGAAAACAGAGAGAAAATGAAACGATAAACTCGTTCACACATATAAAACCCTCAAACTAAAAGGATTTCTTCTTTTTTTTCTTTTTTGTGCCAGCAATGTGTAATTTGCTGAAATCTAAGCTCAGTGACAAGAGAGAGAAAACTGAGATTTACAAAAGAAAAAAAAATGTAATCGTCTTCATCTCCATCTTGGAATGATCATGTTTATTATTTCAGTAGGTTTTTTCAGCTTGGAGAATGCAGCAGAAACTGATATGTTCACTAAAAATGTCTTGGTATAAATCAAATGCAGAAAAAGAAGAGGAAATACGGACAATAACAAGTTTAATTACAAGGTTTGAACGTGAAGGCTATGATTTTATCAGATAAAAGTGACAAGAACTTTTGAAATCAAGTGAATAAAGAGAAACACACGATAGACTCGTTTTGATAAATTAATCAAAACAAAACTGGATGATATATTCGAACAAATTAAGTTAGCCATTTCGTTTTGTTTAAGAACAATGAATAACGTACCACCATGCGTGTAAGAATGACAACTTTTCACAAACAGAAAAAAAACAATTACTTCGGATTTTTACAATCAAACACAAGCTCACATGTTATACAGAACATTTTCCTGGCATCAGACAAACTGAAATAATCCCAATATGATTTTGAATGAGTCAGGAAATTGAATTTTTAAAACACATTTTTTAAATGCAAATACCTCGATGCAACTCACTTCTACTACTACAACTACTAATAGTAATACTACTACTGCTGTTGCTGCCTTGTTGTTGCCGTTGTTACTGCTTCTGCTGCTGCTCCTCCTTCTACAGCTATTAGTACTACTACTACTAATCATAATAATAAGGATTAACTGTTATTAGCTATGATACTGTCACTATATCTTCAGTGTAACCCATGAGTTAAATGGTATGAAATACCAATGATAATCAATGAAGTATTTAGATGGAGGATAGAAAATATTGCAGACGAAAGATGATGAACACGGTTATGCAAAGGACACTTGAAGAGAGAAACAGATCTTCTCATTGTGATACCTCGTAACAAATGCACCAGGACAGACTATGCAAAGATCGATAGGAGCCAAAGCCTCTGGCGGGGGAAGGGGTGACACAATGATCCACATAGCAAATGAAGTAAATTAGCGCAGAGGGAGTACAAAAATCGGCATCACAGGGAAGCAATAGTCTTACAGCGAAAACTATGCAATGATTATGTTAGGCTATGTATTTGTTCGGTACCTGAACATCCCAGAGACGGCCCTATAAAGTAAAAACCATAAAATAATCCGGAATTTCAACATCTAAAGTGACTATCTCATCCAAGCAAGGGAATTAAATCTGTTAATTGTGTTCAAGAAAAGAAGAGAACATCCCAAATAATAAATGTGACTGTGTTTGCAGGCCGGAGATTGGATACAAAATATTGAAAAACTTGAAAAGTTTAAGAACTTGCTATCGAAGCTGAGAAAGGTTTAAAACCTGAAGGTCAGGGTTGTGCCAATAATAGTAGGGGCACTTGGAAGAGTGCCATATATATTAAACTCGAGATAAGTGCTGTTTGAAGAAGGATTAGGACTATGTAGATCACAGCTATACTAGGAATCGTATCAAAGGACTGAAAACGAGATTGGCAGAAGTCAGGATAGAAACGACTGAGATATTGCAGACAACAGTACTACTTGAGTTCGTGATAATACCGAGGAGGGTACAGAGAATCTACTACTTCATCCTTTAGCGATGGCTTAACAGTCAGGGAGAAGGCATGATGAAGATAGTACATATCACAGCGCTACTGTGAGGGGTGAGTGGGTCAGTAATCATGAGAAAAAGGTAAGCTGCTCTTGACCCCTGGCTCCATTCATCTTCTCATAGAAAAGGAATGGTAATACAACAACAACGACAACATGCATACATCGACACACATATGATTTACATATAGTATGACTCTCAAATTGCTGACTGTGTGCCTTACATGTACATATTAAATGAGACATAGTCTTACGGAGGTTTGCACGAATATTGAAGAGAGTATTGGAAATATGAGCTGAATGATCCCCTGCTGATAGCAATGGCTTAACAGCCAAGAATAAAGCAAGTGACAACGATAAGAGAAAGGGGCTGGAGACCTGAGGAGAGTACTTGTTACTCATCCGCCAACAATAACCACCAAGTGATTAGTGTGAAACTGTTATCCACAGCACAGCTCTGGCCTGCGAGGATGTACAGCGGACGGTTTGAGACTTGAAGAGACTTGCTGTCGCTCAGACTCTGCTGGTGACCACCTGGCAATTAGTGTGAAAACACATTAGCAGAATGCTCACATTGCAAACTGAACCTCTCCCACCACCAACATCACCGAAAACCTTTTTTGGTGGAATTTTTTCAAAATCGCTTTCTGTAGACTAGATATGGATAAAAATATTGGATATCTCCATTGGGCCAGCCTTTGCACAGGATACATAGACAGTTAGGCAGCTGGACCGACATGAAAACTGGGAGAAACGTACGTTAACAGTTTTGGTATATGGTTTTTAGTAATGGAAACGGGTAGACACTAGGCCATAACACCAAATGGTCCTTTTATGTAAAGATACCCAAGTGGCGATCATACAATGAGAGAATATATGAAGTGGATTGGGACGACGATCCACTGGGAATGGTGCAAACAACTTGGATTCGATCATGTGAAATTAAGCGTCAAAAAACAAGATGCAGCCCAAAATATGAAAAGAAAATAACTGGATTTTAAAGATAAATAGATCTTAGCACAAATATGATGCCATCAGATGTCATCATCGAGAAAAAAATAGTCCTTTCCAAGATAAGAGATATTACCATGCCAGCAGATCACAGAATCAGACAACTCATGAAATTAAAAAAACCTGCCTAATTAAAAATTGTTTTAATTCTTATTTTAGTGAATTTTAGTTCATGCTTTCCAAAGATTTTTGAACAGTATCGTATGGTTAGATTGCATATATCTAGACATATTGCCATTCGTATTTACAAGAAACAAGGAAGAATTTTATAGTGTATGCAATTTGTCTGATGTCCAATCGAGATAACAAGAGTCATCTTTTGAATTAACCTCATGACGTGAAAAAACAACAGAATAGAAAGATAATTTTTTTCAAGGCATTGATCCGTTGAGATCAAAAGTTTGTTTGAATATATAAATTGAAACATCTTGATGAAAGTTTGGATCAATTTGATGAAACGATTATCACGAGGGTAAAAGGCTTTTGCGCATTTTGCTCATGCTATGTCCGGAAAATTTACTTTCCGTTTGTTGTGGTCAAAATCGAAGTCGTTCACTTTCAGGGGTCTGAATTGAGGGAGAATTTCCCATTTCTGAGGGAGAATAGAAGAGTAATCATCTCATACTTAGAGTAGACAAAATAGAAGAGAAATTATTTTTTCACTTTAAGCCATTAAAATCGGTGGGGAATTTTTTTTCCTATTCAGTGTTTAAGATTGTGGAGGGATATTTTTTTCTCTCCTATCATCATCATCATCATCATCACGTCCGTCCGTCGCGGTACATAAACCTTTTTCAAGCTATGCCAGACCATTCTATCATGCGCATCGCAGAACCAGTATTTTTCAAATTTTACCTACTTTTTCATGCCATCTAAATTTTTGCTGGCTGCAATTTTGCATATGATCTCTGGGGATCCAAGCTCTGAGTCTTGATGTCCAGAGGTTGTGTGAAATTTTTGCAATACAAAACAAATCAGAGTTTTCTGATGGTTTCTCTGTCTCAGAATCTTTTCTTTTCTTTAATTATCTACGTTGTCTTGATCTCTCCATGTGAGGTGAGCATGATTCTTTCTTGTGTGCGTTGTATGATCCTAAATTTGAGGGGCAATCCTTTGGTTATGTTTCATGTCTCTGCTCCATAGGTAATTATCAGGGAGATGTATTTGTTGTACACTCTTTTTCAAGGCTAATGAGATTATCTTGTTCTATAAAATTGAGCTTCGTCTACCGATAGTTTGTCAATGTAGTGTGATTCATCACTTGATTTATTCTTCTTTCAAAGATTTTATTGAGATTTGTTGTACTAGGTAGATATAGTGGTCTGCTTTTTCCAGCTCTGGGTTCCCGATTTCGATCGTGGTCTTTTTGTCTTAAACATGTTTGTTTGTACACGGCATTTGTTCTGCTGATGTTCGAATGAAAACCAATTCTCTTGCTTCTTTCATCTATATTTCTAGCTTTATTTGGAGATCAGAAAGGTTATTAGAAAAGAGGAAGTTGTTGTCAGTAAATCTGAGCTTACGTAGGTATTTGCTGTCTACTGTGATTCCTTTGTGTTCATGGTCTGAGGTTTTGAAAGATCACTTCAAGGTAACTTGTGAATAGTTTAGGTTGGTTTGTATCACTTTGTTTCACTATTTTTCTCTTATTCAAAAGGCTGTTTATATAGTCTTATGGAGGAACTGGTGTGCCATTTGATGTGTTGCTGGATTCTGACATGTATAGGTTTATGCCTACGTCAAAATCGTAAGAGAGTATTCATTTTCATTTTCTTTGACCAAACTCAAGAGGAAATCTTTCTTCACTTTTATGGGTCTAAATTGGGTGGATGGGTCCGCTCTTTAGGGGGGGGTTTTTTACATATGAAGTTCAAAATCGAAATGAAAAACTTTTTTCCCAACTTTTGAAGGCACATTCGAAATTTAAAAACTGAGATGTACTAAAGTATGTCGACAAAAAAAAAAAAAAAAGATTGAAGTTCATAATCCTTATACGACCAGCCATCATTCACATCAAGATCCCAGCATGATACTATGTTAGCCCTACCCGTTTATCCATTTCAAGTAGTTGAATTCGACGGAAACCTTCTATGAATTCTATTTTGGGGATCAAAATTGAGGGAAACGTTTTTCCAACTTTCCAAGTGTCAAAAGGTAAACCCCTGTCTTCGTTATTGCTCAAAGCGAAGGGCAACTTACCCCTTTCTTTTGTAATATTTACAAAACCTTTCAAATATTAGCCACACTTGAAAGATTTGACAAAGCTCTCCCTTTTAACATTGACTACTTTGAAACCCTCCTTGTTATCATTTGCCCTATTTTTTGATATAACCCGCTTTTCAAAATTATCCCATTTTGAATATAAGTCTACATCTTGAAATTAACCCTCTTTCCCTTAAAATTGAGCCCGAATTCGTTACATCATACTTTTTTCTTCTTGAATTTTACTGTTTCTTATATTAATCGTCCCCCTATTTTAGATTAGCCCAACTTTTTCTCTAACTTTAACGCCATTCCCTATATTTCAAACTTTTTACTTTCTTTTCATATTAACCTTTTTTCTACATCAGCTCCCTCATCAATTCACATTCGTCCAACCCCCTTTTTTACATATGCCAAATACTATTTTTCTACATTCGACCACACTTTCTTCCAAATATGTACAGAAAAATAATTTTTTTTTACAATTCAAAGGAAGACTGGTATTTGAATCAATTTTTAAAACAAATCAAATTGATCACCATCTCATTCTCATCTCTTTTCTAATCAATGCATAATTTTTTTCTGGGCATAATTTTCCTCGGCTGTAATTTAGTCTAGTCTAGAAACAAGTATCTTTATGAAGTCAAAGCTGCTTTAATCAATGGTGCCAATTTGTTTATATCATGTAGCATGAATTTATCTGAGAGTTGTGTGAGCTATCTATATTTTTGCTCTCGCTTGACCAGTAGAATCTCATTTTCCGATTATACCTTTGTTGTTTCGATTGCCTTTGATCCATAACTCTTATCGGCGGAACTTTTGTTTTATTTTCTCTAATACCACACAGAAATCGAACTATCTGTCTGAATGATCAAACACGTTTTACGTTAAACTCTTTCCTGAAAGACTTACTCAACTTTAGCATTGCCATAAATATCATGTTTTTTTTTGTTTTTTTTTTTTACAGATCTCAAAGCTTTTGTCATACTCCAACGATTTGACCCGACCCAACAGATCACCACAATATTCGAATTCTCCATGACTAAAGTGATAAAAACCTTGTCGTATTGTATTATAAGAGATTATAAAGGATACGAAGTCATGCTCAAAATGTGACTGAATCAATTTGATTAACCCAGGCAAAAAGTCAAGGTCAGTGTAGCTTTGTGTTGAAAAGGTTCTCTCCAAAATGCTGCAATCAACGATCTTGGCAGCTTCTACTGGAACGAGAGAATGAGTTATTCGAATAGAGGAATAGAAAAGAACACTTGATTTCAGAGGAATAAGTTTTTCTCTGCTTTTTATATTGGGTGATAACGACATATACACACATGCACACACACACACAATATATATATATATATATATATATATATATATATATATATATATATATATATTTATATATATATACACATATACATACATACATACATACATATATATATATATATATTTATATATATATATATATATATATATATATATATATATATATATATAGATATGTGTGTGCGTGTGCGTGCGTGCGTGCGTGCGTGTATTACCAGCGTTGCAAATAAAGCAGCTTGATAATAAATGCTTCGTTCTACAAATGTCACTCAAAAGGCAACAAAATATCATCTTCACCCGGGAAGATACTGAATGATCATTGCATGAAACTCGAACGCCGATAGGCAGGCACTCTAACAAACGGAGCTACGAACCCATTCATTCGATTGATTTTTGTGATAATCTGCGATATCTTCGAAATGAACATCAAGTTCACTCTTTTGAATCTAAGTTTGAAATTCCTGCCTCAACAGTGATTCGAAAAAAAAATGAAATATGGATCCAATGTTTCAAGTTAAATGTTCATTGTTAGATAGTTTACATTCATTGTCAATATTTTTTCTCAGTCACGATGTGGTTTAGCTTACGTGATTTAGAGCTGGTGTCATGTATAAACCTTAGAGGTAGGCATACATTGAAATGCTTCGACTTGATCTGATTTCATTTTAGAGTGAAAATTAATTGTTCGTCTCCAAAGCAGTACTTTTTGAGAAATCTCTTCTTTTCATACCACCATTTTTAAGCATGATATAATTTTTTTTTCCAAACGGTGGCCACTATTTCCTTTTCAAAATCTGGATTTTCCGAAAAATACTTTCAATCTTATTTTTGAAACAAATAGATGAAAAATTATTTTCTGAAGTTTTACTCCTGTTTCCGATTCATAACACCTTCATTTCCTCCGGAAATTCTCAAGTATTAACTTGCTTCCCTTAGTACGTTCTATTACTTGTTTATTAGTTAAAAAAATGTTCACTGTAGAAATAGAATATTTCACTAATTTTATATTATTGGTTTTCTGTTTTCAAACAATTTTATAACGGTGACATGGAAAAGCAGTTCATATATGATATGAAATTCTTTATTTGATATAACATAAAGGAAACTCTCTCCTCGGTCAAGGGGTCGAAAGTAAAGGAGACTTTTCGTTCTCATTACGATGGTTACAGGGGACATTTTACACCATTCTAAAGAGAAAAAAAGATGGGCTACACACCTCTAATTAATAAAATGGGAATGAACTACTCTTCTATGAGGGGATTAAATAGAACAGTTGTCTTTTTTCCTCTGTGGGGAGTCAGAAGTAAGAGTAAATTTCACTTTCCTTGGTTTATAGGCTTTGGGGACCTTTTTCCTTCTGGTTAAGAATCAAAAGTGACGGGCGTCTTTTTTTTTCCTTTCAAAATTGTCAAAAGTGAGGTGAGAATTTTTTCCACTCTTAGAGGAGGCAAAAGTGCAAAAAATGTTGAGTACTCCCTTTAGGTGGTCCGTTGTAATAGGATAATTATCCTTTCAGAGGTTCAAAAATGTTTACCCTTCTATAAGGGTTCAGAAATTAAAGAAAACGTTTTCCAGCACGCACTGCCACAGATGGACGTATACAGTAATATCTGAAAGCAGAAGAATGAATTTAAGGTTATTTATATTGTTAGTTTTAAAAAAAAATTCAACCACTAACATTTTATCCAACTAATGGTAAAATTACCGAAAGGCATTAAGCGAAGTAACTAATACTTCGAAGATGCATTTCTACATATTGTGCGGAAACTAACTCCCAAGTTGAGTATGATAGCTTTACTGTAAGTATAGCTACCTATTTTAGGCTTAGGAAAGTAATGTTCATCTAAACTGGAAAAATTCCGGAGGAAACGAAGGTGTTAGGGATTGGGAAGAGACAAAAACACTTGGGAGAATGATATTTATCTATTTTTTTTCTCTAAAATTTGATAAAAAGAATATATCAGCGCAAATTGATTTTTAAAAAATCCTGAAAGAACTGATGATCAGTATCAGTTTTTAAAAATATTTCCTTAAAACATCATCAACTTTGTAGCAGCTGTCGTTGGACATGCACCTTCCCCACGATTCACCAGGCTTTTCTATCGTGGGCATCACGGAGCCAGTACTTTCAGAATTTATCTTGTTCTTCATGCAATTTTATATTTTGCCGACATTGGTTTCGCATGTCATCTCTGGGGATCCACATTGTGAGTCCAGTGTTGACTGATATACTTGCAACATAACCGGGCCATTGCAATTTAAGTTTTGTCGTTGATTCTATGATATCATAAACTCCTTTAATATACTGTGCTGTCTTGCAAAATTTCTTGTGTACGTTGCATGGCTCTCAATTTAAGGGTCAATCTTTTGGTTGGCTCCCATGTTCTAGCTCCGCAAGTGACTATTGGGATGATGCATTTGATGAATCTTTTTTATTCTCGAAAGTTGAATTTACCCTGCCAAAAGCTTGCCAACGGAGTGTGATTTATCGCTTGATTCCTTCTTCGTTTGAGAATTTCATGGAGATCTGTTGACCTAGGTAGATGTAGTAGTCTACTCTCTCTAGTTTGCGTATGATTATATATTAAAAAAATATTTATAAGAGCACCACTTTCCCATCTTTCAGCTCCACAGGAGTCCTGTTCATGACAACTTAAAACGTTCACGACCGACATCAATCTTAAATCATAACTGAAAAAAAAAAAACAAACTATAAACATAAAGTTTGATTTATAAAATGAGAGCTAGGGATATGTATTCGATAACCGTATTCAGGCAGAAATTTAAAACTTTATGTTTCTCTAAAGACTAAATTTGACCTCCATTCCGATGGTGTCACGAAGTCAAAGCGATATCGACCAAAACCAAAAGATCTCCGATGTAGAAAACAAAATGAAATCTTGTTTGTTTGAAGATTTGAATCAACTGTAATGGCCTTCTCTAACCAAGTACGTTATCTTACAAACCACAAGTCTTTCATTATTTATTTGTCTGGACAGCAAGTACGCATTTTCGATATCATATGAATTAATAAGAATGAAAATACAGCATGCAATAAAAGAAAATGCTACTATAGCTGGTGAGAACTTATCTTTGATTTTTTTCTTGTTTTTATGATTGGGCACGAAGTTCAGCGGTCAAAACACCCGTTTTTTGCAGGAAGATTCTACCATCAAATTAAATTGTTTTTTGGACAATTTTTGCACATAAATACGATCACAGATACTACACACACACACACACACACACACACACATACATATATATATATATATATATATATATATATATATATATATATATATATATATATATATATTCACACACAGTAAGTAACTGTGAATTTTTGTGGAATCAACCATGTATTAAAAAGACAATATTGGGAGGTTCTCACACTTCCTTTCTGTTCATATATGTAAATTAATATAATTGTAGATTAACTTGAAGTGAAATGATCAAAGGCTGGTGCCCAATTGATAAACTCTGAAGGGAAGATTACTTTCTAAATTCAAACATTGTCAGAAATACGCTAGGTCATAGGACGTAGGTCGTCATGGTTTGTATGTTAATACTATGCGTAAACGTTTCTGCGTTGGTGGGCTCAATCATATTATACCCCGAGGCCTTTCTTTTCCCCTGTTTAATAGCTGCATCATATACTCCTTACGCCCGAAATGATATATTGTAGTTAAAATGTGTAACTAATCACATGTATTTCATCTGATGATTCCTATAATTACCAAAAGTCCTCAATACGCTGAATTAGTGAAAATGTACTTATACGCCAAGATGCCAGTCCAATTTAGCTGACAAGATTTAAAGTGAATTCCACATTTTGATGACCATTCAATTGGATAGCATCAGATTATATTCACGTTGTAAAAAAAATATCCAATTAATAATTATTTTCATCTAAACAAAAAAAAACAACAAACAAATGGATCATCATTCCTTGAAGTCTACATGCGTGTTTACGGCTGTTATCTAATCAGAAAATGTCACTTCAGATGGAGAGCTGTCATTTTTCATAAAATAGTTCATTTCAAAGGAGTAGTGAAATTAATTTAAATACAAAATTTTCCATTTTCAATGGCTGATGTCTTTTGACGAAGGATAGATTACCCAATCGATCGAGACAGTAAACAAAATGAAAGTACATACGATTGGGTTATTAGAAAAAATACACAAATTGAACAAACAGATAATTGAAATCTCTTATCCGTAGTTTAAATTCTCACGGTCTCAGTTAGCCTTGGTTGACTTCAGTAATGAACAATTCATAACTCACTTAATAATGGTCACAAAGCACAAAAACAATGTTGCTAGCTATTTGATTTACCAAAGTTGGGGGAATATGATCAATCTCGAGCAAATAAAGAGAGAAAACTGCAAATCGATTGCTGCTTTAACAAAGCATCAGTCTTACCATTGAGAAAAACAGTCTGAAAGGAAAGCGAAGATACAAAATAACTGTTTCATCTCCGCGTTCTCATCACTGCCAATGTCTTCACTATTGGTTTTCAATACAGACAATTATATCATCAGGAAATGGGTATATGATAAAAAAAGATAAATGAAATATTTAGAAATGCGTTATATTATTTGAAACTCCATTTGTAATGACGCCTGTTACGACTAGGAAACTGTGTCACTTGGCCAGGATAAACACAATAAACAATGGGCTTGTTGCAGAAATCGAACGTGCAACCAATAGTTCGCCACTTTAAAGTAACTTCTTTCTTACCATTTAGCTAAACAGCACACACATACTCACACACACACACACACACACACACACACACACACACACACACACATATATATATATATATATATATATATATATATATATATATATATATATATATATATATATATATATATATATTGTAGTGAAGTAAACGTAAACTGATGCTACCAAAGTCTGAACTCAGTTCCCAGATCCGATTCCCCACGGAGATCATCAATACATCCTTTACTAATAGTATTGAACATATTTCTGGCACACTTTTTCTTTTGATTTCAAGAAATACTATTGTGAAATTGGGTGTGGGGAAATACAACTGTTGAAACATTACGAATGTATATTTTCACTCATATATACAGAATGTGTCAAGAATGTATCGTCATTTAGAATTATTGTGAGTGTGGAAGTTCTTTTGGCACAATCTTCAATTATAAAACTAATTGCATTTTCATTTTTTTTGCTTTTAATCCATATCCATCTTTTTCTCACTGTCCAAATAAGAATCGTGAAAGGAAATATCAGTCTATAGCAATGGCAAGATCTTGAAAATTTGGGAAAAAATGAATGTTTTAAAAATATTTCATACGTTATCAAAAAATAAAATATTACCACACATGCTATTCATTTTGACAATGAAAGCTAATACAGTCGATATACTGTGCTCCATCTTTCTGATAGCAATGTTGAGCGAATCCTGTTAGTCATTGACATGTAAAAAGAATTCATCTGTCATTGTATTTTCTCCAGGTCATTGTCATATTCAAATCGGGAGAGTTGTCTGGCCTTTCCAGAATGCCGGTTCCTTCACAGGAAAACCAATTTGAAATCGGACATACAACTTGACTTGAAGCATTATCGTGTTAGAATATCTGATTTATGGAGTTCGCAAGCACTGCAGAAGATTGCCCTCTAGGATGGTTGGGTATGTCGTTTCATTCGTACAATCTTGAATGAAGTATTGGTCACTCTTACTTTTGAGTGTTATGCATTGACATATCTTAGTTTCTGTGTTTTTATCGTAAAGTTTGAGAGAGATTTTTCTGATTCCACCGCTTGCTGCATGTTTAGCATTGCATTTTTAAGAAGATGTTTCAGACCCTCACGAGGACTTACCAGTCCAGTTTCTTTTAGCCTTCGCTTAATAGTCAAACTGCTGCATACTATATTCCTCTCTTATTTGAAACTTTACAAAGAGGTGTCATTATCCTCTCTTGTGAATATTCAGCAGTTACTAGTCTTGTCGATGACTTCTCAAGTGTGGGCCTTCAATGTGCCTTTTAGGTTTGAAAGTCGCTTTATCATTCATTCTTTTAGATCTTTAAAGACATAAGATGAAACATGAGATTGTACAACCTCTTTGAATGATGCAATATCGCACTGATTCATTCTCATGATAAGACCGACACCAGTGTTGTCACTTGTCAAGTTATTTGTTCAAAAGTCTCGGTCTATATGCACCATGGTCAGTCGAAAAATTGTATTTGAATCTAAAAACAGCTCAATTAATTTTATACTTCGAAAATATATCTTGTTGGAACAATAGACGATTGAAATAGGTGTGAAAAAAGTAAATGAACTTTCAGTACATGTATTTATTAATTCGAACGAGTAAACACTAGTCCATCCACTGAGCAACGCTCCTAGGCATTGGTACTGAATTTCTGACAATTTTCTAATAATATGTTGTAAAAATATATTCATAAATATGCTGTCTGCTATAATATAATGGTATACTATTGACATACAATATATATACATACACAAAATTTGGGAACTAAGTTTTTGCTTGGACCAATCTTATTTTAAGTTGTAAGCAAGCGATGCTGATTGGAAGATAAAGAGAGAGCCAAGGTAGGATTCGGACCTATTCCATAATGAGAGTAAATCTGCTCCTACCAATTGAGCCATCAAGGTCTCCACGCTAAGTAAAAATCCGAATAACATCGTTAACTCACCTTTCATTCCGATTAGTAGCCAGTTTGTTTCCCTTCAGACAATTTTCAGATTATTTTCATTAAATATATATATATATATATATATATATATATATATATATATATATATATGTGTGTGTGTGTATGTATGTATGTATGTATGTATGTATCATAATTCATTAAAAACAAGTTGTATGAAAGTCTTAAATGAAATCAAACTGGTTTGCTAGGCTGATCAGACTAGAATTTACTTACATAAACGTTAAGTGTTGAATGTAATTTGAATTTATATATGAAGAAATATAATAATTATGCAATGTAAAATGATAGAGTTTTGGACTTCTGTTTAATTTTTCACTGAAATTTGAGTATATGATTTTCGAATGTAACAATACCCTTCAAAACAGCTTCACTTGTGCTGAGGCTTTAGATACAATTTGGAATATGAATAATTGAGTCCATACATGAATTATTTCGACATTTTCTACAGGTATCATGGATATGATGATGAAAATCCTCATCATCATCAACATCATTCTAAGCAGCAACAGTTTCAGACATAAATCTCCCAAAAGATTCACCAGATCTCTCTATCACGGGTTTTGATCTTGCTTTGTGCGTTGCACAATCCATCGGCTACAGTTTTGCGTACGATTTGTTTAGGTTTTATAAGATCATAAGTTTTCGGTGAGCTAGTATCGTCTTGTATTCACACTTATTCTAGCTGAAAGGGCTTAGAGATTTTATGCAGCCTAATTAAGGAACTGCTGTATCAATATATATATATATATATATATATATATATATATATATATATATATATATATATATAGAGAGAGAGAGAGAGAGAGAGATAGATACATATATGTTGGAACACTTGAAAATATTTACAAGAGAGTACACTTTTTTTGTACGTTATCACCAATGACTTAAGGGATATAATCTGCATTGAAAGCCTTTATAAAGTCAATAAATACTTCTGCTCATAACGCTTTGTATTCTCCTGTTTCTATTTATTCACTGAATGGAGAGAATCAATGGTTGAGTATCATTTTTTGAAGATCCTGCGGTTGGTTTTCATCTGGCGCCTCGGTCATTTGGTTGGAGTTCACTTTATGCAGTTGAGTTGGTTAATTGGCCTATAGCTCTTTACGTGCTGCGGATTCATTTTTCTATATATCATTATAATTGCAGTGTTCTGTTTTGTTGGACTTTACTCTGTTTTAAATTAGTTGAATACAATGGCTCGTTTCCTAGTGATCACTCAACTAACTTTTTGGATAGGTCGATGGTGATCCTATCTGTTGCTGGGACTTTTCCCTTTTAGCTTGCTTGATGGCCTGTTCCACCTCCCACTGTCTCCGAATTGGATACTCTCAACCTAAATACCCAGTTCATGGTTTTGAGTTCTTTGTTTAGAGAAATAGAGGATTTTATAGAATTCTTGGGTGCGTTTGACTATTCGGTCCCTATCTGTTGTTGGAGTTTCATTTTTTCGTGCATACCAGTTGTTTGTATGTTTAGTTTTTCTTTGTTTCTTGTCGGTGATTTTGTATTATTCTTCTGTTTCATTTATTTTTGTTGTTGTTGTTAGTGGCTTAAGATCTCAGCGTTTTCCCATGCGATTTTTAGCTTCTTTTGAAAGTTTACCGATGTTTTGTCTGTTCATTGTTTTGAAGATATTGACTCCTTCTGTTATTGTTGAATTAGTTGTTGTTTTGCCGTTTGGCACATTGATATTCTCTTTTGGGTCGGTGAGAAGTACAAACTTTTTTTTTTCAATTTGAGCTTGAGGAATTGAAAGACCTCCATGTACGCTGAGTGGCTACACTTCGGTGTGGAACATTTTCCCGTGTTCTTTATTGGTAGTAATTCGAATTGTACCTCTTATCATTGGGGCATCGCTTCGCACATTGACTTGATTCACAGCCTGATTATCTTTTACTGTGTTGCTTTCGTCTGCTTAGATGTAGTCAGTTTTGTTCTATTTGAGTTCTTCTTGTAAGAGGTGTTGCTAGCTGAAGATAATGAAACTGTGACCCAGCCCTACCCAAACTCGAACCACAGGTACAATTTAAAGAAAAATAAAGTAATACACTTCTACATAACAGCTAGATTTTAATTGAAAATGTAAAAGAATAATAAAAAAAGTATTTTCCTGACTAATAAAAAAGATTCAGAAGAAAATGAGCTTAATAACGAAAGACTATTCATGTGGAGACATATCTTGAGAGAAGAATCCGACAGGCTATACCATATACAAAATAACCCAAGTAATCCCAACCTATGGTTTCGAAGATAAGAGTGGAAAAATCAACTACTAAACATCGTATCATTTTCTTAATAGGATGAAACTTGGGATTTTATCTTTAATGTAAAAGAAAAACGGTTAACTTATGTGAAAATTAATCGGTTATCTTACAACAATGATAATTTTCTTCTTTAGGTCATGATGACTCCTAAGTCTGCCTTCTTATTGATTGTAGACTAGTTGAATGTAAACCGATAAATAAATTGCATAAATGCCCATATATACACACACACACACACACACATATATATATATATATATATATATATATATATATATATGAAGAGTTGTAATACAACGAAACAGCTGTCTGTGGATCACATTTTATATTTATATATATATATATATATATATATATATATATATATATAAATAAATAAATAAATAAATAAAAATGTGATCCACAGACAGCTGTTTCGTTGTATTACAACTCTTCAGAGTGGCGATAAACTACCCAGTACCACGAGGTAGGATTGAAAAACCTTCGCTTCAGACCCAGAGGCTGGTAACGTACCTCTGTGCCAGGGAATTGAACGGTCATTAAGGTTGAATATAAGCGATATATTCAATTTGTCATCCACAGACAGCTGTTTCGTTGTATAACAACTCTTCATATATATATATATATATATATATATATATATATATATATATATATATATATATATATATATATATATATGTATATATATATATATATATGTATATATATTTAAAGAGAGAGGGAGAGAGAGAGGAAGAGAGAGAGAGAGAGTTTTGATATTATATACCTCAAACTGCAATTCCAGCCCCACAAGTTTGGAAAAAATCTCCACCCATTTTAAAATCCCTACAAGGGGAAAAAATGTACTCGATTTTTACCCTTAAAAAGGGAAGAAAATTCTGTTTCCCTTTTTAAGGGTAAAAATCGAGTACATTTTGACCTTAAGCATGAAAAAAGAGTCCACCCTCCGATTCTGAACAGTGATCCCAAAAGGAATGGGACAGAGGGGCTAATTTTGAAATGAAAATGACCATACCAAAACTTGACTCATGAAAAAAAATCCCCCTTCATTTTTACTTACAGAAGAGGACAATATTTCCTCCATCTTGCCTTTTGGTAAGATGAACTATTCATTTGCTGCACCTATAAATATTTTTCCTCTTTAATGCATATAAAAAGAATATTGTCTCTGAAACAAATTCACAAGGCAGGAAACAGCGTAAAAATATTTTTGTTTGTTTTAAATATTTTTGATCCAAAGAGAGAATTACGATGGAAAGTACGTTTTAATGAAAAATATTCTCATTTTATATCATATCAAAAATATTAGGAATGTATTTAATCACGTTTTTACGTACTTTTTCTCAATGAAATCTTTTCTTTTTTTTTGTACTCAGTCTTGCTTTTTTTTTAATCAAAAAAAAGTATTTTTCATTCAAAGTAAGCAGAATGAAACACTCTAATATTGGTACAAATGTAAAATCTTTCATCTTTAAAAAGACAATATGAAAGAAAAAGATCTAAGTTTTTCCTCTCTGCTGCTTTCTTTTTGGTCCCATAACACAATGAGCAAATTGTTGCTAACATACAGATAATGTTATATAACTTGATGTTATTAAAGGACTGTGCTTTTAAGGCCAAAAATAAATTCCGACTTAGTCTTCTCAGGGATAAAAGTCAGGCGAGAGACCAATGTTATAAGAACTGAATTGCTCGGCTAGAAGTTGATATAATATGATTAATTTGAGTTTTCCAGTGTTGTCAGCTATGCTCAATTTGCTATACCATGTCCGTCGTTTGCTCTGTATGTCTAACTGGAATTAGTAAAATATGAAGATTAAAATTTCTTGGTTTATATCTCCACATGAATTCAGATTCATAATTCGGAAACCAAAATATCTGCACACAGCCATCTTTTAGAAGTTGCTATATGGGTATATATAGATTTTCTCTATTTTCTAGGGAGGTTATACAAATCTTATACTATCTATTTCCAGTCCCGCACAGCTGGTACCCGGTTTAGTTAAATATACTCTCTACTAAAATAAGCTTTGACATTTTTTTTTCAAACGGTTTCACATTTCTATTTTATCCCCTCCTGAGGCAATACAAATTTTGGCTCTACTGAACAAGAACAGTCCAATCTCCTCAGAACAAAATAAAAGTGCTAGTCATTTTTCTGCTTTCAATCCATCGAATATTTTCTTTTCAACAGAATTTATTAGTTGTGAAGAGGTTGATTTTTAGGATTTTTTTTCCATCTACAATGTGACTATGATGCTGAATTGGACATTTTCCCACTATTCATGCAAATGTAAAGCTCACATTAATTATTTACATTCATTAAGAATTCATCTTATGAATTTGCAATTTTTTTTTTATTCATTCTTGGAAAATGCCTTGGTTTTTCAATATATTACTTTAAATTTAAAAAAAATTATATAGAATTTTGTTTTCTTTCCAAATTTCGCCGATACTTGGTACGTCTTTTCCCAATTCTAATGGAAATAATCTTACACCCCAGGTTTGATGCAAACAGACGACTTTATTTTGTAACAACCTTTGTAGATACCTTAAACTTAGTTCACCTGGGTGGCTTATACGATGTTTGCAATAACGGGCAACATCAAATAGTGTATGAGTTTCGAGACAACTTATTCGAATTATGCCCTGTCGAATCTCAAAGTCCATCTCAATCCCAGGTGAAAATGAAGCAACAAATGTTAAAATTGCATGAGAAACATTGTACTTTCTTTAGAAAAGTTGAACATTGCAAGTAGACCACTCAGCCAAGATACAGAACAAAAATCAACAAAGAACCTAAAATCGAACACTGCTTGACATTTGTCCCATTGAAAGTCAAGTAACAGTTCTATAGTCTGTTTCCACAGACAATATTCAAAGTTGATATGAAATGCAACATATGTACAGTAAAGAACAGCTGGACACAATCCATTACATTATACCTGATTCGATGCAATATCGTAGAGCTTTCATCTACAGATTTGACCAAGTCCAGAATAGAATTGATCTTGGTATCGGAAATTTCAGCGCTAAGAAACAAAAGATATATGGGAATAATTTCAGCCTGGTTGCTGCTGTGATGCAAACGCCAGAGACACATTATTCAGGTCACTAAACGTGTCTAATAACGCCAAAGGAAACATCGTTGGGGATCAGTGACACAATAGTCACTAAAGTACTGAAGGCCAATTCTTCTCAGTACCCCCCGAAATTGTAACCCCGTTCTTTAAAAAGATATAAAATAGGCCCTCCAATAAAATGGAGACGAAACTTTCACATTAGTGGTAGTTGCACAATAATCTATAAACAAAAAAAAAATGATGTGTTATAATACTGTATATTTTATTCAGAGATCAAATATAAAAACATCCCTTAATGAAAAAATAAACAAAAACATTAAACGGTATCTTGTCTTGTTCTCTAAACTTGAGCAGTGCTGGGGCATAGATAGATGAAAGCTTTAAAGCGTTGTGTTTGCGTATTGAATCTACTGAAGATTGGGCTGTACAGCGCGAATTTGTACTGTAGACCATAATGATATAAAACCCACCAGGTGTTGCAGTAATCGGTTATGCTCTTTTAATTTTCGGAGAATTTTTCTAAATCTTTTCCCACTTTCATGTCATGTTATGTGGATGATTTTGGAAGACAAATTTACGATTGATTTCATGTTCATTCAGTAACCAGTTAAAAAACCAGCATGATGAGAATAAAAACAAATAGACATTTTAAATTAACTTCTAAAAAATACCCACAGAAATAAAATTAGGTGCACGGTTGTATGAGAGAAGGGGGAACATATAAATGTCTACCCTCTCTTTTATATAGAAATGTTTTAATCTATCTCTGTCTCCTTTTCTCTGTCCCTTTACTAGACATAAACCCCCCCTCTCTCTCTCTCTCTCTCTCTCTCTCTCATACAATTAAAAAAACAATGACATTATCTCGGACATTATGGCCGCTCCCTACGTCACAACTCCACCATGCCTCTGATTCGTATAATACGTTATTGCTAAGTCAATATCTATGCAAAAAATCTCATCGCAAGGACTTTCCGTTCGTCCGTGATGCTCAGACACATACACACACGGACACAGACACAGACACACACACACACACACACACACACACACACACACACACATATTAATTAGTGACTTTAGTATAGTATTTGATATATATTGGATGGAACCTTATCACAAAGCAAACACAAACCCCATTAACATAAAAGGAAAACAAAACGCCACAAACAAATTCCGACAAATGTACCTATGAATTACAAAAGAAGAACTTGGAGAAGAACAAATTCAAATAAAACCATGCACGTATGCAAACATACTGAAGCCAAGCACTAACGGAAAATGGCAAACATCCAAAACACACGCCATGACAGACACAACCAATGATAAACAATACTGGAGAATAACAAGAACACGAATCTCAATGTTCAATATACCCGAACAATACTCCAGAAAATACCAAACACCGACAAAAAAACAATGAAAGCCTACAACCAAAAAGGTTCAGAAGGGTATATGCAAAATCTTATGATAACAATTCGACAAAACAGCTTCAAAAAGTTATTAGAATAATATGTATATATATATATAAAAAACGACCAAGACAAAGGAATAATCAATCCAAATAAACATTAATCCAGGACAGAAATTTTCCAAATTCCTGAATAATAAACGACACAATTTTCCCTCACGCAATCTCCCCATACAATACAAATGAGCTAGAAAGGTGGTTCAAATCATCTTGGGGGCTGGAATCATTTTTAGGTAAATCATATAAAAAGTTTATATTAGAAGTTCAGAACATCAGAATGGGAACAAACAGTACAACACTTGATGGAATAAAAACAAAAACAAACAAAAAAAACAAAAACCAAGAACCCCCAGATATATACTGGATACACATGCTACTATTCAAACTTTTGGAATGGTTGTCAAAGAGAAGATGTAATAATAACCCAAGCAGATAAAGGTGGTACAATGGTCAAAAGGTATATTGAAAAATCCGAAATCCCCAGAAAGGAGTCAACAAACAACTGAATGGCATATAATTGTACAAAGAACTCCCTATTAACTCTTTTCAAGACTACCCCCAGAAAGAATAATTGATTCCTTAAATGAAATGTATATTAACAAATCAATTTATAAATAAAACTGGAGAATAACTAAAACCAGTTAGTATCAAACCACTGGCTTCTACTGATTTCTCAAAATACATAAGAATATCAATCTTGGTAGAAAAGCAATTTCATGAATCAAGTGCAATAGAACAAATCTATTTAAATACGTTGATCATTGTACACAATCCATAGCTGAACTAGTGGAATCCTACATAAGATACACAGCAGATCGATCGAATAAGACTACGAACATTGATAAAGTACTGCAAGGATGTATTCTAGAAACAATGGGTGTGAGATCTCGAAACTTCAACATCAAATGCGACCAAGGTTTATCAATCTTGAAATGATGATAGGACAGCGGAATAATGGAGGAACAAAGTACAGAAGTATTTATAACACTGGATTGATTTTATCCCTAATTAGCTTTGACTTCAATCGTATACATCTCCCCTAAGAAAGTTGTGTTATGGTCACTATCGTAGACACGTTACACGAAACATCCATATACACAAAACGTAGTAATGACTGCATATACTAGAGGTATCAATGATATATATACATATATATATGGCCGATACGGAAAAAGACACGCTGATGAATAAAAGTACATGGATGCATTAGCTGTTAATTAAATAATCCATAAATGAGTTAATTAGTATGCTATGCATGTTCCAGCAAGGATCCCCACGTTCATGAGTATGTGCGTAGCATTGAGTGGTCAAAAGGTTGACGTAGAAACACAAACTTTGCAACAGATGTTTTGCTTTGGATGCAAAATGGAAATCAAGAAAGAGGATTCCTTCTGGGTCTCATGGTGAGTTAGGACTGAGTTCTGTCTGTGGTGAAATTCGAGTTGGCATATTTTGGATACCCTCATAGGTAGTAGCAGCAGCAGGTCATGGCTGTTCTATATGTTGTGTAGCTTAGAGGATTGAATTTGTTGACATGCATACTAGGGAGTAAGTTCGTACTTTAGTATTCTTAATGGTTATATTGTGTATGTTCTGAAAAGTCTAATGACTTTGAGTTGTACAAATTAAATACCTACAAAGGTTTCTTTAGGTGGACGTCTGTGTGACTGTGTGTAGTTCCCAACATTGGATAAACAAGAAAGGCTAAGATGTGGATATAGGGTTGTTATGAGTGAGAGGATTATGATGTTTAACACCGGTGTGATTAAGGTTGTTGAGTTTAGTGTTATGTATGTTAGGGGAGATCAAGTATGTTAATTTACTTATATTCATGTCGTTCCAGAATTTTTATCGTGTCTGCAGGTATATATATATATATATATATATATATATATATATATATATATATATATATATATATATATATATATATATATATATATATATATATATATATATATATATATATATAGATATATATATATGTATATATATATATATATATATATATATATATATATATATATATATATATATTTAAATTTTTCAATGATTGTGAATCCCGTGTTTTAGCCAAAATTATGCCAAAGTCCTGTAAGTGGTTGAGCTAGTGAATGTGTAGATGTCCTTGGAGTGATAGCAGAATAGACTATTTTTTTGTTGTTGCCGCGTTAGAAAAAATTACGTTTGTTGTGTTGGACTTTATCACTCATTATAGTGTTATTACAATTCATGCCTTCGACATTTTGGGGTCTGCAGTAGTTGATGACACATGTTTCTTGGAATATTTCTTTGAGTTTTGTTTTGAACGTAAATATGTTCTATCTCTTATTGATTGTATGTGACAAGGATAGGAGTGTGTCTTGGAAGGGAGTTATGCAGTCAGTTTATTCTTTTTGTTTGAGAGTATAATAGTTTATTTTTCTAGCAGTGGCTTTTTTATTTGGGTATTTGTATCTCATATCTATTTATATGCAATGAAATTAAAACATAATGAATTCCTTTTCAACCATAATATGAAACATGATTTTATCAAATGTGAACTTGAGAAATGTACAACATCAATTGACATCAATACACGTTGATTAAAACTCTGGATCCTCTGGTCCAAAATACTCCAAAGATAACTTCACTCAGTCACAAGCACTGTGATTTAGAAAGATCTATTTTAATATTGAAAGATGTAACTGACATTGTGACAAACTAAAATTTGTAGATAGAAGCTACGGATAGGATTCAACCAAAACAGATAGACTAAACTCATATGACCTCTTGATAAGGTCCTTTGTTGTCAAAGACAAAAGAAATCGAATACAACCCTCTCGTTAGCACATTTAATGACAAACTACCTCCAATAACCAGGATAATGCTGAACCACTAAGACAAATATTGAAAAATATATTTCAAGAACCGTTCTTGCTCACCGCACATCTCTAAGTATCGGAGAAGGATAGCTAACAATAACACAACTGATAACAAAGTTATGGCCAAAGACATTATTGAAATTGTTCTATTTTTCAAACGATGTACCGGAAAAATATCCTATGCTGCAAACAACTTGCATTCACTAAAACGTTTAACAGTTCCATATCTGAAAGAAAATTACAAAATTTACCTGTCGTCTTATCAATCGAGCAAAAACATCATTTAATTAATATAGTAAATAAGTTGTTCAGAACAGTATTTAGGCAAATCAGAAAAGTTCGTCAATTATAGATTAGATAATTATAGATATAGAAATGAATTATTAATCTACAAGAAACTTTACACGTTGAACAACACACATATATATATATATATTATTGTTTCAATGACAATAGAATGATGAGGAATGGATAATAATTCCGATAATGTGCATGAGGGGAGACGGTTAGGAACAATAATATGTACATAGATATATGTAAATATCAATTGTTCTCGAACTAATATAACACAGAAAGAAGACTGGCCAGAGATTGAAGAAGAGAGGAAATAAGATTGGGGTTTTATTTTGACCCTTGTGTACTACAAGGGCCATGGTTGCTAAATCGGTTACTGCAGACCTAGCCTAAGTAGTCTTATGGAAAAAAAGAGTGTGAGTTCAAATCAAACTCGGAGCTCATTTATGAACACGTGTATGGAATTCAGTCCAAGCAAAGTTCACTTCCTAAAACTGCCTTTCCTTTCTCTCTCTCTCTGTCTGTCTGTCTCTCTATCTCTTTCTTACACACACACACACTCACACACACACACACACACACACACACACACACACATATATATATATATATATATATATATATATATATATATATATATATATATATATGCATACGTACATGGAATTTTTAGATGTCAAAATGTAAGTTTCGCCCCTGCTAACTAAGGTATGTCAGATATTTGAATATTGGTAGGATCAGTTCTATGTTTGTTCGTTATGATAATAACAGCATCTGATTGTGATAGACCGGCAAGAAAACCATTCTTCTATTCCATTCTAGATGGAACAATGCCAACTACGAAGCAGCTGCGCTTCTATCGGGGCTTAGGTCTGATTGCAGATGACTGATTTTAGACTCGGAGTCCACGTCTCTGGTTACATCTTAATAAGTTTGTTAGCCCAGTCGCACTCAACGTACGTAAAAGATGGTGTTGGTTTAAATTTTTGTCACGCTGATCAAAGTTTCTTAGTTAGATTAGCCGGATGATGTATACATTTCTTGGATTAAAGCTGCTCATCAGATCACATGACGAAAGAAAAAAAGGAGGATTCTTTCATCAAAATGCATGGGTCAATCACTATATACCTTTATGTACAGCCTCACACTTTTAGGCAAAAACTTATATGCAGGGACATGATCATGCAACTTGATACTTATCTATTTATAGACGGACTGATATATATATATATATATATATATATATATATATATATATATATATATATATATATATATATATATATATATATATATAAACTTCCATAGGAATAGAGCACTCTGGTGAATGGGGGATTCAAGCAAAAATAGAGTATATCGCTTAAATTCAGCCTTACTGACCGTCCAGTTCCGTGGCTCAGCGGTAGGATACCGGCCTCCACGAAGGTTTCGATCCTGCTTCGCGGTACTTGATGGGATTATGGTTGTCTATAGCCACACAGAAGAGTTGTACTACGAATGGAACAGCTGTTTTGGGGTGGCATAATCATTGATCCTCCTCTATTCGGGGTTGAGCACTCTTTAACTGAGGTGACTCGTTCATTGTGAGCATTATGCAATCTCCTTCCATAGGAATAGAGCACTCTGTTGAATGAGGGATTTAAGCAAAAATAGAATATAACGCCTACATTAGCCTTACTGACCGTCCAGTTCCGTGGCTCAGCGGTAGGATACCGGCCTCCACGAAGGTTTCGATCCTGCTTCGCGGTACTTGATGGGATTATGGTTGTCTATAGCCACACAGAAGAGTTGTACTACGAATGGAACAGCTGTTTTGGGGTGGCATAATCATTGATCCTCCTCTATTCGGGGTTGAGCACTCTTTAACTGAGGTGACTCGTTCATTGTGAGCATTATGCAATCTCCTTCCATAGGAATAGAGCACTCTGTTGAATGAGGGATTTAAGCAAAAATAGAATATAACGCCTACATTAGCCTTACTGACCGTCTAGTTCTGTGGCACAGCAGTAGGGTACTGGCCTCTGCGAAGGTTTCAATACTACCTCGCAGTACTGGATGGGATAATGGATAATCTATAGCCACACTGAAGAGTTGTAATACAACGAAACAGCTGTTTGTGGATGACACAATATATACATATATATATATATATATATATATATAGAGAGAGAGAGAGAGAGAGAAAACAAACAAAATAATTGAAGTTATAATACTTGTATCAAGTTTCAAGGGCTGCATCTATTTCCTCCTACCAGTACCAGAACAGCTGCTTTCAAATTGAAAAAACATAAAGGATGGAGGATTTAAAAATACAAAAATTTACTGATTGCAAAGTTGTAGCCCTTTGTTCTGTTAAATAGAGAAATCCTGTCTAAATTCTGGATTTTCCTGTCATTATATATATATATATATGTGTGTGCGTGTGTAATGAATCACTATGTCCGTTTTCTGACACGGGAATTAACATAATTTCGGACCGTAATTTCCGCTTTATAATATTACTTTTTTTGATTGATATTCAAATTTTCAATTAAACGCATCATAAAGAAATATCATTCAGACAAATAAGATGCGTTGTGAAAATATACGCTTTTCACAATTGACCAACTATGCAATTATAGAATAATATGTACAGATTCCTTTTGGTTGAAAACACTTGTGTGGTTGTCAGAATGAAGGACACGGTTGTCGAATTGTAGATATATCAAATAGCAACAAACATAGTCTTTCTGAAAAAACAGTCTTTTTTTTCCTGTGTATTTTTCTTCCCACTTAGATACAAGGGAAGATCTCCTGGCTATCAAGCTGCGATAGAGTGCATTGAATGACAACAATATGTAATTGATTTTCATTGACAATCGAGAAGAATGCAGAAGTGACAGTCGATTAGTGGAAGTCAACGGGCTTTTCCATGAAGACAGAATAGAATACATTTCAATCACCATCTCGGATGACCTTATAATGGGATTCTAATTACCGTCCCAGGCAAAGATGGCTTACTGCGTTAATGGCCTTTTTAAGTATTTTCTCGTACCTATCGGCAGCAACCACCGTACTATAGTCAGTACCAGCCAATCTGCCCGAATCAAAGTTCAACAGTTCAACCAAAGGATTCCATTCACCCTTGCATACGTTACTGGGGTCAATTTTTACTTTCAGAATACGCACATCCCGTACCCATGTATACCCATGTCACACATGCGGCAGCTAAATCTGTCTGCTTTAAGTTTTTACACTCACACACACCACTTCAATTACATACATACATACATACATACTCTCGAGCAACAAAACTTATGCTCGCATTTGTGGTCCATTCACCATCAGTCTCTTACTTAGGTTTCATGTTTCAGCTCAATAGGTGACTATTACAAGAATTCATTGGTAACATATTCCTCGTTCTAGAACTAATGGGATTTTTTGTTATTGAAACTTGAGCTCGCTCCACCAGAGGTTTGCCAACCAAGTAAGATTCTTCAACACAGAATTTGTGAAAGAAACAAACCCCCAAACTGAAAACAATGCAACGTGTATATGAGAGAATCATGCTCTAGATCACATGGAAAGACCACGAGACAGCACAGAGTATTGAGGAAGAGTAAGGGTCCGAGAAACCATTGGAACCCTTGGAAATTCGAATATCAATGGATCACTTATGTTGCAAGAATGGCAGACACCCCAAAGACATCACGACTTAAAAATGGATCCCTAGATATGAAAAGCAAAACCAAAGCTGGCAGATTATCAGATGGCGAAACAAACGGGGCAAGGTCAGAAAAAAATGGCGCCGCAACACCCACTGTAGACAAGTGTGACTATGGACGATGATGATGATGATGATGATGATGATGATGATGAAGCCGTCAGTTGAGTCAAAACTAAGATGCACCATATTTTGCTACACAATCACACATACGCACACGCATACACATATAAACACACATTCATATTGACTGAGAGCGTGATAGTGGCAGTTATTCATAAAAATGAGATTTACTGAATAGATAGATGAATTCATTGAGAAGAGCAAAAAATGTAGTTATGAGAAGATCTTTTTTGTAGATATGAAAGAATGCACTATAAATACAATGACACGTACCACTGAACAGTCTCACACGCATAAATGTGGGTCTATATTAGCTTTTGAAGGTGAATATACATCATAGATAATATTTTGTCTTGTCATGATCATTTCTTTTTTATTAATTTCTTCTCCAGCAAACTTTTGTATGGGAATCTTCTGCAACATTCTTTCTGACTGCTCACGTTTTACATATAACCTTCAGTTTGTAAGCAGCTGAGCAGACATGGTTTTGGATCAATGGAATTGAACCTTAATTTGCAGTCACGTGTGTTTGATCTGAAGATACAGATCAACTTTGTTCATGTTTATATATATATATATATATATATATATATATATATATATATATATATATATATATATATATATATATATATATATATATATATATATATCTTTGATATCATTCTCTTATACTTTCATTTATGCTTTTTTTTTCTTCAATAGTATTTGAAACTTCCTCGGTGATAAGTGTCTGGAATGGTAGACCAGGATGCAAATGGTTTGATTCTCCGTAATTTTCTCTTTATAATTGACTTATGATGATAAGTTGGTAATTCTCACTTGTATAATAATGGTAAGAAGTGAGATGAGATTACGTCTTTTCCCACAAGTATAGGTATACATTATAGTGTACGTAAGATACTTTTCCCACCAGTTAATTCTTAAGGTTAACCAATCGAGGGAATTTTTTTTTTTTTTTTTTTGATAGAAAGAAAGAAAAAAGTGAAATAAAAAACAGGAAAAGGTAGGAACTTTGTTAAGGTGATACATATCCATTAATTAGCGTAGGTTATTGGGACTGTTACCTGGATGAGTGCCGTAAATGTTGACCTTCCTTCAAGATCTTGCCAGGTGCAAAACTTCTTAGTTTGATATTTTTTTTGCTATTGGGTTTTCCAGTTCGTATTCAGCCGTGTTAGAGGTTCGTGTGGGTGTTTTTGCACAATCTAATTCCAATATTCTTCCTTACTCAGGCATTTCAGTCAGTTCCTGCGACAGTACTGAGGGCTTCATCTGATTCTGGCCCAGATGTAACCACCAGATGTCACATCATACCGTTAATCTAGGACCAAGACGATCGACTTGTAACATATAGATAAATACATGGAAAATTACTTTAATACTACTTCCTATTTCCTAGCTGATGCATTTTCCCATCCCTATGTGCATGTCAAAGCATACTACGGCGACTGGACGAGGGTGGAAGCAAAAGGGTATGACTGATTAAAAGGATTTTGGCTCCCGGATGTTGGCATCCTCGCAGAAATTGGTTCCAGCTTGCAGTATTAGAATAGCTAAACCGACACAGAAAAGGTATGGGAAAAAGGATTGTTATGTTTGAAGTATTTGAAAATTACTTCTCTTCAAATAAATACTGGAAGTACCGAATAGTAGCGATTCCTCTCTTATTTAATTCTTCATTCTTTTGAGAATTGCTTATCTTTCTATAACCTATAATTATAAATTTTTCTGAAATAGTAGATTAGTTGTTTTGCAAAAGTAAAGGTACTTAGATAAGCTAATATAATAAAACAAGTTATCCTACTTTTAAATTGAATTTTCAATGAGATACTCATGAATAAAAATCCATTTTTATTTCCCTGGAACATATTATTATACAGCCACAAATATGTGGTTACCCAGGTGTCATCAAATTAACCACGGTAGTAATGTGTATGCATTTTTCGAACAAAACATTGCATTCTTTTTAGGAGCGGTAACAATACTTATTTACCGAAATAACATTGTTTATAACAAGAGGTCATCAGTGCCCGGTTCCCAGTGAGGATGTAAGTCACTAGCAATAACTTGCCTGACTACATTGTTTAACACTGCTCGGCAGAATGTTCCTGGAATGTCGGTTTATTAGAGTCACTTGACGAATATCTCTTAATATGCCTTCAGGATAACTTTGCAAAGACACCTGCAGCAGAATGACATCTTGCAGTCTTATTCTTACTGCCGCAGGGCCATCTTTAGAATAGTTGAGACTCTCGGGGAGAGGCAATATACTGGTTCACCTACTCAACCCTGCCCCAAACACATTAAATAAAATTGTTATTGTTCAAATTGATTTCTAGGCCCCTTAAAATTATTGGCTCCCAGGCAGCTGCCCAGTTTGTCCATTTGATAAGCTGCCCTACTGCCAGGTGCTTGATTTTAGCATATTCTCCTACTAACATGACAGAAAACATGACTGAGCTAAATAGGGTTATGTTCTCAGAATCCATTTAATTAATAATCTTAAAAAAAACTAACCAGAAGCAATATTGTTATAAAATTATTAGAAAATTGTCGAATTTCATCAAAAAAAAGGGATTTTAGATTTTAAAAATGCAATGAAGGGGGGGTACAAATAGGAGATTTGCAGTAGATATACAGAAAAATACTATTTGCTTAGTATGGTGTTAGGTTAGTTGCTTTGGAAAATGTATTGATTAAAATATGTCATGAACTTGTTGTACATAGTGAAACAAATATATTTTTTATGTATTACTACATCGAATCTCAGTAACAAAACACATGGCTGCATTAGATTGCAGTAGAAGATAGTTCAAAGAGATGTCATGCATGCTAGAAATCTGAGAGTAAAGTTGGCAAACAAGAGCATACTGCCATATCAATATATGAAATAGTATGATAGGTGGATATAACTATTTGCAGTGTTTCATAAAGTACTGACATTTTACTACGTTTCAACACTGAGCCACGAAGTAAGAGGGGGGGAATATATACCAACAATCTTCCTAGAAATAATAATCAGCCAGCATTGAAAATCAGCATTCAAAAAATTACTTTTATTTTGAGTTGAACTAGGATGCCTGAGGCTGATGTAAAATACATAAATACCTCATTCAACTAGTATTCTCGCCCAGATAGTACAATGAGCATACAGGCTTTAGGCTTAATGTTTAATGGTCATTTTTGCCGATTAAAATATTAAATAGAAAGCTAGCACGTAATCGTTATATTTTCATTGTTGAAGCTATTTTGGATTCGTAATATCATTTAAACTGTATGAGAGATGAATCTGTACATCTTGAAAACATTCCAACAAGATTGATTCACGGACAGTTTTCCAAATGTCAACATAGGTGACAAGGTGGTTATAAGCAGATTCTAATTAAGTAGACATTAAGAAAATAGAACATCATTGTGAGAATAACCTTACTCAGCAAACGTTTCTAAGACCTACATTCCAACGAATACATAAGTGATTATAAATGATTCCACATTCACAGATCATGAATGCATGCATATTGGAACAGAAGCTCATATTCATAAGTCACAAGTGATCATGTATAAAAATAGCACATTTCATATAGTTGAAAAGGTATGCTACTTATCTATATACGCCTTCTCCTCTCTCTATCTCAAGCTATCCTCTCTCTCTCTTTATATTATATATATATATATATATATATATATATATATATATATATATATATATATATATATATATATATATATCGAATCCGTTGAAAAGTGACAAAATTATACGTACATTCGCATTGTACATTTTTTTATACATCAAAAATATTTTGCTGTTTTACATTTTTCTGTTTATATCCATCCACAATGATCTCCGACTTTCTACCCTTTCGTAAAAGGAAAAAAAATTGAAAAAAAAGGCAAAGGAGTGACCTAATGAGGTGATAGTGAAGGAGGGGCAACATAATTAGAACTCATCAAATTCTCATTTCGTTTAATTATAACTGGGTTGTCAGAAATTGTGATTTCAACAACGATATATCGAATCTCTGGGTCAAGAGATGAGAGATCTCGGCTGCACTTGACCCAGGCAGGGGTTAACATATCTTATCTCCATTTAAGCGCCGGAGGTCGTGTTCTTAGACTTAATATTCTGATATCTTCAAGGGGACTCAAATTATCCATGTGTTTTTTTTTTCGTGTGGCAATATGGATGCGTGCAGGAAAGGTGTCATTCGACTATGTGTAACCAATGAAGGCAAAAGATTTCCTTGTAATGATCTAAAAAAAAAAATCTTTGGTAAGAAGAGTTTGGAATAGATATCCTGAACCAGTTAGACGCTCTTTCGATATCTCAACCCTGGGGTTTGAAACTGGTCAGCAAAGGGGGAACAAGACAGATTATGATCATTTCATCTCCCGTTTTATTATTCTGCTGTTATGCCTGGGTATCACTTGAAGTCAAGTGGCTTTGAGAAATGACCATGTGACCAAAAACCTTAGTCCTTCTCTCTTCTTCTGTGATGATTATATTTTTTCGGCCTTTGCTCTCTCTTTACTCCCCTCTCTCTCTCTCTCTCTCTCTGTGGTCATAAAAGTAGCAGACATCTTAAACAATCCAAGGTAGTTTTTCATTCTTCATTCTTCGTTTATGACATGTGCAACCCATGCACATATAGGCATCCAGTCCTACAAGAGGGGTTACATTACAATCTGCATTCGATAGTTATCGCACTCGAAAAATGCTACTGACAGAAAATATCGTCCATTATATAGCATTTCATATGTGGATATATGTGTATGCATGTTTAGGCATAAGTACGCACATGGTATTTGGTGATGCAGTCTTCCTTTAATGAAAGTTTGATTAAGGGCGATAGACAAGGGATTTTAAAAAGCCTTTTCTTATCTAAGAACAAGAAAAACATCCTAACTCAAGGGATGTAAATATTGCCCAAACGTTTGTGTGGTAACACTTTCGACCATATCTCTCACCATTATCAAGATCAGTGGAAAAATCAATAACCCCAAAACAACTTAGGATCTACTCCACTCGTAGCAATGATGTTTTAAATGTATTTTAAGAATTATGAATATATTTTCTAATCCAATGAACAGTTTTACTTGTATGTCCCCTCTTGCACTAAGTCATCGTAAGACAAACAGTAATATCTAAGTTTGAAAAAAAATGTGATTTTAAAAAAAATGAATCAGATCGTTTTTTTTACTATGATTTTGATATTTGCAGGAGAATATTCAATAGCACTAGATCACATACAATAGGAAAACATTTTTACGCACAGTCAAAATATTTCTCCATATCTGATTCGAAATCATTTTTTCAGTAACACACACGCACACACACACACACACATATATCTATATATATATATGTGTGTGTGTGTGTGTGTTCATGTGTGTGTTAGTGTGTGAATGAGTGTGTGCCTGTAAGTGTGCACGTGTCATATGGAAATACAGTGCCAGTCTTTGAACAGAATTGCAGTATGAATGAATCAAGCCATTGTAAGTTATTTTCTCCCCAGTTGACCTATTCTTGAATATCGAGATGTTGTTAAGCACATTCCATCATATGTTTTCAACTAGATAACACAAGCTGAGAGAACAAAGATAGAATTAAAAAAATAGAACCATGAATGTAGATATGAAAGATAGAACTTGCACGTTTAAACATATAAACAAAGACATATAAACAAAGACAATATTTTATAGAACGCTGTCATAAAATCTAATTGAATTTCAGCTGATCTAAACTCCATTTTGCACATTTTAGAATTCTGGTGGGAATATTTTCCTCTCAGACATACATTACCAGAATCATCGATTAAGGTTAGTAAAAAAATTTTCAGCGTAATCAGTAGTGCAAAGATGATGACTCCCTGTGGGGCATCCACGTTTATTGATTTTGCGGATAATTTCGATAATGAGGATGACAAAATTACAGTCATTTTTCTATCTTTCTTTTAAACAGATTGGCAGGCCAGAATTTTTTTTTTTGCACGTTTTCAACGCCAATCATAGCATACTATCAACATATATATATATATATATATATATATATATATATATATATATATATATATATATATATATATATATATATATATATATATATATATATATATATATATGTATATATATATATATATGTATATATATATATATATATATATATATATGTATATATATATATATATATATGTGTGTGTGTGTGTGTGTGTGTGTGTGTGTATATAGATATGTATGTGTGTATGTTATGTTTGTGTGTGTGTGTGTGATTAATTAACAATTATCCGACTGAAAAGTGCATAGTTAGCCAATCATCACTCTAAGATAGTTACAACAAATAATTAGCTCAGTCTGGCACAAGTATTTATGCAAAATCTGGTCATGGTGAGTGCTGCACACTCTCTCACAAACACACAGAACACATGTACACACATACGCTCACATATATGTACATGTGTGTGGGTACACATATATATATTTATATCCACACATACATATATATATAGAGAGAGAGAGACATAAAACGTGTGTGTGTGTGTGTGTGTGTGTGTGTGTATTTTTTTTAAAAATGACCTCCTGTTATTTCTCCGATAATGAGTCTCTTTGCTTTCACAGCTTAAATAGAAAAACTATCAAAGAAATGGGCAGCGGTAGGAATTGAACTTGAGACCGATACATTGCTGCTTCATCTATTACTCTTTAGCCAAGAAGCCCGCCGGTAAATCGAAAGTCTAAATATTTGCCATATCTTCACATCTCATCCAGTTCATTCCCTTTCCATATCCGCACAAGTGCAGGGGATTATCTCATTGATAACTTGAGATATAATCCGATAGAATATCTATTAATTCTTTATATCTTTTAGAATTCTTTTCGAAATGACACCTGGTAGTTTAGTTCAACGTTAAGAGATACACTATCTATCTATTTATAGTTATATATAATTATGAATTCGGAGGGAATGGTATATTTCATCTATGAGAGTAGTTTTTCTCTGAAATCTGTTTCCCAATGTTAGGGTTCAGTTTCGTGTGACCTTAGTTATTTATATAATTATGTTGAGTTTGATCTGTTTCCACATATGTAAAATAATCATGATTACTTAGTTGTTCCACATATTGTCTGTGTGAAAAAAATATCAATTATGGCCATTTTTTTAATTATTATATGTGGATTGTTGTGTAATCATCGTTAATAGAAATAAAGCAAATTATTCTCTCTCTCTTTCTCTCTCTCTCTCTCTCTCTCTATATATATATATATATATATATATCAGCATTATCATCAGTCATTAAACGTCCACTATAGGACAAAGGCCTTTTCTATTTCCTTCCATGACATGCTTATATTGCTTCTTTCTCTCTCTCTCTCTCTCTCTCTCCCTCTCTCTCTTTCAGCCGTGTCCTCCTCTCTGGACGGTAACAAACATCTGTTTTCCCTTCGTCTTGCTGGGTGTCCTGCCCATTTCTTTGTTTGTTGCTTGATTAATCGTGCGATATCCTTCACATGCTTTCTCTTTCGTATCTGCGTTGAGCTTTTTTATCGCCAAAAGTTATTCATAACATTGTTATTTCCGCTGCCTACAGCTCTATTCCGGTTATGTCTTCGAGTTGTTTTGTATGCTTCCAGGTTTTGCACTCATACGCCATAGGTGATATCATGGATTGATTGTATACCTTACGTTTTAAGCATATTGGCAGTTTGTTCTCCTGTATGTATCTATTTATACTAGATGCTTCCAGCTAATCATTACGCACCGTCTCATTTCAGTTTCGATGTCTTTCCTTAGCTCTAGCGCCTTACTTATGTACATATATTCCTCAAATGCTTACAAGGTTTCACAGTCCATTCTTATGGTCTATTTCTTTTGTTTTAGCGTTGAAAATTATTTTTATCTTTCTTCTCCCATCGATAACCTTGTTTTCGTTTATTATGTCTTATTCACCCTTCACATGTTTTGTCGATCAGTTATTACTGCATTATTATCACAGTAACTTAAGTTGTTCAAATTTTCTTCGTCAAAGTGAACTCCAAGGTTTTTCCAATATGCTTACCGAAAAGTCCTTTCAAGGGATTTGTCGATATTTCATCCCCTATTCTCACCTCTTTCCCAATTTTCATCTTGCTCGTATCTTTATGGTGTCTGATCATTGCATTACCACTTTAATATATACTCTCAATTAATTACATATAATTCTGATATGGACTATGTCCACGCATTGAGTTGAAGTCCACCGTATATTCTATCAAATAAAGGCTTTCATGGTTAATACACGCTAAGCAAAATGAGTTGTATTCTGAGGTTTAGTCAGTTCAATGTATGTAGGAAGTTCGTTCTCGAAATGCACGTTCGTTCGGTTGTTTTTCATTTGAAGTATTTGTTTATCTATTTGCAAGGAGTCTCGATAATAGTAAGTAAAAATATAGAAGTAAAGATAGGGTAGTAAGTGCCATGGTCTTTATTGTCTCCTTTTTGTATTGCAAGGATACTATTCTTTGATTTTTGGACTCCATCTTTTTCGTAATCATGGTACTAATAGTTATGTTAGTCCGTTAGGATAGGCATCTCCTGCATCTTTAAAAAATCTATCATTATTCAATGTTCACCTGGTAATAATATTTTATTAATATTATTATTATTATTATTATTATTATTATTATTATTATTTGGAATCTCACACCAGTTGCCTGGTGGTAACCGCTGGAGTTTGAGTGACAGCAAGTCTCCTCAAGTCTCCAGCCCTCCTCTCCTAGTACTCATAGGTCGCAGTAATTCTGCGATTTACAGTTTCACACCGGTTGCCCAGTGGTTATCGCTGAGGGCTGAGTGACAATAAGTCTCCTCAGGTCTTCAGCTAACGTCTCCTCTCTCTTTCGCATATCATGACAGAGCTACGATTCGTTGCAGTACTTATATCTCTAGCACCTTCCTCAGTACCCGTGCAGTTCCAAGTAGTGCTGTGGTCTGTACGGTCTCTATCCTCCCCCTAATCCCGATCTCCTCCAGTCTCTCCCTCAGCGTTTTGGGGACAGTTCCTAGTGCTCCCACTATGACCGGTACTACCCTGGTTTTCATGTTCCACATTTTCTTCAACTCCCTTGCTAGGTCCTGGTATTTTTCCCTTTTTTCGCCCTCCTTCTTTTTTACTCTATGGTCTGCAGGCACAGCAACGTCTATTATTTGGCAGGCCTTCCTTTTTTTGTCTACTATTACTAAGTCCGGCCTTCTTGCCTGGATGAGGTGGTCAGTTTGGATGTCAAAGTCCCACAATAGTTTGTGGTTGTCATTCTCCAAAACTGCCTCTGGCTTGTGCTGATACCACTTTTCCCCATGGTTGAATCCCATTTGTTTACTTAGTTCCCAGTGTATCATCGTTGCTACTCTATCGTGTCTATGCTTATACTCCTTCTGGGCGAGTTGACTACATTCACTAGTTATGTGGTTTACTGTCTCATCTCTTTCACCGCACATGCGGCATTTGCTGTTTGTCTGAGTTCTGTCGATTTTTGCTTTTATGTAGTTTGTCCTTATGCTTTTGTTTTGGGCTGCCATGATTCCGTTTCTCTCTTAAGGTTTCCCTTTCGTAACCACGTCCATGATTTCTCGTCTGCTATATCTTTTATCTGTCTTTTAAACTCGCCGTACAATTTTTTCCCTTCCCATTTTTCTTTTCTAGTTTGCTGTACCGTTCCATTGCTTTCTACTTTGTTTGTTGCACTATCCCTCGCGCTCTTTATGATTTCTTCACTATTTGTTTGCACATATCTATCTAGGACTACTTTAGCTCTCTGGACACAATCTTCAGTGCTGATGAGCCCCCTACCACCTTCTTTTCTCTTAACGTATAGTCTATCTGTATCATCCCTAGGGTGTAATGCTTTATGCATCGTCATAAGTTTCCTTGTTCGCCTATCCATTGATTGGAGCTCTTCCTTTGTCCATCCTAGGAATGGTCCTGTATACCTAACTACTGACACAGCCCAGGTGTTCATTCCTTTTATTAGATTTCTGCTATTTAATTTGGTTTCTAATATTTTCCTTATCCTTCTAAGGTATTCCCTCTTAATCTTCTCTTTCATTTCTTCCCGTTTTATCGTGTCACATTCAAGGACACCTAGGTACTTGTATCGGTCTTGTGCAGTCAATGCCCTAATCTTGTTGTTGTCCGGAAGTTCAATTCCCTCAGTCATTGAAAGCCTTCCTTTGTGCATCACCATGATTGCGCATTTTTCTATCCCAAACTCCATTCCTATGTCCTCACTATATTCCCTTACTTCGTTGAACAGAGTCTCAAGCTCTCCCCTGTTTTTCGCAAACAATTTAATATCGTCCATGTACATTAAGTGGTTGACATTTCCTTTTGTTTTAGAGAAGTGGTATCCTTTGCTGTTTTTCAGGATTCTGTTAAGCGGTATCATTGTTAGAACAAATAATAGTGGGGACAACGAGTCTCCTTGGAAGATCCCCCTTTTTATCCCTACCTCGGCTAGTTTGTCCCCTGCGGCTGTCAAATCTACTTTCCAGTCTTTCATTGAATTACCAATGAATTTAACCACCGGTTCGCTAATTTTGAACATTCTAAGGCATTCGAGTATCCAGCTATGTGGAATCATATCGTATGCCTTTTTGTAATCTATCCATCCCATTGCGATATTCTTTCTCCTTTTCCTTACTTCTTTTAAGATCATCTGGTCTATGTAGAGTAAATCGTTTGCCCCTTTGGTTCCTATCCTACACCCTTTCTGTTCTTCTGGTAGTAGCCCCCTTCTATCCATTGACATGTATATTCTCTCTGCTATTTGCCCGGTCAGGATTTTCCACATAAGTGGTAGGCAAGTGATTGGTCTATAGTTGCTTGCTATGTTCCCCTTTCCCGGGTCTTTTTGGATGAGGGTGGTTCTGCCTTTAGTCATCCATTCTGGTGCTTTGCCTTCATTCAGACAATTTTGGAGTAGGTGAGTGAGTCTGCCGTGTAACGTGGTAAATTTTTTGAACCAATACCCATGGATCCCGTCGGGACCCGGTGCTTTCCAGTTGGCTACTTTCCTAAGAGTATGTTTCAATGTGGTTTCATTCAGTACTATTGGTTCTCCCTTGTCTATATCTTCTAGTTCTTTTCTCATGTTTCCTAACCATTGCGGTGTTACGTTATGTCTTTTTGGGTGCCCCCATATGCTATTCCAATAGTTCTTGGCCTCTGTGGCATCTGGTTTCATGTCCTGCCTTCTTTCCCCATTTAAATCTCGGTAAAACTTTTTCTCATTGTTTTGGAATGTGCGGTTTTGTGTGTATTGGGCCGTTCTTAGTCTGTATCTTTTTAGTCTTGCCTCTTTGGCTAGTCTTTTTTGGTGTAACTCTTCGACTACAGTTGCGATGCCTTTTTGCGTTACCTTGTATTTGTTATAAAGTCTTACTCGTGGTCTGTCTGTGTGTGGTGTATTTCTAAGCAGTACTTCATCTCTCTGTAGTTGGGAGATCTGCCTTTGTAACCTTCTCTCCCAGTTGGGTTTCCCTTCCCTATTATTGCTCGGGTCCCTATCTTGTGTTGTAAAGCTTTGTGCTACCATTTTCGCCCCTGCATAAATTAGGTTGTTGAGTTCTAGGAGGGTGTTTGTTTCTATGTGCTGTAAGAGGCAGTTGACCTGCTCGGTCACTTCTCCGACTTTCTTTCTGTCTTTGTCTCTTAGGGAGGGGAGTGTTGTTTTCTCTCCTAGCATGATCTCTTTCAAAGCTTGTATTTTGGTGTTCTCTTCTACCGTAGGTGCCTCGTCATCACCCTCTGATACATACCTTACTGTGGGGGTCTCATGGGGAATTATTCTAGTTTTGTTATTGGTACTAATTGTGCTGGGGGGGCATTCTTCAGATGTGTCACCTGAACCTCTCTCTACATTAATGCGAATCTCTAGTAGTTCAGTCTCAGACAGCCATTTCTTCTTTTGAATTATTCTGAATCTCACACCAGTTGCCTGGTGGTAACCGCTGGAGTTTGAGTGACAGCAAGTCTCTCCAAGTCTCCAGCCCTCCTCTCCTAGTACTCATAGGTCGCAGTAATTCTGCGATTTACAGTTTCAAAACGGTTGCCCAGTGGTAATCACTGAAAGCTGAGTGACAATAAGTCTCCTCAGGTCTTCTGCTAGCGTCTCCTCTCTCTTTTACCTATCATGTCAGGGCTAAAATTCGTTGCAGTACTTATATCTCTAGCACATTCCTCAGTATCCATGCAGTTCCCTGTAGTGCTGTGGTCTGTACGAGTCAATCGTTCCCCTAATTCCGATCTCCTCCAGTCTCTCCCTCAGAATTTTGGGGACTGTTCCTAGTGCACCCACTATGACCGGTACTACCCTGGTTTTCATGTTCCAGATGTTCCTTAGCCCTCTTGCTAGGTCCTAGTATTTTTCCCGTTTTTCACTCTCCTTCTTTTTTACTTTATGGTCTGCAGGTACAGCAATGTCTACTATTTGGCAGGCCTTCCTTTTTTTTTCTACTACGACTAAGTCCGGTCTCCTTGCCTGGATGAGGTGGTCAGTTTGGATGTAAAAATCCCAGAGTAGTTTGTGGTTGTCATTCCCCAAAACTGCTTCTGGCTTGTGCTGATACCACTTTTCCACATGGTTGAATCCCATTTGTTTGCTTAGTTCCCACTGTATCATCGTTGCTACTCTATCATGTCTATGCTTATACTCCTTCTGGGCGAGCTGGCTACATTCACTAGTTATGTGGTTTACTGTCTCGTCTCTTTCACCGCACATGCGGCATTTGCTGTTTGTCTGTGTTCTGTCGATTTTTGTTTTTATGTAGTTTGTCCTTATGCTTTTGTTTTGGGCTGCCATGATTAGCAATTCCGTTTCTCTCTTAAGGTTCCCTTTTCGTAACCACGTCCATGATTTCTCGTCTGCTACATCTTCTATCCGTCTTTTAAACTCGCCGTACAATTTTTTCTCTTCACATCTCTCTTTTCTTGTTTGCTGTACTGTTCCATTGTTTTCTACTTTATTGCTTGTTGCACTATCTCTCGTGCTCTTTATAATTTCTTCACTATTTGTTTGCACATACCTTTCTAAGACTGCTTTAGCTCTCTGGACACAATCTTCTATGCTGATGAGCCCCCTGCCACCTGCTTTTCTCTTAACGTATAGTCTATCTGTATCATCTCTAGGGTATAATGCTTTATGCATTGTCATAAGTTTCCTTGTTCGCCTATCCATTGATTGGAGTTCTTCCTTTGTCCATCCTAGGAATGGTCCTGTATACCTAACTACTGACACAGCCCAGGTGTTCATTCCTTTTATTAAATTTTTGCTGTTTAATTTGGTTTCTAATATTTTCCTTATCCTTCTCAGGTATTCTCTCTTTATTTTCTCCTTCATCTCTTCCCGTTTTATCGTGTCACATTCAAGGATGCCTAGATATTTGTATCGGTCTTGTGCAGTCAATGTCCTAATCTTGCTGTTGTCCAGGAGTTCAATTCCTTCAGTCATTGTAAACCTTCCTTTGTGCATCACCATGATTGCACATTTTTCTATTCCAAACTCCATTCCGACGTCCTCACTATATTCCTTTACTTCGTTGAACAGAGTTTCCAACTCTCCCCTGTTTTTTGCGAAAAATTTCACATCGTCCATGTACATTAGGTGGTTGACCTTTCCTTTTGTTTTAGAGAAATGGTATCTGTTTCTGTTCTTCAGGATTCTGTTGAGCAGTATCATTGTTAGAACAAATAATAGTGGGGACAACGAGTTTCCTTGGAAGATTCCTCTTTTTATCTCTACCTCTGCTAGTTTGTCCCCTGCGGCTGTCAAGTCTACTTTCCAGTCTTTCATCGAATTACCAATGAATCTAACCACCGGTTCGCTAATTTTTAACATTCTAAGGCATTCGAGTATCCAGCTATGTGGAATCATATCGTATGCTATTTTGTAATCTATCCATCCCATTTCGATATTCTTTCTCTTTCTCTTTTCCTCACTTCTCTTAAGATCATCTGGTCTATATAGAGTAAATCATTTACCCCTTTGGTTCCTATCCTACACCCTTTCTGTTCTTTGGGTAGTAGTCCCCTTCTTTCCATTGACATGTATATTCTCTCCGCTATTTGCCCGGTCAGGATTTTCCACATAAGAGGTGGGCACGTGATTAGTCTATAGTTGCTTGCTATGTTCCCCCTTTTCTGGGTCTTTTTGGATGAGGGTGGTTCTGCCTTTGGTCATCCACTCTGGTGCCTTGCCTTCGTTTAGACAACTTTGGAGTAGGTGGGTGAGTCTGCCGTGTAACGTGGTGAATTTCTTGAACCAATATCCATGGATCCCGTCGGGACCCGGTGCTTTCCAGTTGGCTACTTTCCAAAGAGTATGTTTCAATGTGGTTTCATTCAGTAATATCGGTCCCCCCTTGTCTATATCTCCTAGTTCTTTTCTCATGTTTCCTAACCATTGCAGTGTTATGTTGTGTCTTTTTGGGTGCCGCCATATGCTATTCCAATAGTTCTTGGCCTCTGTGGCATCTGGTTTTATGTCCTGCCTTCTTTCTCCGTTTAAATCTTGGTAAAACTTTTTCTCGTTGTTTTGGAATGTGCGGTTTTATGTGTATTGGGCCGTTCTTAGTCTGTATCTTTTCAGTCTTGCCTCTTTGGCTAATTTCTTCTGGTGTAGCTCTTCGACTACAGTTGCGATGCCTTTTTGCGTTACCTTGTATTTGTTCCAAAGTCTTACTCGTGGTCTGTCCGTGTGTGGTGTATTTCTAAGCAGTACTTCATCTCTCTGTAGTTGGGAGATCTGCTTTTGTAATCTTCTTTCCCAGTTGGGTTTCCCTATTATTGCTCAGGTTCCTATCTTGTGTAGTGAAGCTTTGTGCTACCATTTTCGCCCCAGCGTTAATTAAGTTGCTGAGTTCTGGGAGGGTGTTCGTTTCTATGTGCTGTAAGAGGCAGTTGACCTGTTCGGTCACTTCTCCGAGTTTCTTTCTGTTTTTGTCGCTTAGGGAGGCGAGTGTTGTTTTCTTTCCTCGCATGATTTTTTTCAAAGCTTGTATTTTGGTTTTCTCTTCTTCCGTTGGTGTCTCGTCGTCACCCTCTGGTGCATGGATTACTGTGGGGGTCTCATGGGTAATTCTCCCAGTTTTGTTGTTGGTATTAGTTGTGCTGGGGGGTATTCTTCAGGTGTGTCACCTGAATCTCTCTCTACGTTATTACGGATCTCGAGTAGTTCAGTCTCAGACAGCCATTTCCTCTTTTGGATTCGTTTTACTTGGTCAGCCAGGCGTTGGTTCGATACTTCCACAGCAGATTTTTCCCTCCATATTTGGAGCATACGCTCCCTATAAGATCGCACTAAAGGTTTGCTTTTAAAGTAACAATACATAACTAGTCTATTCTCCTCCTTTGACCATTTCTTTCTCTTGTTCTTTATAGCAGTCACTCGGTGAGGATTGCGCCTTTCCTGGTTGTCATTAGAGGTATATGAGTTTTGGCCAACGGTAGCTGTGTGACGGATGTGTCCCTCCTGAAGGTCATTAAGGGTACAAAAGCCGGAGTTTTGGCCAGCAGTTACAGGAGGACAACCGGGTCCCTCCTGGTGGCTAACAAGGGAACACCTGCCGGTTACGACACACAAATCTTGGATCTGTGCCCCGTTTTTTGTGGTAAAATGGTTTGGTTGTACTGTCATGATTGGGGTTTTTTGGTTCTTTAAGGTAACGCCAGACCTTGGTGGGTTGGTTAGGACCAATGTGATTCAGAAATAACCCAAGAGCCCCACCGGCCCTTTTTGGTTCTTTTAAGGTAGCGCCAGACCTTGGTGGGTTCTTTGCGACCAATGTGGTTCAGTGATAACCTCAGAGCCCCACCAGCTCTTACCACCCAGGGTATAACCTTACAAGGACGAGCCATTCCGCTGTGCAGATATATCTATTTGGTGGTATGACAATCACATCCTAATTTTAGACCTAAAAGAGACTCTAAGCTTCGTCTGGCTGAAATTCCAAACATTCAAGATCATACGTCTCCCTTAAATCTTTCAAGTCTTGACTTAGTATAAGTCTCTGTATCTGTTCTGATTTTTCCAATGGTGGATTTCGCCATACCAATCTGTTTATACACGAGGGTGGGGGGGGTAGAGGGGCTTCATTCATTCATACACGAGGGTGGCTAGGCATTACTTTTCTATACTTCTATCGGACAACTGAATCTCGACGGGATGGGGAGAATTATTAATTTAATTCTAAATTTTAAATTTAATTCCACTTACCCACGTGCAGGTCCAAAAAACAACAGACTACTTTTTCAACTTGGCGGAATTCGGCAGTGGTCAATTCATCAAGGTGAAAATTTCTCACGATCACAAAGAAAACCATCTCATTTGTAAAAAATATCATCAAAATATCAAGAATAATCATTCTTAAAGTCCAAAGTAAAATATCTTTTGAATATTCGAAAATAATCACAGGGTTCATTCAGGGGGTGGGGCTACAGTCCAAATATTACTACTACTGCTATTATTATTATTATTATTATTATTATTATTATTATTATTATTATTATTATTATTATTATTATTATTATTATTATTATTCCCCAGCCACTATAAGAAAAAAAATCACCTTCCCAAAATTATCTTTGATGTATAGAAGCAATCCCACGTAGCATATGAAAATAACTTTTTTTTTAAATAACGTCACGTAATAGAGAACCCTAACACTGGGACAGCTAGAATATGAAAATAATACATTTGGGGGAAATATATCACAAAGACCTGATAGATCAAAAACGTATTAATAATGAAAGTGTGCCATCCCAAAAAATTCCTTTCAGAGGGAACAGACAAGCTACCATTGATACTCAGTTATAAGCACGTTTGGGCGGGGAGAAACCTTCGACACTATATGCTCCAAAATGGACGAGAAAAGACTTGAAAAAAAGAAAAAATGGACATTTTGGTGCGAAACTTGAGCAATTGTTAAATAGTCAACATCCTTCAGATGATTTGCGTAGGTCTACTTCAACATCAGCCGCTCAATCAGTTGCTGTCAATCAAAGAAAGATATCCATGGCTCTCTTCATCTTCAAGGCCTTCCTCTCTATTACAAAACCTGTTAAACCAATGTTGGCCGTGCGTTTGTTTACAGTCCCCTATCCGGATGCTTCGTAGATATTGCAAGTAGTTCCCCGTGTTTTACGCCTCATCTGCACATGCAATAAAATCGCCAGAACTTGCTTTTTTTTCAAACTCATTTTGACACCCAAAAATAAATAAGAATAAAAAATAAAAATTAGATCTTTTGTATCAATCTTCATAACGTGTATCGTGCTTCAAAATTATATTTTACTTGGATGAACATTTCTTTATTAGAAAATAGGCATCGAATAGGCATAAAATACTAAAAATTGCATTTTCCCCCCACTTACCTAATATCATTATACGGATATCAAACAGTATAATTTTTTCATCGTTTTCCAATAAAATATGTAAATAATTCTGATTACTCTCCATTCGAAAATTTATAAACAGTTATCAGCGACAAAATATTGTTCTTACGAGTAATATTTCGAAATTCTATTACGTATAATGAATTGGAAATAACAAGAGAACTCACTTTAAAATGATAATCGGTAAATTTTTTGCAATTTATAGTAAGAACACATTTTTGTTCCCGTTGTACTTTTTTGTGCGATCATGGAGCTTGAGTGTAATGTAATCTGCAAGACCTGTGCTCTCACAATCATACTGAATTTTGTGACAAGCATTGAGGTAATAGTAGATGAATCCCAATATAGACAAGTAATGATTCTTTGTTCAATGCACTGAATAGTTCCAAAAAATGCATTTGTTCAATTTACAGATGTATGAATGATGACCTAAAATCAAATCCTGCTTTTGACCAATCATGGAAACTGGATATCACGCTTACTAACGAGTAACAAATATTTGAAAAAAAAAAAAAACAAACAAAATCTAGGGTTCGTTTAGTAATATTTTGGGTTATTCACATCATCCTAATTATGAGACAATCTAATATTTTCTGCCGATCTAATTTAGGTAATATGCCTTTTATTCAATGATTTATTTGCACAAAAGTAAGTGTGGGACATTTTGAATGCCGTCCCCAATCAAGTAACACATTCAACTCAATAGTTCCAGCCTATTAGCAAACGAAGTATGAACTCTTTGGAACAGCATTCCACTTCTACATCTTTTTTATATTTTATTACATGAACACCAACATAAACAAGTCACTTAATTATATCATCGATGATCTGATGGTGAATCAAGATTTTGAACATTCTAGCCCACTGATGGTCGGGCATATTATGTATGATATTTAAACCCAAATACCATACGTAAACTTCGATTTTACCTTCATTTTCTTCCTTTTAAGAAAGATCTGCAACCAATGCATTCTCCTGGTAGTCATCCATGGAGGTGAAACATGGAATCTAACTGAAGTACTGATCCTCAAACTGTGAAAAATGTATTAATAGAATCTTTCTCAACATGACATAGACAGATCACAAGATAGCACACTGTATTAGGGGAAATACAGGTGGCTTTTACACCATAGGAAACATCATTAAAATGAAATGGCAATGGGCTTGTCATGTTGCATGAATTTCAGACAACTGCTGGACATCATAACAGTGAATCCCGAGAGATCATATACGAAACTATAGCAGGCAGAAAATAAGATTGTTTGACAAATTGAACATTTAAAGAAAATATTTTCTCGATCACGCCAATGCAACAGAGGTCAGGCGAATCTCAATAGATGCTTTGTCCAATGACAGTCACTGAAAGGATGAAATTGTTGATGATGGTGATTTTTTATATATCAGCCATCTTGCATACACCATGCAAAGAGAACAAATCAGTCGATTGAAAACCACACCTGGTAGACTGGCTGAGAACAATGTCAACCTGTGACACCTAGCTGCTCAGTGTGCGATTATGACTAGATTGAGAGCTATATTCGATTTTTTAAAAATGTCAGATGAAGGACTAGATCGTATAAGAATACCCCATCATAAAAAGCCAAAGAATATCTCACTATTGTATTGATTTTCATGTACAGCAAAAGGAGCAACTATTGAAGCTCCAGGCAAAGCATATAAATTCTCAATAAGGAATTGAATATGGAAAAGAAAACAGAGATAAACACAGCATCTAAATAGAAATCAAGTTATTGATGGAGCAAATTCAATTATCTCCGTGTGCCCTTTTGTGTGTCATGATCAGTAAAGCACAGTAAGCAGTGTAAAATATTCTCACACCTGGTTGATATTGGCTGAGTAAATATCCCATTGCACTTTCGTACGGGATAGTGTTTACCGAGGTCGTGTTGCGGACAACAAATACAGAAGTGTGACCCGGGTGTTTGATTTTGTGTCAGAATAAGCTAGGCTTGCTATCGATAATGAATGGTGCAAGGAGTTAACGCTCCTTTACAACCTTTCAGGATAAATCTCTAAAATGAAAATGAAACTTCCAATAAATAATACGGGAAAATTCAAGCAACGATACATACTTCTGTCCGTTAACTAAGTACCCACACAAAGGAATACATTCGCTCAGTGATATTTGCGAAAGTCAGAGTAGCGATTGCATTTTTTTCCCCAATTATTTTGCAGCTCTGTATTTGAAGTGATTTTGCCAAAGTACTTAAAATGTCAAGCAATGTATCTAACCGATGGGGAGATGACAGACAGGGCAAAAAGAAAGCACGAGGAACGAATCGACAAGAGAAAGCTATCAACATCTCGAAGCGGATCGAATGTAGCACCCGCAGCAAAGAAGCAATGACATATATTACAGACGAAGTAAATGTTTCAAAACGGAGAGAAATGGACGTAAACTTCAAATAGGTAGACAGAAAAATCGCTTAATAGCATTGCTAAAAGAAATCAGTGTAGTAAGTGAGTTGAAAAGCAGTCTGAATAGGAGAGTGGTTGACTGTTATGAGACTGAGTATTTTCAAAGATACTTAACGCATATTCTGTTGCCAGTTTTCACGATAAGAAGTTGAAGATGATCGGAATACTCTTTTTTTTTCACTGAATAGAACTGAGAAGGTGGTAATAATAGCAAATTTCTGCATAATAGGTCAATCGTCTTTGTTTGAAGAGAAATGAAAGTAGACTAGTTTAAAAGTTTTGTTTTATTCCAGTTTTTATGTTTTTATCAAAACTCTACTCAAGAACAATTTTTGCCACGTAGGTTTGAGAAAAGATTCATAATATAATACTTGTATTTATGGAAATGATTGTGATCCCACTGTCCATTCTAAAGATCTCAAGCTGAAAGATAATTTGAAACTTTAAGAAATGTAGGCATTTGACGTTATAATTCAATTTGTTTTTGTTGTTTTTATCGTTGAAAAATACATGTGATGATTTTCCCATCAATAAATATGCAAGAAATTTTAGCAATTTTTTGCATTATACTACAGTCATGATCCAGTGACAGATATTACAAGTGTTATATAGAGTGGTACGAGGCCATAAGAGTAAAACATGCAGTCAAGATTGTAAGCATTACACAATTAAATGAACTTGGAATATAAAAATCATCACATGTTTGATAAAACCACATTTGGAATCAATAAAACCTAGCTTCACAAACAACGCGTTGAATCCATTAACCGACTTTGCCAATGAACGGATAAGAACACAACTCGGAGTTTTATCGAATAAGGACTAAAATTTACCAAGTTCACTATTAGAGATAGTTTGTTGAAATAGTTGGATTAAATATGTGTTGAATGAACCAATGACTACGAAGGTTGAACAACGCAATGTTGTTGAAGCTGGTCATGATAAATATTTCCTCATTATGTCTGATGCTCATCAATGCATGCATCAATAAAATCACTGATGAATCAATCCTCAAGTTCTAGTTATAGGCAAAAGAATGTGTGAGTATTTCAACACTGGCTTCAATCTTAGCAGGTTAACATTGCAAGAACATTATTCACGGTGTTTCTCATTCAAGATGATTTGCACTAGATTTGATTAACACATTTTATGCTCTTGCGCACTTGAACCCTCATTCTGTCGGTTTATGGAGAAAATCAACGTGGAAACTATTTGAAAAAAAATTTCTGACATTTAGTCAAAGTATAAATTTATCGGCAAAAACAATGGATCATTACAAGGATACAAGAACTACACCTGATGATAGAGCATTATAAATACGTTAACAAGACTTGATGTTGGTTCAAAATCCACACCTAATCCTACTCCGACCACAGTTCTAAATTGTACATATAATAAATAAAATATTTAGTTTCAAACATGTAGTTATTGGAATGAATAAAAAAAAAAACATTGTATAAGATTTATCGATTTAACTCAATCAGTAAGACAGAATCCTGGTATCAGTCAATCATAATGGTTTACGTCCTTCATTTCAGTGTGGATCGTTCTTGCTTTTTTTTCTGATTATGGTAGAAAAGAAAGAACTCAAGACTTTGTATAAATAAATGAAAAACTACTTTACGATTAGCATTTTGAAAGTATCTCTCATGGCAATAGACAAATAAATCGATATTCGTTTGATGTATTACATAAGTAAACAATTCTGTCTTGTACCAATTACCTCTTGTTTTGTGATAAATGCCTTAGAATTATTCTCAATAAAATAGATATTCAAACAACTGAAGGTTAAAAAAAAAGTCATTCACACAGGTCATACATATCTTTGCAAATGTGAAACATTCTCAGAAGCTCCTAAGTCAAATTCTATAATGCCATTAATTTCTTATCAATACACAATTACCGGGCATGTAAATTACTCAGATAGAATTGAGAAACTCATGATTATGCACTTTTAGAGGTCACATACGACTTAAGACCCTCTTTCAAATTACCCCTTTTTTCAGGATGGATAAGCACTAAATTGAAAGTGGCAATCGTGTAATACAACTCTCAACTGAAATCATTTTTAAGCATTTGTAACTAATGTAGTAATCTAGTGTATCAATTTATCATAGGTTAGTCTTGGTCACAGAATTGTCAAATGACTAATGTGATAAATGTGACAAAGGGTAACCTGGATAATCTTTATACTCAACTTATGATAATTATGATTGGCACCAAGTCGAATGTCACACCAAAAACTGCAAAATGAATGATGAACTATTCTGTACGGTCCCTTTCATATACATTATACTAATAACTCTTATGATTGCATTTTTTCTGGCAGCTCATGAAATGTCTATTCTGGAAAGCTAATTTCTAAAATTCATACTCGTAAGTAAATGATGGTCAATAAAAGATGATATGCAGAGAGAAAGGCTGGTACAGAACTTAATATCAAGCTGTGTATAAAATGCCAAGGTTCAATAGAAGAACATTCAAAGGTTTTCCACAGTCTCAAAGACAATCTGTAGAAAATGTGGTGAGTAGAAAAGCCATAACCCTCAACTGATGCTTATATCAGCAAAATCAACATTGAGAACAAAGTAAAATAAAAAAAAGGGGTACTGACAGCTCTGGAGAAGAAGGAATACTCTACGGTGGAATCAAGTTGGACGAATCATCCAGCGATGAATATATGGTTCTATTTGTAGAAAACTCATCGTCCTGGTGTATTGAAGAAAACTCGATGGTTGATTTTTGAATTTGATCTCAACAAGATTATGATGGTGGTTCCGTCATTATTCATGTTGCCACCTGTGAAGTTACCATCTACAAAGCGTGCAACAGCGAGTCACACTTGGTATGCTCACTTGCAGATTATGGTTGAAGATGTTGATGGAGGTAGGAATCGACCCATTTCTTTCAGAGTGGAAAATGGTAGCAAAAAAATAGGAATTAATCATGATGAATGAAGTTCAGACACCAGACAATTTGCTTAAATTCATACAGCAAAAACTGCGAAGAATACATGTGCTATATGGTCGGTCCAAAATTCGTTACGGCTTTTGGCAATTGCCGTGATTTCAACTTCTGTTCACAGATGTAGCAGAGAATGTCAAAATAAAAGATACATCCCAGAATGATGGGATATTCTTTTCTAGGCTGTTTGATGTTTGGTTTGAGCAAACTACCATGATAAAAAAAGCATTGTTCTTATTTTACAATGTGTTTTTGTTCTTCTGTATTAACTGAGCAAATCATCGTAATGATATACAGAGTGTGTACAGTTACATTGTGTTGCAGGCGAACAGGTCATTTTGAAAAGTGAAGCCCTTGAAAGTGCGAATAGTATACTGATGTGTGGCACATATTCTGGGTTATAATTCTTTGGGGGAGAATTTTGGCAACAAGATAAAATCATATCTGAAAAAAAAAAGACCCAGATTGAGAAAATAAGATGTTGCCAATTTTTCTATGAATTTTAAGGTCTGCCATTTCGAAATTCAAAATGGATGAATGTAAATGTAAATGTCTTTCAGAAGTAACTCATTGTGCATCGCTAAATCTTCGATAAATGTCAATAACTTTTGGAGATATCCTGTAGACAGTGTGAACGAATAGAGAAATATAAGAAAAAAATAAAAGCCAACATCTCACAATCAAAAACAGGCTCCTGGATCCACTCCAAAATTTGATCATGAATTTTATGGGAATCTATTGAGAACCAGAGATAACGCATTGGCAGAGTGGAACGAATACAGAAATTTGAGGAGAAAAGGGAAGGAATATGTTCACCATTTTTTTAGAAATACTTTTGTGGGTTTTTTTTTTATATTTGCTCCTGTTGGTCTCTACGATATAGCTGATGGAAAGATAAGCCATTGGGTACAGATGGAATGAATGAACTTGGACTGGATAGAAGGGTCCGCTTTAGATTGAAAGATGTTTTCCGTTTCAATACTTTATACATTTCCGATTAGTATCAAAAGATAAGCCATATTCCAGATGATGTGATCATATTTTGAGAAAGATTCAGGAATTCTTCCTTGATAGAGAGTTGTTTATCTGTTCTGTTTTTTGTTTATTTGTGTTTTTTTTACATTCTTCTATCGGCCCTGACAATATACCCATAAGTTCTCACTGAATGCCAATAAAGTCTTGTAGAATGGTCGGCCAAGAGAGAAATGATCAAATTTGTGGACAGATCTAGGAATCTGTTTTCAATTGAAATATATTTTTCCCAAATGTACGTATTCGTTCCTACCTTCCTACACTATATCGCCGGGAGTTTTTGATGAATTCTATTTTTGGTCGTGAAAAAATGAGCAACGTCGGAAAGAAAGAGTGATTTAATATTGATGTGGATCCAAGAGGGGTTTTTTTTAGGGATATTTTTCGTTTCTTGAACATTCCTGTGATCACTCCCGTCTACACGATATCACCAAATGTTCTCGATGAATTTCTACAAAATTTCATGGATGAATGCACAATGTCATGGAAGAAATCATCGAATTTTGGGACGCTTCAACTCACAATGGTTTTATCACGACTCAAATTGGAATTTCAAAACACCCCCCCCCCTTTGAAATTAACAAAAGATGCAACATTTTCCTTGATCTTCATGCTTTTTAACATAAGATTGAAACCAGATTCCAAATTTTTACGCAAAGAAATGTTTACTTTCCGATAGTTGATAAAGTCATTGTTTTGAAATTTATCAATTTGATCTTGGTCGAGCCATGAGAGTCATTTATGACCATGAAATATCCCCAGAGAGTCATTAATCATTGAATATTCATTGTAGTTGAGGATTATATATTGATGAGGTTAGAGTGTTTTGGTCTAAATATTTGTTTCACTATAGATAATATATTTTTGACAGTGCGACCAAAACTGACTGAAAAATTAAAGACATTACAATTTTGAATGTGCGCTAAATTTTCCCTAAGCATTCAAGTCTTCTGTTTTCCCTCTTAATAATGGTGAAACTTTTTATGAAGTTATTGCTAAACGTGCATTTACTTCAAGGCCCAACTTTTAGTTGACTGGGCTGTATATGAACGGAATAAATTGTATTCAATGAATACATATCTTTGTTTTGACATTCCTATGATTAGATTAAGAGGAATAAATGTGATTCGTGTTTTTTTTTTAATTGATATAAGAGTTTGAATTTTTCTGCTGTGATGTTTTTTTCCCTTTCGAAATTTATATCCTATGAAGTAATGAATACAGTAATAGGAAATACTGCCATTCATGCCATCTTTTATATAGTATGATATATAAATACACACATATATATATATATATATATATATATATATATATATATATATATGTGTGTGTGTGTGTGTGTGTGTGTGTGTGTGTGCGTCTGTGTGTGTATATATATATACACATATATAGTCTGAAAACATTCACAGCTTTAAACGCCAGAGATGTATAAACAAACATGTACACACCAATACATTTTGTGTCTGTGTTTGTTTCTCTGGGGCCTTACATCCGCCCGAATTATTACTAGCATTTAATTCGTGGTTTAAAACTGTTTAACTTGTGAGTATCTCTTTCAAGTCAAATGAAACTTTGAAACTAATATCAGATAATCCATTTTAGAGGAATGCATTATGTAAATTTCACGTTGATTATAATTTCAATTTATAGGGAGGCAAGTTTCAAGATCGAACATCATGTTAATTTCGCCCAGCGGAGCACAAACGAATCTCAGATATGCATAAAATATAGATCGAAAAGAGCCTTTTATCATTGTTTATGTTTTTTTTTCCTTCATATACTTATTTTTCAAATCCTGGTGTCGGATTTACAACTTGTTCACAAACTTGATATAATAACTTTATCCTCTCTCACATCAAATAGGAATGTGTACACTCTTCCCACGGAAGGAAATGTCGATGCAAGGCGCCAATGTTATTATAATGCGTTTTTGCAAATCCAACGCAATTTTGGTTGTTAGTTGTATTGGAATTGTTGTCAGATAAATCACTTTCATCCGTTATCAGCTTTTTTCTTGTGTATAAAGTGCAATGGATGCATTGATAAGCTAATTTGATCGCAACCATCTTTATCTATTTATTCATTATATCCTCACCACAATTTTTTACCGCCATCTGAATCAATTCCTTTCTTACAGAACCTGCGTTCATCATATACATGCGCATCTTCATCAACCAGCCCACATGTAATGTGAATCGTTTCTTCTTATGTGTGCAATAGGCTACATCCAACAAACACGTACAGAGGAGCAATGGTTAATGAGGGTCTCATGCCTCCATCAAGACTTTTTCTACCATGGATGATCTATAAATTAGCTTTCGCTAAATTTGGTCAAAACGTCCGGCATTAAATCTGATATACGAAATATAGGGTACCAGTCGTAATGCAGAGGCAGAGTTCCATTATCATTAACATCATCATCATCATCATCATCATCATCATCATCATTAGCAGCAGCTTTTTACCATCCATTGTTGTACATAGAACCTGAAGATTCTCCAGATATTTCTGTCAGGTGTGACGCAGTGTCAATATATCCTGGAACTGATTGAGTCGTCACGTCGTCTTTTTTTCTGGGGATTTCATTTCCACTTATGATGTCATGAGTCATGAAGTGCTGTATCTGCTTGTCGATCTTGCAATATGACTTCTCCCTATTTGATGCTAAACATGATTCTCTCTTAGGCACGTTGTACGGTTCTTAGTTTGAGAGCAAATGTTTTCCTTGATTTCCACGTTTCAGCTCAACAAGCGAATATCGAGAGGGCATAAAAGTTGGAGACCCTTCTCTCAAAAGAAAAATTAAATTTGCCAGTGCTAGAGGGTCCAATCTTCACGGGATATTTGCCATTTATATGAAGCCTTATGATTGAAAAAAAAAAGCATTTTATATAACATACATCTATTTTCCACATCTTGATTCAGTGCTAAATCATAATCCTATGGTTTAGATATTAGGGGGAGAGTTGGGGCAAATTTAACATAAAGCCAAGTTTAACATTCCAATATCACTCAATCAGAAACGAACTATTGTCATCCTATTTAATCTGAGTCCAGTAAGCGGTAAAAAAGATCCTCTTTTACCTTCTTTGAATAACTTGAAAAGTACGGTTGCGATCATAAACTGAACGAAGGAAAAAGTGATATCATTCTTATACTTACTAACATTGTTTCATCATCATCATCATCATCATCATCATCATCATCTCTTTTAGCGTCCGTCGTTGGACAAATACCTTCCGCATGATTCGTCAGATCACTCTATCCCGGGTACCCATTTCACTTGTATTAGTCACAATTTCGCATATGATTTCTTGGATCCATGATGTGTGTCGATATATCTAGAAGTTGTTCAGCCCATTGCCATTTAAGTTTTCAAGTGGTTTCATTGTGTCACAGATTAACGTCTTTTTTTTTATATACTTTGTTGTCTTATAATCTTTCCATAGGAAGTTGAGCATTATTCCCTTATGTGCGTCACATGGTTCCGAGTTTGAAGGTCAATCTTTTGGTTAGGTTCCTTGTTTCTGCTCCAAAGGTGACTATCAGGAGGAGAATGCATTGGTTTTATACTATCTTTTTTGGAACTAGTGGGATTTTCTTTCTAAAAAATACCGTCATTGTTTGATTCTTCACTCGATTCCTCCTTCTTTTGAAGATTTCATGGAGATATTTTGACCTAGGTTGATGCTGAGGTCTACTTTCCTGATTGTTTGCCCTTGACCGTAACAAGTTTGTTGTAGACGACAGTCATTTTGCTGAATTTCATGTGGAGACTGACTTTTTTGCTCTCATTTAGATGGTCCAAAAAGCTACGCCATTATAATGCGGGAAGTCTGTCTGCCAACATGTATGATTCCTGCCGAGATATAATATTGAAAACTCTCAATGCTGATTATTGATGCAAAAATCAGATCTGAATAACACTCATAGATACTGGAAAACCCACGAAAATACTTAGGCATGGATGCACACATTAGTCTACGGTCGAGAGTACACAAAGTTACATCAATACCAATGGTATCTATATGTCATGACTGACATTGAATATAGCCACCTTTTTTCTGCTGATGTCTCCGCATATAAAGTCAAAATGAGAAAATAAATTATCAAAGTATATCGGTGAAAATTACATGTCCATGAAAATACAGCAAGAGATGAACATATGTCTCTAGTAGCTGATATCAGTACGTTATATATGAAGTGCCAAAGTCAAATTTTAAAATAAGCCGGTTTTGTTCACTAGCAATATATATATATATATATATATATATATA
>OY735201.1:54678566-54686066 GCA_963457665.1 Thysanoteuthis rhombus | reverse complement strand
TTCTGTGCATCTTTCTGGTGTTGGTACGATAATTCTTGGTTTAATTGACTTTGTTTTGAGGCGATTTTATATAGTTCTATAATTCTGTCAAATATTCAGTTCTTTTTTAATTCTTTCAGCCTTTTTAATTTAATTTTGTTTGATTTCATTGTCTTCGTTTGGTTTCTTGTGATTTTAAATATGATTAAACCGTAATCTTTACACAGACTCACGTTAAGTCAAATGAGTACACGATTCACTGTATATATTGTGTTCATACTCTGATATTCATGGCATCATCTGTTCGTTTGTTAGGCCAGTTCATAGTATTCATTGATTAGCTGTATTGAATTTTTTTTCCTGAATATATGGAACAATTACTGGTTGGTAAATATTTTCTGGGAACTTAATTCTAATAGTCTTTGTTTGGATTACCATTAGGAATAATTGGATTCTAACCATTTCCTACTGTTTTTTTAGCACGAATAATAACGCTTTTCGATGGAGATCCAGTGATAGCAGGTCTTCTCAATACTCTAGCTCTTTACTCATAATCTTGATTTAATGATGTTGCTGTCTAGATGATTTCGAATCTTCTTTGGATCTTCTGTTCCCCCAACTTCTTTGTATGACTTCTCTGGATCATTGGTCGATATTCATACCAATAATGACGGTCGAATTACAGCGGACGATGAGTGACATACCTCTCAAATCTCCAGTACTCTGTTTAATATTCTGGATGCTTTCAGTAATGCCGTTGTCTGGATCCAGTAAGATTTGAACCCTCTCCAAGAAACACAAGCAAGGTTCGATTCATTGAGACCACCCGTCAGATGTTCCCATTCGTTTACGGACGGTTGAGAATTTCTCTTTTGTGTTTCTCACGTTCGATTCTCTTGGTTTAAATCCCGTTAATACAAACGTCGAACATGTGCTTAGCAAAGTCGAGTAGTCATCAGGTAAAATATTTGATTGTAAACATTTTTCTTTGCCTGAGATTATCATATCACTCAAGAACCTGAAAAAATTGTTGACGGAAACAACGAGATGTGTTGTATGGATGGAAGGAAAAAAAACAGATTATATGCCCAAATGTTGGGTAGCCTCCATGAATTTTGCACATAGAATATAGGAAGTCGACATTCCGTTACACCTAAACAGTTTACTTTCCTCTGTGTTGACCTGCATTCGATTAACGCTTTTATTATTAATGTGCATTGGCTGTACTATGAGAGCCAATTCCTATAAAACTGTAACATTTTCGACAGCCCTGTTGGTAATATGATTGATTCCGCTTCCATTCAAGGCCATTCAGTTAACATTCGCACAGTGTCCATATCACTTTCATTCTGAGTTCATGGGGTTCAGAAATTCACTCATTTTCTCACATTTGATACATAATAAATGGAAGTAATCATTTTACAGTATCGCATAAAAATGACAAGATAAGGTTCCTTTCAACAGAGTAAAATTTCTTCCTCGACTTGTGACTCTCTTCCAAAATACGAGCACTAGCGAACTATTAAATCAAGCAAAATGCGGACACAGATATTGTCATTCAATGTATATTCACATCTGACAACTTATACACAGAACCTAACCGATGAAACTAATTGAAAAGCTTGGGCTACTCAAAGCCAAATAGAATTGAGATCGTCATTGCTAATATATGTATTCATATGTGTGCGCATGTTTGCATGTGCTTTTTTATATGTGCATTGGCGTGTGTGTATACATACTTGTGTTTTGTGTGTGTGTGTGTGTGCAGAGCGAAATATTGAAAAAACTTCAGCTTATACACACACACACAATGTATTTCCCACTCTCTTTGCTTCCCTCTGTCTATGTCCGTCAATTACTATCCCCTACTTTGTTTCTCTCTCCTCTCTTTCTATCTATCAGTTAGTTTCTTTCGCTGTTTGTCTATCCGTCCGTCTGTCTGTCTCTCTCCCTCTCTCTCTCCTATCTCTTTCTCTCTCTCTCTCTCTCTCTCTCTCTCTCTCTCTCTATATATATATATATATATATATATATATATATATATATATATATATATATATCCTCTCTATTGATGGAGTATTGTTCATCACCTGGCTTATTAAGTAAGTAGATTCCAATAATTATAAACATTCAAAAAAGTGAATAACTAAAAATAAAAAAATAAGAAATGAAAAAATTGATTGAATTACTTCGAATGGGCTCAACGTACCTCTATTATTGGAAAATTATAATTGAATTCAAATTATAACAAAAATGAAAAAAAAAATTCAAAGCTCTACTTATTTCTACCATGTGAGGTGATGACTCAGTTTGGCAAAGCAGTATTGCTTAAAATGACTACTACTACTACTACTACTACTACTACTACTAATAATAATAATAATGATAATAATGATAATAATAATAATGATAATAATAATAATACTATTGATAATGATTATGATGATGATGATGATGATGATTTTGATGATCAGGCGGGCAGCGTCTAAATGATCACTACAATGCAAATTTATAATCTGCAGAGTCAGGCAAATGAAAGAATCAGAATAAACGCTGAATATCTAAGTAACCTAAGCTTTGAAAATATTCCTTTTGCTGAGAACATACATGATCTCTTAATAATGATGGAGGAACTAAGAGTACATGGCAATAAAGTTGGTATTTCCACGAATTCTGGTGAAACAAATGCCACATATAACAAGATGTTGAGGACAAAGACGGAACAATAACAATCAAAAACGCAGAACTGAAGAAAGTAGATCAGTACATCTAACCCAGAGAAGAAAATTCTCCATGAATTCACTAGAGTAGAAGATATCAGGCAGAGAATCACTTTAGGTCGGTAAGATTTTTGCAGAGCAAGCAGAACCTTTGAATAAAATGGAAGTCCGAAAGAGAAGTGTATGCAATCATGTATTCACCTGATAGTAATCTATGGAGCAGATACATAGAATCTAACCTAAAGATTGACACTCAACTGAAAACCATGCAATAGGCACAGGGTGAAAATGTGTTCAACAAGATACGGAGATATAAAGAGACAGCACAGTATGTCAGAGTAAAACATTAAAACACTCAAATGGCAATGAACAGGCTATGCTGCAAGAATGCAACCACCGAACATTAGGACCCACAGCGTGGATCCCAGATGATTATATGCGAAACTGTAGCTGGCAAAGAATAAGATGTGATGAATTGAAGAAATTCAGAAAGTATTGGCCCCGTGACGCCAATGACAGTTAAGTCTGGCAAATCTTTGGGGAGGCCCATGTCCAATGACGGACGCTAAAAGCCTGTTACTGATTATGATAATGTGTGAATTTTAGCAAGGATTGGTGACTATCACTTGACGTTTGGTTAATATCATAAAATCTTAAATTATCATCGATCTTTGGATTTCCTCTCTCATATAAAGTATTGTTGATTTTATTCCCGTAATAAAATGTCTTACTCTCTTCAATGTCCGAATTTCTCCAATAAGTTTTATACAGATAAGATCACATCTATATTTTGTTACATAGTACCTGTAACGCGACATATTTTGAACTCTTGAAAAAGAAAACGGCTGATTAGTCCCCACTAGGCATCACCGGAAAATCGGCAGACAACATATTTTCAAAACCTGCAGCTCTCCTACTATGACGTTATAGGAAAAAGAAATCATTTTATACAATTTTTGTTTCCATTCAGAGCAATTAGAGGAGAAAACTCTAGAATAACTCGCGGCAGTCTGAACAAGGAATTGAAAAGAGAAATGATGGCTGAGTATGATAGAACGATTTCAGTAGGAACAACCAAAGTGCAAATGGAATTATGATAAAATTGGAGTGTGATAAAAAAAAAAAGCAAAACGTGAGGAACATCGAGAGAGGACGCAATGAAATCGTTTTGCGTTGCTCTAAGCTTTAGGGAATGCAAAAAGAACGGAAGCAAAAGGAAAATAAATACAGAAAGGCTAATTTTCTTAAAAAGAACAGAAACAGTTTTGTACCGAGGCCATGCTGACTTGGAAGAATTGCGGGATATTTCGGGTCACTTTTTCTAAGTAAATATCTCTAAGAGATTTTACTTGTTAACCTATAGTATTTCTCATCAACATCCAGGGTAAATCCAGAAATGAGAAACACTGCGTTATCAGAAACACTGTGTTCTCAGAAACATTTTGTTTTGTATATGGTAATATGTATATATATATTGAGGAAAAAAATTCCATTTGCCTATGATGCCTTGAAATATGTGTGTAAGATGTCCTCCTTTCATTTTTCACACTTTAGGGTGGACAAACTCTGCAATTCCTACAGTCTGCTGAAGGGGGTAATGGCCTCCTATCACCTTTGAAGAAAGTGAATCTTCTTACTTTTTCTACCTCTTGAAGATCAAAAAAGTCAATCTTCACGTTTGTCTCCTTTAAGTTCGAATGAAAAGTTTCCCACTTTTGATCCTTAAAGAAAGATGGGTTTCCATCACTTTATATCCTTTTATCATTTATACATAAACAGAAAATAAGACGGAATTAATTCTGGACGGGAAGCAAGGTTCCTTCTTGGCATTATAGCTAAATTGTAAATAGACGGAAGGGAGTATTTTTTCACTCTTTACACCTTCAAATTGGAAAGTTCACTGCTTTTTGTCAGCTTGAAATTGTTAAGATCTACTGTTTAAAACTTTTCTTAAAGTTCAAAAATTCCCCTATGTTTTTCGAGTTTGTATGGCCCCACCTATGTTTGTTTATTTTCAACCAACAAACACATAAATCTTATATATATATATATATATATATATATATATATATATATATATATATATATATATATATATATATATATATATATATATATGCTGCTTTACCAAAATCCCAATACCTGCTGGTCATTCTTGCATTCAGCATGAGGCCTCTAGTAGCCCTGACAACAAAACTTACCCACAATGCATAGCCCTTGGCAGTGGACTCTGGTTCCACATGGTACATTTTAATTCACACTCACACAACACGCACCACTGATGATGGGAGAAATCCCGAAACATGTATGGACTATTGACATAAAAGGATTAATAAACCTTACCACCAAAAACTTCACTCCCGAGTCTGTCTCACTCTCTAAAGTACACATTATACATACCTTACTGAGACATGGAGAAGGAACACATTCCTACAACAACCATCACTTCTGACAAGGACAACCACCCTAACACCACAATGGAACCAACCTCTTCAGACAACATCACAACATGGTCGGTGAGACTCAACCGTAGAAGAGACAAAATTACCCGCTTTGAGTCACATCTAGACTTCCTAAAGTCCTGCAAGGACAATAAACTCACTCCCGTGAATTTCAGGATCTCCCTATACCCCTCCATAGGGAACCAGGATGCAGATTTCCTTAATTTATGGAACAACAAGATCCACACACTTTCTATGGATCTTTTAGATGACACCATCCAATTCTGCCAAAAAACCATCAAAGACACTCTAACAGATATCAGCGAATTGGAACAAAATTTACAACAACACACAGACACAGATGAATATAATGAAATACAGCAAGCTATCAACATCAACATAGAAGGAAGAAAAAAACAACTTAACCTCACCAAAACTAAAAAATACAACAAACTTAGACACAACATCACACACAGATCTGCGAATCCACAGAATATGAGAGAAATTAAGATACAACCCATCAAAAGAGCCATCAGGCCTCTGCTACTCACTCCCAAACTACCACCTACATACCCAACAAAAACCAATTCCCCCACCAAACACAGATTTAACACTAGACACACAGACACAGGCTACCCAACAAGAATCACCAATACTGACAAAAACATCATCCATACCCACACGAACAACGACTATAGAAATAGATACACGCATATGAACAAACAAAACAAAAACACCTACACTGGCACTAACAGTACTAACACCTATAACAGACACACACATATGAACAAACATAACAGGAACACCTACACAAATACTAATATTACTGACATCAATATTGTGAACAGACACAGCTATATGAACAAACACAACTACAAAAACCAGCATACACATAATAGGAACAAGAACACTAGACACCATAAGGTCCTCAGACCTACTGCCCCTCATACTCTGCAAAAGGAAAGCCCTAAGAGTAGCATCCTTCCTCAACCCATCACATTGACCCTTCGAAAGCATCCTGAAGACCCAGGCAAGCACCCTGACCAGCAGGTAACCCCTACATCAACCCACACACACACTCTACCAAAAAACGAGGAAACCCCCCTACCACTAAATATGGAAGGGGGGTTAGAAAACCTGATTCCAACAATAGTAAGCAGTTTAGAAAACTTACTAAAACACTACTACACACCATCAGAATTAAGGAAGACCCAGAAGGGAAAGTAATGAACCTAAGTAAATTTCGATTTACTAGGGACACATTCAAACTCCTTAACAAGGACCTTAATTTCTGTCCCCGACCCCCACACTTCAGCAATCATACCCTCAACAAAGATCTCTATGACTTCTTCAGAAGGATCAAACTTAGAGCCCACTTTGGGAAAACAGGCCACGATAGTGACATCCTTGATAGGCTTAAAGACCCCAACAAATCCTTCAAATCCAAAAAACATAGACACAACCATTCAAACTTTTGAGCTAGCCGTCAGAGATGACATAAAAACCTACATCAACAATAACACACAACAAACCCTAACACGTGATAACCTTACAACTAAAGAGCGAAAGGCCCTTAATAAACTAAAAAACAATACAAACTTGATCATCACAAGAGCAGATAAGGGTGGATCCATAGTCATCTGGGGTTTAGATGAATACCTCACAGAAGCTAACTTACAATTAAGCAACACATAATTCTACAGAGAACTCCCCATAGACCCCTTTAACGAATACATAAACACAATAACCCAATCCCTAACAGAATTACACAATAGCAACATGATAGACAAAAGGACACAGAATATACTGAAACTCACTTCCACAAAACCCGCAAGGTTCTACCTACTCCCCAAAATCCACAAACCAATTAACCCAGGTAGACCAGTCATCTCCTCCACGAACTGCCACACTACCAAACTATCAAAATTTGTAGATCACTACATCCAACCCTTAGCAACACAAATCAAATCATATATACGTGACACCACAGACCTCCTGAACAAAATCAAACACATCACAGCAATCCCAGACAAAGCACTTCTAGTTAGTATGGATGTTAAATCCCTATACTCCAACATCAAACATGACGAAGGTATCCTAGCACTGACAGAAGCCTTAAACAATAGAACTACTAAAGAACCTAGCACTAGAACAATCACCACTCTTATGCACCACATTATAACCCTAAATAGCTTTAACTTTAATAATAGACACTTCCTCCAGGTGAAAGGCTGCGCCATGGGTACAGTAGCAGCCCCATCCTATGCTAATATCTTCATGGGTAAATTTGAAGAAACCTACATTTACCCAGAGATTTATAATGACTGCATCTTTTATGGTAGACATTTTTTTCATATATA
>OY735201.1:54671066-54673566 GCA_963457665.1 Thysanoteuthis rhombus | reverse complement strand
ACACACACGGACACAAAGAGACACAGTTGGGTGGGGGAGAAGGAAAGAAACAAAACGAGTTGGGATAAGCTGAGAAAGATCGTAATATAAACTCTTACATTATTTTCCTGTATGGATTAACTCAAACATCAATGCTTGCATCTATTCTGCCAACCATCCCTAATCACACTTGTCCTCGACACTCCTGAATTTTCAATCGTATCGTCTACCTGCAGATGCTATGTACATTTCTAAGTCGGTTGCCAGGCATTTTTTTTTTAATCACCAGTCTCGGAATATTCTCGGCAGTCATTTATCTGACTCGTTTCACACCAACCATTTTATCGTATACCCTTCTCTAAAGGGCTTGCTCGATTTTCTGCTTCCCTTCCCGAACCAGCCTGCTCTTATTGAAATCAAATTAGTTGTTGCTCTACTAAGCATCGGTGATGACAACATTTTATTCGATAAAAAAGTTTTGCTATAATCTTTAAACTGATACTGCCACGAGTCAAAAACACATAGAAAAAGATAAAGATATATAACTTGGTATATCATGGACTATCAATTCTTTTTACGATGAGAAGTGAAACAGTAGATATTGAAAAAAGTAAGTAGTTTTAATCAGAATGTGCATCTATTGTCACTGAGAAAGATATTTTCCTTATCACAATTATTGATACTTTTTTCCCATAAATGGATCTTTATTGTCACAAGAATGTAGCAAGGACCATCCTTTCAAACGATTTAGGTTCTGATTTTCAGTCAATTTATGTGGGATCTATTTATATAAATTTTCACCTCTCGTCGCAAACAAATGACACGAAACAGTAGGGATTTTAAAATCCCTTTGCATAACTTACTGTTTATTGACAGCTTGTTCTTATCATCGGATATAGTAGCGAACTATTACCCCACATCTATCTCTGTATAGCATTCAATTTGAATGTTTTAGCACTTGTAAGAAGGCTAAATCCTTTATAATTGTCGGCCTTCCCCACCACAGTATTTTATCGGTTGTTTCCGCTTTTGGGGAACTACCTCATTGGAGAACTGCCTATCAAAGGCCCTGTGCCAGGCTAAGGTGAGCTAAATAGATAACTGAAGCGTGGAAGTTCATGGCTGATATAGTAACGTTTTCATACCAGTTGTAGAGGCCGGTATTCGGTCTCAGGTCAAAAGCCAAGATTCCAAACGCAGACTATCAAATCGGACAGGTCCTATCCACTTGATCAATTGGTGTAAAACAGCTGTTCTTCCTCATCTCCCTCATTTCTCTCGAGTTAAAACCATTACACTCAATTTGATATAGGGAAAAGATAGCTGCGATTCCTAACATAAAAAAAAATCTCTAGAACAGTGGTTCGCCTTACTCCAAGAACCATCCCGACAGTTCAAAAATGTTAATGCATCCCGTACTAAATATTGAAATTTGATCTTTTATCAAATGACTCTGAATTCTCACGAATTACTCATCTCTTTGTCGATATAATTTCTTTAAAATAAAAAAAACATATGAAGGTTTGGTCACTCAAAAGATATGGCAATTTCTTCTGTGAAAATAGGTGATGAGTTAACAGAGTGAAAATATTTTCCAACTTCTAGGGGTCATAATTGATGAAAATCTTTTCACTTATAGGTTTCAAAAGCAAAATGTACTTCACTTCATGGATAAATATCGAAGAACTTTTTATTTTCATCTTTAAGAGTCAAAATCAAGTGCAAACTATTTTCACTTAAAGGACTTGAGGTGCTCTCCCCTTAAATGGTCGAAATCGAGGAAGAGCGTTAATTGGATGTCATTTTTTACTGTCACAACGTCGAATATTTGGGCTATTTTTTGTATTCCAGAATGTAGATAAACACATTGAATGCATATGTGCTGAAAAGATAATCTCAAAGTGGGTAGACGTGCAATTTAGAATTAAAAAAAAAATGTTCATGTAGGTGCTTGCTTATCGCGTATTGGCAATGTAACAAACAAAATACACGGGTTATATAATGTATATGCATATATTTGTATGTAAAAAATTAATAAAACACACATTTTAGTTTTGTCATATTTAGATCGAAGCTGTCTAACACCTTTTGGGTTTCCCAATACTCATGCAGATTTTGAATCATATTTTTCACTAACACAATTTGAAAGAATCTTGCTAATGAAAATGTACGAAGTTGTTTTTATCATTATCCCTGGTTTTCTTAGGTGCCTATTTTCAGTATGTTCTTCTGTGTGAATTAGAATGTTCGATGGGGGGAGTGGCACACACACACACACACACACACACACACACACACACACACACACACATATATATATTATATACATATAAATGTGTGTGTGTGTGTGTGCATTTGTGTGTTTTTGTGTATGTATGTGCATTTGTATGTTTTTGTGTGTGTGTGTGTGTGTATGAATATACATGTAATGTATACATAAGCAAACTACAGGCATTTGGATACATATCAGGAGTAAGTACTCCTCGCTATCTCTCGCTCTGTTCAAATATTCCAGTGGATA
>OY735201.1:54621066-54666066 GCA_963457665.1 Thysanoteuthis rhombus | reverse complement strand
ATATATATATATATATATATATATATATATAAATATATATATAACTCTGATAAAGGGGAGATGACCATGGAAGATTCCTTGATACACAACAAAATGTACGAAGTTCTCTAGTCCATTGCCTATCCTTCCACAAAATCTTTGAAATCAATTGAGAACTAAAGTTCCACATTTTTGCATCATAACTGGATAATCGTCATCATGTAACGAATGGAAACCACCCATATTCCCTTATCATCTTAGTTACAGCACCCTGGGGATGGGGTGTTAAAATGATCTCAGTATCATGTGCTGTTTTTTTCTTCTTTTTTCCAGGGTTACAGTAGCATATTTACATCTATACAGAAAAAAAACTATCATTGTCATAGGGATAATTACGCCAAATGTTTTCTCATGGTTAATAGACGTTCAATTAGCACCTCCAAAATTTACTAATAATGCGTAAATTTCAAGCCAAACATATCCAGCGCCTTTGGGAAAAATCCAAATCTTATTGGCTTATTAGTTATCTCAAGTTCAATTGGACGGAAAAAATGTGCAAAATCATGCTGCAAAAGAATTCTAACCTACACATCTGCAATCAAGGTGAAGGTACCATCCCGATTTTCGTTGACTATTTGGTTTCTGTTTTTTGTTTACACTTTCATCTAACTATTTATTAACTTGCTTCATGAATTAAAATTTTGTGTGCTTCCTGTACTTGCAAACAAATTTCTAATCTGATTTTCATACATATTTTTTAAAGCCGAAAATACCCCCCTAGCAAAAAGGTGCTATATATTCTTCTTTTTTCTTTGGCTTATTATACTTAACAGCTCCAAAAACATCTATTTCACAGATATATAATTGACGACATTTTTTATAGATAAAACTCAACCCATCTCCCTCTGTCTCCCTCCCCTCACTTTCTCTGTCTCTGTCTCTCTCTCTCTCTGTCTCCCCCTCTCTCTCTCTCTGTCCGTCTGTCTGTCTGTCTGTCTGTCTGTCGCTCTCTCTCTCTCTCTTTATATATATATATACATATATATATATATATATATATATATATATATATATATATATATATATATATATATATATATATATACACATATATATATTTAGATATTTTGTTATGTGTATGTTTGTCTACTTCTGTTTATATGTGCTTCTGTTTATTACCTATCGCTGGCAATGATAACAACTTCACGTTTGCTGTGAGAATTTCTTCAGGAAACGGAAATATCTTAAAATATTTTAGATAATATCTCATTCACGATTCAGCGCCTGTCAGCATGTGTCAATCTTTTTACATGGTTGGCCAACTTGTCAACAAATGATATTGCTAAAGAACAGGCTAAACTTTTAGTTTGTCAATGTTAATATGTCTGCATATGAAATCCCGGATGATGTAACGATTATCATTTCAGACAACGAATTCTTTAGAAAACCGGTTTGGAATTGCAGTTAAGACAGCATTTATCACTCTTTGTCGATATTTCTTAGGAATAACACGAATCCAGCTCATCTACAGCAAGGTGTTGTCATTTGCATGACATGATATTAAACTGGAAAGTATTAGTTTTTCGTGACTGAAGACTAATAATGAAAATAGCGTTTATCGTTTCCTTTATAGAGTGCCTTGAGAAATGCTTCAGCTCCCTCTTCCTCTTTCTCCTACAGTCTGATAAACATTCTATCGACCTAAACAACAATGTCTTAGACGAGCAGACGAGCAGACTAGCATCACAGATTTTAAGGGTTTGGGAACGCTTAAAATGTTGATGCATATGAATTAATGGTAGTTACTTCTTCACTTCACGCCATGATTGTTTGCAAAATAATTTCATAGCAAGGGTCAACTTTCGAATACTTGGGGAAATTTGTGAATGATGTAACCATTTTTGATATTTTTTTAAGTATCTCATATTTTTCTTCAACCTGCACCATTGCAAAGCTTTGACTCTTTTTATGTGCTCACTTCATACACCAGGTACAGTTCGTGAACTTATCTCTCGTGCAATCTTTACATCAGTTTTGTTTCTACATTGAAAGCCATTTTCATAGAAAACACACTTATTCTTAGCTGGATCAGTCGTTACATAATTCAACTGAGAGTCCGATGCCCTCAGCTCAATTTATTTTACAAAATAGATAGCTATCGTAGCAGTTTTGGTCTCATGCATTCATTCGCTTCTATGTCCAATGCTCTCCCCCGATCTATCGGTTGACGTTCCATTGTTTCTGTTACCAGCAAACAATCCCAGAAATAAACAATTCATAAATACCGGTTAATCACAAGTACACATTGAAAAAGATGTTTTCACCATAGCCGATGGTTTTCATAGGCTTTAGTTATTGGATTTTAAAATGGATAATTTTTTCCAAATTTCTCACTACACGTTGATACATTGAAAAAAATGTATGAATTATTTCTGCTCCTTGAAGAAAAAGAAAACGGTGGAAAGATGATTTCTCATCTTAATTCATTCATTCACTTAAAAATGAATATATATTAACAAATACATCTAATGTTGTTCTCATTTTTTATATTTTATTTGATTTAAGCTTGCAATTAATATTTGATTCAATTCAATAATTCATCATTGTGAAATAAATATATAAAAAATTTATGCGTATTAAGGCATAGCCGTTTTAGTCATTTCTGGCCTTCCATACATGCGGGCAATCTATTTCTATATAAAAATGATTAAGGAAATATAGAGCCATTGAGATTTTCATTTTTTCAATAAATTCATTAAATGCCTACTCGATTCTCTCTTAAAATGAAGCGCGATAGAAACGTTCCTTCATAGTGTATTTTTGTTGTGTTCAAAGTACCAAAACTGATGAATACTTAGGATTCAAACAATTTGAAAGACTTTAATTTTGCAGATCTGTGAATTGTCCCTAAGTGCAAGTGTACTGATGCAGGTAATTCAGATATGCAAAAGAGAAACTGCTATGTGCTTCATTTAAGTGATATAAGATGAAAGTTGTACACATTATAAAAAAAGAAAAGTCGTCGCCCGAAGTTTCTGATATATATGGAAAGAATGTATAGCTTTTATTACAGTATATTCCTATAATGCTTCCATTTTAATCTTAGTTATCTTTGGCAATCTCTTCTTCTAGTACTTACTTTTGTGAAAGTGTGTGACTATGTTTGCCTTCTCCTCTCCAGTGGTACAAGCTGGACACAGCTAATGATTCAAATGCGTAGGATTAAAGCGTGCACAAACCCGTGATAATTTATTTCATTTTAAGGAGTTTCGGAGAATGGGTCTATTCACTGCATGATTATAATGCTGTACTTGACTCTAGTTCATTGTTACAAGGAAAAACTCTATGATGTCATAATTATGTTACATTAGAAAATTAATTCTGTCCACGTTACTTCTTTGAAAGAATTGTGTTACACGACTTCATATTTAGAGACACTTTTTTGTAGGTTCCTTTCTCTTTCATAGGTGTCAAATCATCACGCTAATTTTCATTTTTTGCAACTAGTTGTGGTATTGCTGGAGTCACAAGGAAGTTTTTGGTCTCAAGCTGAAGTTTTCTGTGGAGACTATGATTTACTACCGAATTGATAAATGTCAACGTCGGTGTTTTAAAATTGATTAACTTTTTTTCAAAATTTAAATTGGATAGCACATTTAATTTTAGAGATATTCCGATTAAATTCGGTATGAAGGTTGGGGAATGTATGAAGACTTATAATGAGTTTTGCTCACTCCCCTTGTTTTTTATGCTATGTAAATAATGAAATGTGTTTTTTGGTTCCAATTGGGAAAATTGTTCGATTCTTGACCGTTTTGCTGGAATTTGGTTAGAATGTTGGAGAAACCCCTAGAATCAGAAAATAGTCCATGATGGGTGATAATTGAAATTAAAGGGCACCTTTAATTCTAAATATATATATGTGAAATTCTGTTGACATTTGATGATGTTATAATGATATTAAAAACAAAATAAAAAACTATTGATCAAGATCGAAGGAAACCATTTGTTCTCCACTTGTGGAGTCAAAATAAAGAGGAAACATATGAACATTAAAATTAATCCTCATTCAATCTAATGTTTTCAGAATTTTTATTATATTTTAGAACACAAAGCAAAACGAAATGACGGAGATCAATCAGAAGATATACAACTCATTGTGTGGACGTTGTGTTTCAGCTGTTTGTCAAAGATTCCGCTTTGCCGTCAAAAATATGTTAAAGTTAGTTACGTATGCATATTTTGAAGCGATCCTAGACACTTCCTTCTATACCCTAAGGTGTCAAAATGAATAGAAATTACTTTTACATTCAAAGGTCAAAGTCTAGGAATACATACATGTATGTTTACGTTAGGGATCTAAATCGAAGGCAGCTTTATTTTTTACTTTAAGTGGTCCAAATCTAGGGAGGGAGATGTTTTGTCACTTTCCCGCTTGATTCCTATAATCTACAGGGGGGAAATCACTTTAGTGACTCAAAGTTGAAACAAAATTGTTTCCACTTTCAAGGGGCTGTGAGAAAAATTTAACTTTTCAATTTCACGGGTCAAGATCAAGAAGAGAATATTTTTCTCTTCTAGGGGTCAAATCCAAAGGAATGTTTTTTTTTTTTTCGCTTTTAACGATCGAAATTGAGTCACTTTTTTCATTGTCAGGTGTCAAGGGGAACTGTTCCTCTCTTCCGTGCGTCAAAAGTAAGAGTATATCCTTTTTTTTTTCTTTTTTTTAAATTACATTTTAGGTGTCTGAAGCAAAAGTTAATGTCATGGGTATATTCACACATTTATCCACGGGCTATGCCGGATACTGTTGCAGGTAATTTATAAATCAACCTATCATCGAAAAAAATATTAACTAAGTAGGATTCGATATTACTCGTGGTTTCAAGTATCGACTAGATTTTCTTGGAACGAGAGGGATTTTTGGTAGATCAGTAAGTAACAGTTTGGTCAAGTAGGGGTGATGCTAGTCATTTTCTCGATTGTTATCCAATACCATTTGATTGAAAAATTCATGTCCGATTGGTCACTCTAGAAACCGTAAAGCAACCATAATCTATTGACAGCAGTGTATGTTGGGGATGATCCATTAAACAACAGCGAAAAGGGATGATCAATGAATAACTTCACTCTTTTCGACCTTTGTTGTGCAGTGATGAAATAACGTCGAAATCTTCACAAGACTAGTATGAAACTGTCGGACATGAACTGAGGGATCACTGTAGTATTGATATACATCGCAAATTGAACCTCCAACTAAAAAAAACTGTCCAGAAAGCAAGGAATGCGATTTATCTGGACATAATTTGGGATAAATCATTGAATATTCAGCCTTCTAGCTCTACTGGTGCAGCTTGTACGCGTGATACATAACCAGCTAGTCAGTCAATCAACCAGCCAGTCAGTTCGCCGGTCACACCAACTCAACAACACAAAATACTTGACGTGACAGTTTGATGACATTTTTTTGTTGGCGGTCTCTAATTTGAAAACACATTGGAGATACTGAATAACATTTATACGAAAAGAAGTTCAGGAACAGGGAATATCGTTTAGGAAAGACCAAGTGGGTTATACATCCTTCGACGTTATAAAATCAATTAGATATTATCAGTTAAATAGCTTGGGGAACATTAGTTTGTCTTGTTTTTTTTGGATTTTTTTACATTAAAAAAAAAATATCGATGAGAATAGAGCATTTTCAGTAGGGTTAAATCGTTATGCCAGGAGTACAGATTCCTTTCTTCGAACCATTATTGTATTTTGTCGGGCCAATAAGATTAATCTGCATTACTTCTCTGAAACGTCTGCACACAATAGAAAAAATGTCAGAATGTCTGGCTGCTAATGGAGCCATGCAAAGTGTTATTATAATAAACAATCGTTGTTCTTCAACATTTTCTATTATATTATTTTGAAATATGTAAGATTTCCATTTACTACAGCGGAAACAATAGATACATTTCTATAAAAACTTAACTCAGGTGAGCAAAATTAACGCAGACTAACGGACACAAGCTAACACAAGTGCACACACGCACAAACACGCACGCACGCACGCACGCGCGCACGCACGCGCACACACACACACACACACATATATATATATATATATATATATATATATATACATCATTTGATCTTTCTCTTTCTTTTTTTTTCTTATATCTTTTACTCTAAAGCTAAAAAGCTGGCAAACATAACATCTGGCAGTTAGAATCACAAACATTATATTGTGACATAGGCTAAGTCAAATTGACCGTATAGTTCATTCAAAGTTGACTAGAGTCCTTGCCAGCATATCTTTGGTCCTATAAAACTGGAAAATATAACATATATATATATATATATATATATATATATATATATATATATATATATATATTGTATATATATATATATATATAAATATATATATATACATATATATATACATATAAATATATATTTATATATATATCTATAAATATATATATATATGTATATATATGTATGTATATATATATATATATATATATATATATATGTGTGTGTGTGTGTGTGTGTGTGTGTGTATGTGTCTAAGAAAACTTTGATCGTTGATAAATGCTCAATGATGCAAGCAGCAAGAGGTTTCTTTTTAAACCGTCAAATCAACGTGAAATTATTCAAAGAAATTGAGAATTTTATCAACATTGAAAACACTTAAGTGATCAAATGAAAGTCTTGAAATAATAAGTATATTGAATTTGCACTCATCTTTAATTCATTTAATGTATATTTTCAAGAGATAGACAAAGGAAGTATATTATTCGATTCCTCCCCTGCTCTTTTTGGTGGGGGGTGCTTGTTTGCATACCGCGTGTTCTAAGCGGGAGAAATTTGATTTAACGTGTTTACTAGCTTTTTTATCATCACCACCACCACCACGACCACCATCATCATCATCATCAGGATTCGTCACAATTCCCTATCATGGGTGTTGTTGAGCCTGTATTCCCTGAATTTGTCTTGTTAATCTCTCCATCTTGTGTTCTGTTGCTTCAGTTTACTCACATGATCTCTGGGGATCCATGTGGTGTCTTTCATTCTTGCAACATATCCTGCCCATTACCATTTGAGTTTTTTTATAGTTTCTATAATGTCACGGACTCCTGTTCTCTTCCTTATATACTGCACTGTCCTGTAATATCTCTATGTAAGGTTGAGCTTTATTTTCTCATGTGTGCATTGCATGCTTCTCAGTTTGTAGGTCTGTCTATAGGTTAGTTTCCATGTTTCATCTCCATATGTGATTATCGGGAGAATGCATTGGCTGTATAGTTTTCTTTTCAGAATTATTGGGATCGTCTGGTTTTTGAAATTTGAGGTTGCTCAGCCGAAGGCTTGCCATCCCAGAATGATTTTTCACTTGATTTCCTTCTCTTTTTAGGATCTCATGGATTCATATACATATATATATATATATATATATATATATATATATATATATATATATATATATATATATATATGTGTGTGTGTGTGTGTGTGTGTGTGTGTGTGTGTGTGAACGTATATGTGCATGCGTATTCATATACATGTATATATGCAAATATATATATATATGTGTGCGAGTGTGTGTAGTGGGTGTGAGTGTGCGTGTGTAATTCGAATTCCCTGCGTCATGCTTTGTTTGTACTTTGAAGCACTCAGTCTAGTCATAAGGTGAATTGGAAAGAATGTCGTTTTTACTTTATCGAACTGTTTTTTAAATCATGATAATATTTTGTCCATGAATAAACGTACAAGATTGGTGACAAAACAGTTGAAGTGGGCCATTTCTGTCATCGTATGAAATTTGGTTACCAATGCAATGTCAGCCATCGAAGATATATGCGGTGTTCATCCAAAAGTACTAAATGTTCACAAACACCTACTTTGGTTTATTACATTCCCGTCTGGTCAATTCGAGCTCTACGATACCTATTTTGGGGGAGGCCAGTGCAGCTGGACAACTACCTGCTTTAGTTCGTCGTAGAGGCAAAACCTTGAAAACCAATAGACACATTATAAGAAAAAAATTATCCTACATTCAATGTTGTACAAGAGTATCTTCAACAAATTGGAAAGATAGACGTTCAAGGTGCTCTAGTCCTAAACAAACTTAGTTTTAACAACCTGCAACAATGAAAGAATCCGTATTTTTATCGAATTGCTACTTGAGACAAGGCATTGTTTTGGTATAACAATAATATATATGAATAAACCAACATCTATATCAGAGATGGAACACCAGTTCCCAAGTGAAAAAATTGATGGGTTCAAACATGGACAATTAGATTTCTTCGCATCAAAACCATTTTCCTCTTACAAAATGGGGATTGAAAAGCATCTTCCCAAATGGACAACTGCATAGTATTAAAAAAAATTATATAAAAGATCAGATTATACATGTTTCCTAATGAAAGTTTTTTTTGTCTCTTCCCCAACGAAAAACGTCACAACTTTCCGGTATACTTTGTAATAATGTGATACGATTGCATTCATTTCACTACTTAGAGGTATTACATAATACATATGATCACAGAATTTTTCTCCCTGTCTATCAATATATCAATCTTTGTTTACTGATGTGTAGTTGTTTCACCTGATGCGACATTTGTTACAGCAATTTAGTCTAAAAAATTATGCAATAAAATTCAATTATTCAACCAAGCCGATGATTTAGAAACGTAATACGCTCATTAAACACGAGCAGGGTTTTGAAAGATGAGAGTCTGATGATAGCATCGCCTTATCCATTACTCTACGTTCTGTTGAATTTGCTTAATCGAACGCCTTTCGAAAAGGAGAATAAAAATGAAACTGGAAAATACTCAAGGTGTGTTTTATTGACATTTTACCAAATTAAAAGCTGTTGCTCTATTTTAAAATTAAGGATTAAACTCCTGTATTGATTATTAATTGTTTCTACTACGAAACCAACACTCCTACTGGAAGGAAAGAAAACGCTTTTGGTGCACGATATTCATAGCTTTGCAACTTTACAATTTCATTTGAATATATATATATATATATATATATATATATATATACATATATATATATATATATATGTGTTTGTGTGTGTGTGTGTGTTATCCCCAGACAGCTGTTTCGATGTATTGAATCTCTTTAGTGTGGCTATAAACTTCCTGTTATCCCATCCAGTACCGCGAGGAAGAATTGAAACTATCACTTCAGTAGGCCGATATCCAACCTCTGGACTACGGAACTGGACTGTCAGTAAAGCTGAATTTAAGTGATACATCTGTTTACACAGAAATCCCTCATTCAACAGAATGCTCTATTCCAATAGAAGAGCATATATATATATATATATATATATATATATATATATATATATAAATCATCATGAAATATCATTATTATTATTATTATTATTATTATTATTATTATTATTATTATTATTATTATTATTATTATTTGGAATCTCACACTAGTTGCCTGGTGGTAACCGCTGGAGTTTGAGTGACAGCAAGTCTCCTCAAGTCTCCAGCCCTCCTCTCCTAAGATTCATAGGTCGCAGTAATTCTACGATTTACAGTTTCACACCGGTTGCCCAGTGGTTATCACTGAAGGCTGAGTGACAATAAGTCTCCTCAGGTCTTCAGCTAACGTCTTCTCCCTCTTTCGCATATCATGACAGAGCTACAATTCGTTGCAGTACTTATATCTCTAGCACCTTCATCAGTATCCGTGCAGTTCCCAGTAGTGCTGTGGTCTGTACGGTCTCTATCCTTCCCCTAATCCTGATCTCCTCCAGTCTCACCCTCAGCGTTTTGGGGACAGTTCCGAGTGCGCCCACTATGACCGGTAATACCCTGGTTTCCATGCTCCACATCTTCCATAACTCTCTTGCTAGGTCCTGGTATTTTTCCCTTTTTTCACCCTCCTTCTTTTTTACTCTATGGTCTGCACGCACAGCAACGTCTACTATTTGGCAGGCCTTCCTTTTTTTTGTCTACTATTACTAAGTCCGGTCTTCTTGCCTGGATGAGGTGGTCAGTTTGGATGTCAAAGTCTCAGAGTAGTTTGTGGTTGTCATTCTCCAAAACTGCCTCTGGCTTGTGCTGATACCACTTTTCCACATGGTTGAATCCCATTTGTTTGTTTAGTTTCCAGTGTATCATCGTTGCTACTCTATCGTGTCTATGCTTATACTCCTTCTGGGCAAGTTGACTACATTCACTAGTTATGTGGTTTACTGTCTCATCTCTTTCACCGCACATGCAGTATTTGCTGTTTGTCTGTGTTCTGTCGATTTTAGTTTTTATGTAGTTTGTCCTTATGCTTTTGTTTTGGGCTGCCATGATGAGCGATTCAGTTTCTCTCTTAAGGTTCCCTTTTCGTAACCACCTCCATGATTTCTCGTCTGCTACATCTTGTATCTGCCTTTTAAACTCGCCATACATTTTTTTCTCTTCCCATCTTTCTTTTCTTGTTTGCTGTACTGTTCCATTGTTTTCTACTTTATTGTTTGTTGCTCTATCTCTCGCGCTCTTTATGATTTCTTCACTATCTGTTTGCACATATTTTTCTAAGACTACTTTAGCTCTCTGGACACAATCTTCTATACTGACTAGCCCCCTGCCACCTTCTTTTCTCTTAACGTATAGTCTATCTGTATCATATGTAGGGCGTAATGCTTTATTATCATTATTATTATCATGATCAGAAAATTAACACATCTTTACTAAATCCTTGATTCAATCGTTCTATGATACTTTTTTCTGGAATCTAATGATTGCAACTTGTTCATCGATTAATTTTCTGCTGATTGATACTATTTTTCCACGCCAAAGGATGGTAGACGATGTTTTGACAACAGTTTTCGTGGGCAATAATTGCTCATTTCATCGCATATTGTGTCTTGGGACGCGTCTGCATTTTTGCTGTCGCACAGGTCATGCATCTTGAAAAACATCAGAAAATCTTAGTTCTACATTCTCCATGATTCAATTTTAATAATCATAGATTGCACTTCTGTTTCTATCGTATTAATCGATCTTGCAGGAGTATTGGGAGAAAATGGTCCCTGCAAACACCAAGATCTTTTCCATAAAGCTTGAAGTGAATTCCTAATATCTTAAATAGGATAAGTTTGATAATACAAACATTTGAATTACGTATAAAATATACAAAAATTTGAAATCAATTAAACAAAATATGTTATATAAAACGGACTGTTTCGAACTACAACTTCGTATAGTCTCTGTTTGCTGGTTCTTAAGTCTTATCAAATGCTAAATATTAAGTAATACTAAAGAATATTGAAAGACTCTGACGTTGGTACAAGTTAGATCGTACAGTCCCACCTCTAACACCATTAGTATTGCTCTATTTTTTGCATCTTATATTACAACAATGATGATATTTCTCCTATTGTATCACATTGTGGTTAGAGGGTAAAGGGAAGGTAATTCAAGATCATAGACATTAGAGTACAAGATGAGAAAATTGAGCAATATTACTACTAGCTCTTCAAGAACAATTACACTGCTTTTGGTAAACCACACTACTCAGCGTGTATCCTGACGTTTTCTCCAGGCTGGAACTTATTTTGGCTCTGACCTACAGGATCTTGGGGGCAGCTCATCATTAATTTGATTTAGCAGTTAATAACCTCCGAAATAAAATTGCATATACAGACACCTACGATGTAGAATGGATTACGTTGCCCAGTTGCCATGGTTATAGTTAATATGATGCAAATTGTGTAGCTGCACTGGGGTCCCAAGATTATAGGGACCCCAAGATATGTCTTTGAAATGTTTTAAAATTTTTATTTTTCTACACTTGGAAAAGTAAAAAAGTAACTTGTTAAATATCATTTCACACAGAGATAGATTATTGTTCAATAAAAGACTCTGCATAAAATTAAATATCATAATTTCGTGAATACAGATCTCATTTTCGTCTTGGTTCGTTTAAAGATAATTACTCAATATAAAACTAGAGGGGCTGCAGAGGGATATTGAGTTTTGCACTGAACCTATCGATGGAAAATCCGATCCTGTCAGTATCACAGAAGAATTGAACCTAATGGGGTCATCGGGATTATCATTCCATTTTCCTTATCTTGTACATGAACTGTGAAAATTAAAATGAGTTACAAAAAAACATTTAGACAATCAATGAACAAGATTAGCATATTTATATGAGTAGTAATCACTCTTTTTTTCCTTTCCATTCGTCACTAAAAAAAAAAAGATTCAGATTTTTCACAAAATATGGGGATTGAAGAGCAAGTTCAAGTTTCGATATAAATATTCGCGTATCTGGAAAAACTTACGCGGCATATTTGGTTGATAATTGCTGTTGCACACAGTTTGAGAATAAATGATTTACTGATTAGGCACCAAAGCATGTGACAGGAATCAAATTTTTGGTGAAATAATCGATGATTTATAAAATTCATAGGATTGCTTAACTGATTGCTTCGATATTCAATGCTGTAAGCATCGTCATGAAAATATTTGAGAAATTTTTGAAAGTTAGCTTCTCCCAATTCCTAATTTTTTTTTATTTGGATGAGTACACCCCTAAATGTCTCTTCATCCAATTTTGACGTCTCGCCCGGCAATGATGGGCACTTTCTCAAGTAACTGTAGTTCCTAAAAGCTTATTCACAGTGATATCATTTGATTTAACAATCAAGCTACTCTTGCGATTTTCCTGAATGAATGAGTAGAAAATATACGTAATCAATCGATAATCATTATTTGATCAGATATTACATCCAAAATCTGCTACCATTCACAAATTTGGAAAAAAAACATCCTTAAATGAACTGAACGAAGAATGCACTCTATAAAAGATTAAGAAAAGACACCATAAAATGAGGTAAAACAATTTTGCAAATGCGAATTGGGCACGATTACGGATTATGACGCTTAATAAGAAACGATGAGAAAGTTTAAGTTCCAAAAGAGCATAATTGGCATCATTTCTCACAAAGTGATGTTCAGAGACAAATCCGCTGGTTATGACAAAACATAGCAACAGTTTTATCAAAAGATGAGCGACAAATTTGAAATCTTCTGACAGAATTCTAACCCGAACACTAAGTCGTCGTATAATCAACCCATAACTAGGGAATCAGTCATAGCAGCAGTTGTCATGGGAACATGGGTCCTGTAAAAATATAAACATCGAATATGAATTTCACATAGTGATTTACTTATTTACCCCTTAATTTCATCCCAGAAATAATGCAAGGTTTGCAGTGAGGGGATTTTCCTTTGTGCATCATTTTTTCTCTCTTTTGAGACACGTGGAAATGATGGATTCTATTTTTTACAATTTTACAACTTATATAATTGATGATAACTTTTGATCAAATGGACTGATTTGGGTAAAGTAAAGTTGTTCGTACTCGAAAGACGTCTTTCTCCTTTTAAGATTACTTTCAGTTGTAATTTCAGTTGTAATTATTTGGAATAAGTGCAATTAAGTCCAAGTTGGTATTTTGCTTGAGATTTGATGTTAATAAATGCTGTACACTATTAGCATGAATTGCCTGGCCATTTTGAATAGCTCAAAGTGACTACATTCTCATTATCGATCAACTTTATTTTTGATAGAAAGTCCATTTACTTTGGAGTCAACACAGCATGTAGTTAGGGTTAGTAGGTAGGGTGAAATTTATGGCTAGCATTATGTTTAGAAGATTTGTTTGGGGTTAATGTCTCTATTTTCCAAATCATTATCGGTGTTATTTCGTTACCACAGAATCGAATCTACCCAATAGCCATTTGAAAATAGTCTAGCCACCTTTAACCATCCAAATGGTCACGTTGCAGTAGCTAATCATGTGTCCATCCAGATTATCTCCTTGGCACAATGACAACAAACGTTAATTTGCATCCATTCCGAAGGATTACTTTCCCAGTAAAATCATTTAACCAACCAAAATTCACCTGACCTCCCGACGTATACCTTTATATCAGGTCGGCAAAATGATTAACGTTAGAACCTGGGATCAATTTCTAGGATTCCTTTTACTGCTGCAAATAAATGGAAATTCACAGACATTTCTCATCTCTTACCATTTATAACACATTTGATTAACCTTTTCGTCTCAACGTTTCTCCAGGATGATTGTTTTTCCCCCCAAAACAGTTGTATGCTCCAGATATTTTACTATGATTATAGACTAAAATAAAAGAATAACAATGTTTTTCGAAGAGCAAAAATCTGGTCAAGCTTGACAGAAAGTAACGTTTAGAATTTTAACGTATGGAAACAGGGAACAGCTATCTTTATTGTATCGATCGTACTAAAAAAAATATTATCCATTAGTTTTTTTGTTGTTTTTTTTTTGCATTCACTGCATTTCCTTGATAATGATTCAATTTTGCATTATGAATCTATACCTATGGACACTACAATTCTCACTTTGTAATGCTAAACTGGTAACACTAAATTTATGCTCATATTAAGTGTGTAAACAAGTTAGAGCAAGCATATCTTCCACTCATATTTCTGCTCACAATGGTATTTGAACGAAAAACTCATGTATTCAGAGCTGATTTTAGACCATTTTTAAAGTGTCTGTACATGAAGTAATAAACACATCCCCAATTATTATTATTTCAAAGTAAGATACCGCTGACATAAAGAAGAGGATCAGTTTTTGATCGTGTTTATTGATGCACTGATACCCCAATGATAGATACGTCCATATTTATCGCTTATCGTTAGACGTCCATCGGCTAGATTATGTCCGGATAATGGTATGAAAAATTTTTTTGCCAATTTGAAATTGAACTTAACTTGATTTCCTCCAGGTCTTATTCACAACACACTTGCCCATTTTAACAAAAAAAATTCATGATACACTAACGCCCCATCAAAGTCAGGGCATACATACACGATAGTGGGGACTATTTTCCTTTCAGGGAGTCAGAATTGTGGGAAGAGGGTTTTTTTCTTCTCAAGTGGAGGGAATGTATTTCCCACTTTTAGAGCTCTAAAGTGGAACGAAATTTTTTGATGGGTTGAAAATTATCTGATCTCCACTGTTGGTGGTGAAAAGTAAGGGGGGGGCCATTTTTTAGTGTCAAGTGTGAAATGAAACCTTTTCAAAGCATTTAGGGGTTTAAAGTTTTCTTCTGCTTTGAGCGTCAAGGATAAATGGAGATATTTTTTTCTAAATTCATTGGATTGAAACTATTTTTACGCTTAGATTAAAACTGAAAGGAAGCATTTTCGCACTTTTAGGGGTCAAAAGAGAAGGGAGACGTTTTTCTCACTTTTGTTGTCCAAAATGAAGGGAATCTGTCTCCACTTTCAGAGCTGAGATGTGAAAGAAAACTTTTTCTGTTTTTATGGCTCAGAAGTGACGAGGATAATTTTTTTTACTTTTTACAGGTCAAAAGTGAAAGGTAAAATTTTTTTCCCTGATTCAGGGGTTGCAAGTGAAGGAATTCTTTTTTTCCACCTTCGGAGTAAAAATAGGATTTTAGTGGTCAAATGTGAGGGGAAAGCTGCTCTTGATTTAAGGGGTCAAAAGTGAGTGAATTATTTTTAGCAATTAAATGATCCAAAGTTGAAGATCTTCTTCTTTGAGGTTCCAAAAAAGAAGGGAAACTCACCCATTCAGCATTTAACAGAGGAATTTTTCTGCTTCTAGCGGTCAAAAAGGAAAAGGAGTGTTTTTTTTCCACTTTCAAGATCAAAGGCGAAGGGAAATTATTTTTCGATTCTTAAGGGACAGAAGTAAGGGGAAAACTTTTCTTCCACTATCTTGTGTAAGAAGAGTTTTGAGGTTAATTTCAAACTTTTGTAAGACTCAGAAATGAAAAGGGAAGTCACTATACACGGAATGATTTCTGATTTTTACTCTGAAGGGGAGTTGCGTTTATCAACCACCTTAACATAACTCAGTCAGTGTCAATATAATTTATTCAATTATAATCAAGGCTGGAAACTAATGTTTTTGACAAAATGATTCAGAACTTACCCTACTATACATAGACGACCTGATTCAAAACTCACTTTGCTATACAGACAGTCTGATTCAAAATTCACCTCATTATACATAGATGACCTGATTCAAAACTTACCTCAGTATTCATGAACAAACTGATTCAAAGCTCACCTTAGTATTCATGGACAAACTGATTCAAAACTAACCTTACTATACATATATGACCTGATTCAAACCTTATCTTAGTATTCATAGACGACCTGATTCAAAACTTACCTTAATATTCATTGATGATCTGATTCAAAACGTACCTTACTATACATAGATGATCTGATCCAAAGCTTACCTCAATATTCATAGATGATCTGATTCAAAACTTACCTCAGTATTCATAGACCACCTTCTTCAAAACGTACCTTACTTTATATAACCGAAAACTTACCTTAGTATTCATAGACAACCTGATTTAAAGTTTACCTTAGTATTCACGGACAACCTGATTCAAAACTTACCTCATAACACATAGATGCTTTTCTGATCCCTGAAGTAGTCTTAATACAAATAGCAAATGTCTCTCGGGTGGTTGTAGCTTGAGAGAGCATGATTGACAAGTCATCTTACTGTATATGAATTGATTCTTGAATTAAAGTTGGGTGGAGAAGTTCAATTCTCCATAAACTCATTAAAAAGGGGTGATATTACAACTTGTTAACTGGAGTGGTTGTAATTACGGAATGTTAGCTCAAACATATTTGCATATGCTGATACTTACAATATAAGCTCCTGCCTCCCTTGAAGAGAGGAATATTTCGATCATGATCAGCAATGAAGATTATGACTCAAATTCAAGATGGTTATTATAAATACCTTGAAATATATAAAACTAATGAAACTACGCTATGAAAAAATCTACTGTAAATTACTACAATTAATGAAGTTATATCCTGGGGTGCTAAATCCAGTCTAGTTCTTATACAGACCACCTGATGTTTTGTGTGTTTGAGGACTTGAAACATTTGAATAGAATTAATTTTTCCAAGATGCCAGTAGAAGTGATATTTAATGTCAATATTGTAATGTTTATGTTGAGAACAAATTATTGTAAACATGCTTGACGTCAATAATTTTTATTACTCCATAGTAACGTTCTAATTAAAGGTAAGTGCCAAAGTGGTATTCAGAGTAATTTCAGAAAATTGAATTGAAGAAACATAGTAAACAGAAGAAGCTTTTCTCTGTCCTGATTCCTTCATCTTCATAGCTTCCATTGCAGTGGTCAGATTTAATAGAATTGATTCGATATGCTGAAACAAAACGTAAAATTTAGCAGTTTTTTCATTGCTTAAAAAAGACTATTAGAAATAAAGATGAGAAACATTACTATTGCATACTGGTATTGATAATAGCTGACAATGCATAACTCATTGAAAAAATACTTTGATAACAGATAATTACAAAGCTAGGGCACCAATGGATTGACGTAAGTTAGGATCAAACTCATCGTGATATCTTACGAGATGAGCTTGTTAATCATTGGTCGAGGTTGGACAGTTTGGGGATATAATTATTCAACCATCTATATCAAAGGAAGACAGGATGTGAGCACTGAATTAGAATCAAACTCAATAGCAGTAGCTGGTGAACCAATTCTTGGAAAGTCCAGAGTTCTAAAACTGATTAAGTACGGGAAAAGGAAACATTAAATTCGGACGCTTTCAGTACAGAATACTCCCGTTATTTCAGCTCCTTTGGTGATTTAAGAGTGCCTTTATGACAAAGTCGCCGTCATGAGAAACCAAAAACAACGGACAAAAATGACATTCTATTACTTTCACGGTCTAATTGTCCATAGGTGGCTTATTTTTAGGGTATATTAATTTTAGTTATAAAAATAACGTTGCTGCAAACTAATTTCCGAAATTGTGAGAATACGGAGAGAAATATGCCGCTAAGATGCTTGTGTCATTTAACATCGTTGTTACAACGAGAATTTACTTCATTTTGCTTATTTCTTCTAAGTTGTTGAGACCACAAGGCAGCATGCGTATCATGGGTGGCCAACTGAAGTGCGCCCCAAGTTTGTGTACTATGGGAAGAAAATCAAAACGTCTCGTTCAGTAGTAGGAAGTGTTGTTGTTATAGTTGCTGCAGTAATAGTAAATCTGCTGCTGCTGCTGTTAATATTCTTGATGATAATTAAAGTTGATTCCTGTCATCTAAGAAATGATTACTTGAATGATACATTGGTGATCTCAGACTAGTCGGTTGATAAACAGCTTGCATTTATGAGAGGCTTGGGTATAATATAACGGTTGTAACGGTTGTGAGAAAAAAACAAAAAGTCTTTTCGACTTATTAAATGAAAATAACTACATCTTCCATTCCGACCTTACCTTTATTGAGCAACATATCTGTCCTTTTGTTCCACTATATTCTGACATCTCCCAGGCCACTCCAGGATCCTATCTCCAAATAAATTTATCTTCCTTGTTGAAGAAGTGCTTTATGACTTTTGTAGTTTTCCAAAGTATTATTGTTTCCATTAAATGAGCCCTCTAAGGAGTGGAATAAATAATAATCAGAAGGTGTAATATCAGGGTTAAAGGATAGATAAGAAAAAAACGTCGAAGTCAAGGTTAGTAGTTCTTTTCCAGGTCACTAAAGAAATTTGAAGTCTAGCATAATCTTCATGGGATATGACGTAATGATCAAAATATTAATACTTAACAACTCTGACGTATTTTTTTTCAATGGTTTGTGGTTCAGTTAATCATTACATGCACAATATTACTTTTTTATTACTATATTAAATTACTACGAATTGAAGATTTTTAAATATTATAATATTACTTCCAGGGGTCAAAATTGCAGGTGAATTCTGGTTCCCTCTTCTATGAGTCAAAATTGGAGGGGAAATTCAATTGTCACTTTCAGGAGTCAAAATCAAGGGAGGTTCTATTTACCACTTTTTGGTGTGAAAATTGAGGGGGATTCTATAGTTAGTTGTTAGGACCACAAAGTAGCGTGTGTGTCACATGTGGTCATTTGAGTGTGCCCCAGGAGTTCGTACGATGACACGTACAAATCAGTCGGAATAGTTCATTGAAAGTGTGGGGAGTGAAAAAAAAAAGGAAGTCAAAATCAAGAGGGGGATTCTATTGCTACTTATAGGGATCGAAATGAAAGAAAGGTTCCTTTTATCTATTTTAAGGTGTCAAAATAGAGGGGAAAACATTTTTCCATTTGAGCTGGTTGCGGTCAAGTAGTGATACTTCCTTTTAGATTGGTCAAGATTGATCGGGAATACATTTTTTTAAACTCGTATGGATCTAAATCAGGAGAGAATTTTCAGCCACTTCCAGCGGTCAAAATCAAGGGGGAATCTTTCTCCCACCTTCAAGGGTAAGGCGGAATTTTTACCAACTCTCAGGAATTAAAAAAAAAAAGGAAGTTTTTTTTTATTTTTATTGGTCCTAGTCCAATGGTAACTTTGTGTTCACGTTTAAGAGTCAAAATCTATATGTTATTGTTTATCATTAGAAAATACAAGCTTGAAGTGAGAAAAGAACAGAGACATGAGATAATTGATAATCTTAGTTGTCCACATCCATTGGAATTCCATGGGTTCAGCTAGTATAAATAATTCCGCTGAATAATTTCGGACATTTTCAGTCGATTGCTGTCTTTGATTTTTGTCGAATTGGGAACAGTACTTGTTGGATTGAACACTTGCTTCTTTCCAATCCTACCGGATCAGGTTCTGTTACAGTTGACATATTTTGTCTGCTTTTGCTTGATCTCTTTTGAACTATCTATGTTCATGATTTGTTGCATTTTAAAAAGAACTTAACACCCGGTTCAGTAAGGCACAAGTATTGAATCGTATATGGAAATATAGTCCAGTATTTTTTTTGTTGACAAAATACTTGTTGAATTAGCACATCAAAACAATTGACCTAACTAGTAAGCTAGTGCAATTGATTTTCAATGCTTCATCTTGATACTTATTGTATGTTGACAACCCCTTCCATCGCGTGGTAGAGAGAGAGAGAGAGAGAGAGAGAGAGAGAGACAGAGAGAGAGACAGAGAGAGAGACAGAGACAGAGACAGAGACAGAGAGAGACAGAGACAGAGAGAGAGAGAGAGACTCGAGCAATGTCTTAATTTGATAGACATCAACCACAAATGATTGATCAAGGCGTAGAAAATAAAAAGTGGGAATCCTTTTTGGCAAGTTTCATCAATCAAAAAACTGCTCATATCAAGCTTTTTCGTTGGAATATTTTTTTCACTTTTCTTAAGATCATAAACATGTCATGCATTAGAATGAATAATCAAAACCAAATATGTGGATTTTGAAAATTTGAAAGAAACGGATACTCGTAAAAAAACTGCAATGATTACAAAACTAAACACTAACGCTTACCCTCATTAGGTCTGCAAAAATTTTCATCACCACACCTACATACATACATTCACACACACATATATATATATATATATATATATATATATATATATATATATGTGTGTGTGTGTGTGTGTGTGTGTGTGTGTGTGTGTGTGTATGTGTGTATATAGATAGATATGGATATAAGTGTATATAAATATATATATATTGAAATATACATATATATAGATATGTACATATGAATATGCATATAGATTTATATATAAATATGAATACATACATATATAAGTATAAATATAAGCATGAATATATAACAATAGATATGAATATATAAAATATAAAACATCAAATATGTTTAAATAGATATTAAAGTGTATATGTTCATAGATGTACATATATATATATATATATATATATATATATATATATATATATATATATATATACATACATACATGCATATATATATATATATTTATATATATATATATATATATATATATATATATATATATATATATATATATATATATATATATATATATATATATATACGATTAAGGTCACCCAAGCAACATTTTGCATTTTTTCTCATTTTTTCACCCGAGCAGCGGGAAAAAAGAATAACTCCTTTCTGCAAAATTCCAGTCTTGCTACATGTTTATTTGAGTTCATTTACAATCCAAAATAAACACACTTCTTTTAACGCAATAAACTAGAAATTTATAAATATAGGCATGCTTTTTTCTAATTTGCCCACCAGGTAAATAAAGGACAGAACACAGAAACTTCTATTTCTAATATATCATAGAAACAAAAGGAAAACTTAAATGACACTTGGGTGGTCATGCTGCGGAAATGGTAGGCAACTGCTGGACATTGCGTCTTACAACGTGGATCCCTAGAGGTCTGGCGAATTTTGGGGAAGGTCTATGTCCACTGACGGACGCTAAAAGGATAATGATGACGATGATGATGATGAGGTAACCGCGCATCAAGATATCCGTGCATTATCCCAAACACCTTTTATTTCATTTATTTTATTCCCAGTCCTTTAGCCCGTTTTAAAATCATTTGAACAACATCGGATCTAAAGAATGACAAAAGTAATTTTCGTCTGCACTTTTTAGGTCCTTCACTATAAATAAACTTCATGTAAGAGAATTTGTTGTGACGGCACTCTTAAATCCTAAAGGACTCTGTATTAACGAAGGTCTACAGAATTAAGATCTATTTAAGCTTGCCATTCCATTGAAATCTCCTGAGAGAGAAAGGCAAACTGGCACATAATAGCAGTAGTAATAGTGAAATGATTTGTTGTGAGTTGTGTCAAACAAAAGCGTCCGAGACAACGCACGGATGAGAATATCCTTAATAAACAGATGTATTTGTAGTTGTGATTGTCCTCATCATATTAAGAAAAAAAAATACTGCATTGAGTCCTCCTTTTGATGGAAGATTTCCATCCAAATGCCAGGTAAAGAAAGTTGAAAGTAATACGTAAATAAATAAATGAATGAAAGAAGATCAGTAACGTATCGGAAGAATTGAGGTATTGGTGTATGTGTATGATTCCCCTCTTCTTTTCCTAGTTTCTAATTTTCTAAACACTGCATCAAATTCTATTTATGAGAAAATCCATTTACTTCGTTCAAACGAAGTAATGGCAACATATGTGTGATGCATAATCATAAACTCTAGACACACAAACACGCACAATCACACACGCATATATATATATATATATATATATATATATATATATATATATATATATATATATATACATATATATACATACATATATATATATATATATATATATATATATATATATATATATATATATATATATATATATATATATATATATATATATATATAATAGTTAGGTGTGATTATATTTATAACTGCACCGTACATAAGATGCAGAGAGACACACAGGCACACACACATGGATGAATGTATGTGTGAGTGTGTGCATGTTTGTGTATCATATTCGTCAGGACATACGCACATACCAATTAGGATATGCATTTAGCAGTTTGATTAAATACATAGACACATATACATATCATATATGTGTGTGTTTTCGCTTGCATACAAATGTTTATGTACGCAAAGTTGTTTGTACTTGCACACACACACACATATATATATATATGAGGGAAATATAGGTGCAAGCTATTTTGAACAGAAATATTCACGGTAGAATCAATAACTGATTTGAAAACGTGATAACAATTTTAAAATTCCGTTCTCGATTTTTTTCTTTTTTCGAAGGAGAATTTCATCTTAACACAAGGAGATACATATTTTCATTAATTATAACGTAGATTTTTACTGTTATAAATTCAATGTTTCCTGTATCCAGCAAAAAATCAATAATGACGCCATTACCAGAGACAGGGAAGGATTTATTGAAGAAATTAAAAATTCCGCAGTTAAAAATCTTTTGAAAAGATTTTTCTGTCTAATTCAGGTCTTTCAGGTGAAAATATTTAGTTTTATCATCGGTCAACTAATCTCTGCTGAAGATGTTTCATAATTTGTATTAAAAACGTGAAAAAAGAAAAAAAACTATTCAAAAACTATCAATCAACATGTTTCCAAGGAAGTTATTGATTTTTATGATCGATGTTGACACTTGGGGGAATTTCGGCTGACTACAGAAGACCGATAGGACATGCTGAGGAATTTAAAATATTGAAATGGACCACAGCTGTGCTGTGTGACAGGAACAATCAAAAAAATGTATGAACTATATATATTTGGTAAATGTTTTTTCATGATTTAGGCATATCTAATTATTTGTCCTTGTTCTAATGTGTGTATATAAGTTGAAGCATAAGAAATATACATTTTTAAGCTATTGGACTCGTCTGAATAATCGATAGAAATAATTTCTTTTCAAGACATTGAGTAAAAAAAACAAACATTTCCTAATAAAAAATCTGACATATAATTGATCGGATAAAACTAGCTAAGAAAAAACAAATTTTATTCAATTTTCCTGTTTTTCTAATTCACAAAGTAACACACCAAGTTCTGGCAGTTTGGGAGCTATTGAAAAGTTGAACATGATTAATACATCAAAGAATTTCTATGTAGAATATATGGGAACCAACAAGAGATAGACACTATTGATAAAACAAATCATCAAAATGATAAAAAGTCAGTAGGAATTATAAGTAAAAAAGTCATTCTATCCAGAATTTGGAATGGAAAATTATTTTTCAGAGAATTCGTCTTTAAGTAATTACGTTTCCAAAATTTCATCAACAACAATTAATATGCTGACTTCGAAAGATTTGTAAATTTTGCAGGTGTTAATTTTGAAAATTATGGCAAGATAGTTCATAAATAATGATATATGCGTCAGCTAAGTTCTCCTCCATAATTTTAGTATATATATATATATATATATATATATATATATATATATATATATATATATGTGTGTGTGTGTGTTTGTGTGTGTGTGTATATATATATATATATATATATATATATATATATATATATATATATATATAATTTCCTATCCAAATCATCTGAAAGAAAGATGTTTGCCATTGTGATTATACTATATATACATGTAGTATAAGATACGCTACATGTCAAAATCATAGCTGGAGGAGAAGTGGTGTTTCATCAACACTGTTTGTTAACACTGCTGGAGTGGCATATCAATATAAAAGTTGTTTTTTTAAATCCCCGAAACGGATACATGATAAACAACAGATGATCAAAACAAAATTTTTCAATACGTATATTTAGGGTCTAAGGCTATGAAACTTTCTAGACTTTATGAACAATGAGAGTTCGGGTGTGTGCAAATATTTCCAGGAATATTCTTCGGAAAGTAGAGATCGAATACACAGCTGACAATTTTTTTTTCTACTATATACTTTTGCACGACCTTAATTTTGGACTGATATTTGAGCCTTTTGAATGTTTTCCCGTCCCTTTTTCACAGTGAGGCCTATCTATCTAATATTCACAGAATGAATTAGAAAAAAAGTTGACTCATACGTAGGGTAACTGTTGAGGTCACCAAAGATCATCATTCTCTTGCCAATTTTCGACTACAAAGATCATGATTTTTATCAATCATTTATCTCATGAGTGGCCCGTTCTTTTCTCCCAATGAATGTTTCTTGTGCATGTATCACATTTTTGGCAATGAAATATTCAAAGGCAGCAGCTTCTGGATGTTTTTGTTTCTCACTCTTATTGTCTTTTTCAATGACAAAATATACAATTAACCAGATTAAATGAGAGAGAGAGTTGGTGAAGGAATGAATCGTGGGGACATATGAAAGCGTATAACTGCTAAAACAGGTCATTTTTATGATAATAATCATTCTACTACGTGGGTATTTTAAAACATTATGAGTATTTTTAGCTATTATTTATCTTTATCTTAAATCTTTGTTGATTTTTCAAATCATTACGGAAATAACTCAAAACAACTTCTTAGTAAGTATAATTTAGCAAAGCTCATACGATATCGTCCTTTTTGCTGAGAATCTCCATGACATTCTGATGAGGCTCTACAGACTGTAAGAAAAAAGCGAGTAAATTAGTCTCCACATCAACTTGAGTTAAACAAATGCTATGTACTACGAATATGTTGAAGCCAAAGACGCAACAATCAAAATCGATGATGCAGAACTGGAGATATTGGACAATTATATTTCATTTACCTAGGACAACGAATCTCCATTAAATCCCCAGAAGGAGAAATCAAGTGGAGAATCACACTAGGTTGGCAATCTTTCGATAGAGCCAGCACGACTTTCAAGAACAAAAAGGTTTCACTAGAACTAAAAAGGAAGATATACAGCCAAGACCTCCTCCTGATAGTCACCTAGAGAGCTAAAAGATGGAACCTAACCAAAATATTGATCCTCAAGCTTAGAACCATGCAACGAATTCATGAAAAAAATCACTATGTATTAAAGACAAAAACAAAAGTCTGAGATATCATAGAAACCATAAAAAACTCAAATGGAAATGGGCTGGACATGTTGCCAGAATGTAACACAATTACTGGACATCACGACTCACAACGTGGATCCCCAGACTTCATATGCAAAATTATGGCCGATAGAAAAAAAATTTCCTGACGACCTAGACAAATTCAGATGCGACACCTATGATAGGGAGATCTGGTGTATCTTGGGGGAGGTTCATGTCCAATGACGGACGCTCTGTTTGAAACAGAATTTTTTTTGTATTAAAACTGACGAATTTCCCGAAAGTTTGAAGTGCAAGTATTTTGAAACTTGTATTATAGTACAACATTTTTATTTCCTGGGAGTGTAATCACTCAGCGATTGACAGACCATGACTCTGAAACTCAAAAATTAATTAAAACGAACTTTGTTCCAGGGAGTGCAAACATTGAATACAAAAATTTGAAATTTTCTATCAGAAAAAAATAGACCTTAAGATACTCGTTATGAGTGATTTGAAATCAGGTGACGTCCAACGAGCTCCTGTTTCTATTCTGTGATGCGTAGTTATCGGCAACATGCAGTACAAACAATATGCATACATACATTGGTACTTTAGGCAGGCATATGTGTCTCATTGTTTCACACACACACACACACACACACATACATATATATGTGTGTGTTTTTGAACATTGAATTCTTTATTTGCTCATTCACAGTCGATATGATCTGACAGAATGATCATAAATTGTGGTATATCATATGAAAACTCTTATTTGAAATCGACATCCGATATTACACGGTGGATGTTTCATATGGCCCAGAAGACGTTGAATAGAATAAACAATTGCTACGGGAATCAAACATATATATGCGTATATATATATATATATATATATATATTGAGAGAGAGAGAGAGATGTATACGTATATAGATATATACTTTTATATCTAGTTTGGAAAGCTTGACATCCATGTCATGTGATTCATGTTATTTTCTCCATTGTTTCCTCTGTAATGCTCAACAAATATTTTGATATTATAGTTCTGTGTGTGAATTTCTATTGGGATCATTGGTTGCTTACTGTTTAGGGTACATAAAAACAAAACAGTTATATTAACACAGCACCCCAGCAGTGTTAATCAAACGCCATCTCTCAGCTATGATTTCACTATATCGCTAACGTCATACTGTATTTATAGCTTGAAATGTTATGAAAGGTACTCACTTGGGTAACCGAAAAAATCTTTGACGATGAGGGATTAATAAGTATGACAGCAGCCTCATTTTCTTTATTTGTTTATTATATATTACGTTGTCTAAACTGAATGATATATCAACCGTGTTACGACGGGAGATCATTTTAAATAGGTTTCTATATAACATAATGCAATTAAAAAAATATATATACATACATACATATATATATATATATATATATATATATATATATATATATATACATACATATATATATATATATATATATATATATATATATATATATATAAAGTAAATCTTAGAAAAAGAGACCAACACCATTAGAAGAGCGGTTATCAAATGAGTGAAATTTTTTTCAATAGATCATTACAGATTTTGCATTCTTTTTCACTTGAAGAGGATTTCCAAATGTTCATGTTTTTTTAAGTGAAACACAATGAACCATGTGTAATGAAAAAATTTTTCCCTCATTTTATAACCACTCTTCTAATCGTATTGAGCTTTTTTCTAAAAACTTAGATCTACTTAATACATAAATACATATATGCACGTTTGTTTTGTACTTATTTTTTTTCATACACACACACGCATATATCTATCTATCTATCTATCTATCTATCTATCTATCTATCTATATATATATATATATATATATATATATATATATATATATATATATATATATATATATATATATATGTGTGTGTGTGTGTGTGTGTGTGTTTGTGTGTGTGTGTGCATGTTTGTGTGTGTCGGTGTGCATATATACAATGAAATTGAGAGAGGAAGAAAGAAACACACATAAATACATACATACATGGATATGTGGTGCACAGAAAACACACGCATATACAAAAGACTATACATGTATGTATGTGTGCGTATGTGTATGTGTTGCTTTGTAAGTCTCTGTTATTATAATTTATGAACAACAAGCATTATAATGGAGAAGTATCCTAAAATTATTGAATGATTAGCATCAACAGTTTTCTTCTGATCTTGATAATTGCCGGATGTATTGTCCAAACTGCTAGATTCATAACGTTCATTGATCCCAGATTTCAGATTAATTTCTTTCAACTCAGCTACTTGGAATATTTCTAAATTAACTTTTTCACTTTCAATTTTTAACATTCCACATATATTGAGTGACAAATGTATCCACATTGCAAAGAAAACAAAACAAAACAAAACAAAACAAAACAAAAAAAAAAACAAAAAAAAAATCCAGAATTGATAGAATCTATATCAAGGATCAATAATAATAATACTCCAAGTATAAAAATCAAATAAAAATCAAATAAGAAAAATTTAAGTACAAAAATTAGAAATCTTTGTTCCAAATTCAGTCAAATTTGACACTTTGAATATATATGTTAAACTGAACTTTTTTGCAATGTATTGAAAACTCGTTACATTCACTGCAGTTCAGCAGGATCTCCACTCAGGGCACAGCAAGTATTCAGGTGTGCTCCACTCTTCCCAATAATGACATCATAGCGAACACTCCGTGCAGATTTCCAGGTTTCAATAAACAGAATCTTTGCATAAATTGTCCAGATTGCTAATTGTCTCTATGTGATGTAATACCACACGAATGCATGTTTAAACGCTTCAGATAACTGACTGATGAGTATCTAAATAATGTTCTGTCGTATACATTTTCATGGGTGAAGCATGTAACGACTGAAAATAATAAGTTTTGAATACTGGAGGGGTAATGTAGTTATGGGAAAATTAATCCCAAAGAGCCCATACTCTCAAACTCTCTGTTTAGTTTCGTTCATATAAATAACAGGGCTGTCTCTCAGGGTATCTGTTAATAGATAAGGGTTGGTAGAAAAAAAAGACTGTCCCAGAGAGATTTTCCCCAAAAGAGCTTAATCAACCACATAGAATTTGACCTCTGCTCGAGGATTTCAATTCCATTCTCCCGTTGCATTCACACAATAACATGTTTATTCAAATATTTTCTTGGTGAATAGAAGAGATAAAAACACTGATGACACTAGTTCTATGATAGGGGTTGGTCCAAACCTGTGCAGGATAAACTTTAATCGTTTTGTGGAATAATAAAACTTAAATAAGTGAAATGTTATTGAATTGAATTAAACAAAGAAGTATCATTTTACAGGAGTAAATATGAAGCAACACAAGACAGATGTCATACTAACGGGGATATTATATCACCACCGGCGTCTGGCTTTATATTGAACGTTTTAGTTCTCAGTAGGAAAGAGATTTTAGTTTTCAGCCCAGTTTGTCACAAAGTGGGCTTTAAATGGACTTTTTCTTTCTGCCTTCCCCTTTTCCAGATTATCTCGGGGATTCAACTTCAACCCTATGCTTCACGGTTTGTACATCTTGATCCAAAACTGAATATTTATCCCAAATATCGCTCGAAGTTTTGCCCCTAACCAGGGGACTTTTGGTCGTCTCTGCTCCATTTTTGCATTTGCAATTTCCTGCACCACTTTACTTTTACATAATCATTTCCGTCTTTCTAGTGGGGTTAAAAGTAAAATTTTTTGAATACCGAAACACCTTTGCCTCTCTGTTGTGTAATGGAAGCCTATCTATTTGAAAATACACTCATATATAATATTCCTGACGTTTTTGTACCAGCTGACATAACCGGAAACATATGCCGAATAAAATCATAATAAACAACTCAAGGAAAATATCGCAATAATATAGCAAAAACTGCAAAGAAATAGGAAGTAAAATTAACGTAGAAGAGGAAGAAATAGATGAAAACGTTAACCTAAATTGGCACAAAAAAGAACTAAACCAATGTGCGGACTAATCGATCCGACAAAGAAAGCTCGATAGGAAAAATTTGCAAAACAATACTCGAGAACATAAATTCGATACTAAAAACCATCTTAGAGCTGGACCAATGGAAAAACTCACATCAGCAATCAGCAAAAAAAATTCTGTGCATTTATCCACCATGAAAATCTTCTATCCATCAATAACAAAAAAACTTCACAAGGAAAAGCTATCTCTCCAGTCAAGAAACTAATCCAAAACACCAGCAAGACATACCATGGTTCAAAAAAATACTCAAAATAAAACTTTGATATAACAATGATGAGCTTGGACTGAAGACAAATGTGCTAACAGATGAAAGAATACGAATTAGTAACTCTAGCAACCAAATAAGACATTGGTCTGTATGGAGATGAAGAAAATATAATCCTAAGAAACTGAAACAGAAGAGACATCCTCGAACAAACAAGATTCAGAATCGATATCACAATCCAACTTAAAGAAGTAGAATTCTTTGGTGTAAACTCTAGCCTCTACAAGGAAATTTACTCAGCATTTGGAATAGGAAACCAATATTCATAAATGCCTCTTCCAAACATCCCTCTATCATCGAAGAAATCCATCATCCCATCAGATGTAGGCTATCACAAAATTCCTCCAATAGAGCAATAATCAACGACCCAAAAGAAAAATATGGAAAAGCACTTGTAACAGTAGATTTTCTACAACGTTAAAATTCAACACATGCAGAAATAACTGAAAAAGAAACATCAGATGGTTCAATCAACCCTCAACAAACCAGCTAAAACAAATTATAAAAAAACACACAAACAACCCACAAAAACCTAAGATGACCGAATGCAACTGCAGAAAAAAACATTTAAGGAAAATTGCCACCATTCTCGTAGCGTATTCTGAGCCACCCTAGATCCAAAGAATAAACAGAAAAAAATGATACAGGGATGAAAGAAGGAACAGTGAAACAAAGAAATTACCATCACAAACTATCTTTCACGAACAAAATCTACGTTCACAGCTAAAAATTCATTTTTTTTAAAAGCTGAAGAAAATGCGAAGGATAAAACAGAAATAACATACAAAGTAAAAAGGAACTGCATTAGTTTACGAATACGTTACAAAGAGATGAATCATTTATTTAGAAGAAACGTTAGTAATCATAACTTTCCCCAGCACAAAATACGCCAAAACAAAAGATCAGAACTGATATCGAAACGTTGGTACAAAAGTAAATATCTATTACCGTATATATCATAAGATTGTGACACAAACTAACTAACCGTAAAAATCATGAATTCAAAACCACACGAAAAAAAAATCAGATCGAGAAGTAATGACCGAACAAAAATTTGTTCAATAAACAAATAAGTAAAGAAATAAAACCCCAAGATCCTTTTTTTAAAAAAGCCAATTACAATTTCAGAAACTTAGAGACCAAAAAACTTTATAATACCTTAACAACATTGCCGTAAACAAACTAACCGTCCAACTTTATCAGCCCCAAGCTCATAAACAAACACAAGCACACTACATCTTATGCGTATGCAAGTTTGATTATGATCTTAGTTATATGAGTCACCTTGTGCTCATCTCAAATCTATGTTTTTTGCATCCGATTCTATGTATTCATTTATTCACTTATATAACAATCCCGCCAATGTTAATTTAATTCGATACAAGCAAGACCCCTTCAACCCATCTTCCACAAAGATATCTTTGAGATATTTAAATTCTGTAGCATCATTTCTATCTCAAATCTACGTTAATCCCATATAATTTCATTTATTTATCTATTTATGTAGCAATTCAATTGAATCTTACTAATTTGAAATAATGTTTGATTCAATTTATTTTATCTATAACTTTATTGCCATCCTTACACACTATCTAAATTATCCAAATCTATCGTACTTTTTTGCTTCTTCAAATCTATGTTTACTCTTGATTTTAAATGTCACTCGTGATTTTTGAATTTCACTCGTAAACATAAATCTAATCTAATTGTATCAATAATTCTATTTATATGCTTTTTTAGATCTTCACCGTTGATATAAACTATCTCCTTAGCTGTCCATCCCGTCTCCCCAATAAGATAACACAACCACATAAACAACCCGAAACGACTACCCCAACCCATTCGGCATCGATATTCAATCCAACTAAAAGCCTGTTCTTTCTTTCACACAACCTGGAGCCAGTTCAGCTCTGATGGGATCACATCCATACGAACACCATCCCGTATACACTCAAGCAGAGAATTACGAAAAAAGTATCACCTCACCACATCGAATCTAGGGGCCTTTGGTCTCCCAGTCTATATTTCAATACTGTACCCGTTTTGCATAGCTGTTGCAAGTTCTTCCCAGTGCAAACGAGTATCGGCCGAGACTCAGTCCTTGTATGATGAGCACGGTCGTCTTCCTGGTCTTTTTTTTCCGAAATGATTTCCCCTAGGAGCAGTTGGTGCAGTGTTTGCTTTCACCCTCTCTAGCAGCGTCCAATGAATAACAACCTGCAAGTTGTTATCACATTGGGAATCTTTGAATCCATATTTATTTCTTTTCGCCCTTTGAATGAAACGTATTGTGCCATTCTCAACGGCCTGGTATCGTTTCTTTTTAGTCTCCGTGTTTTTTGCTGGTGTCCAACTTTTAGCACCATACAGTATGACTCTTTTAACTGTAACTCAATAAAAATTTTAAAAAATGGACCACAATTTTCTTCATAACGTTTAATTCCATATGATCAGCATGTAGCTGCGGCCTACGTGATTCCGGATCTAGAATCCACATCCTTCTTGGTAGTATTTATCCTGGGTCAAATGTATTTGGAATCATTTGAGAAGTTTTAGTGAGGTTACTTCCATTTTGATATTATACCATATAATAAGATTTGCTGTAGTTTATATGGGCAATATACTTCGCCCGTTAATTCAAATAATCTTAACAGAGGCTGACACTCTTCCATTGTGTCAGAATATATGTATACATTTATATGTGTGAGTTTGTGTGTGTTTATGTAGTATCCTTTCTTTTGAATAAGTTTCATTGAACAATATAGAAATTTCTATTGGCTCTTTCGTGTAGTAAATTGTTTTTTCATTCGTTGTTCGAATGGTAGAACATATTTTTCAAAATATGGTATCATCTTCATTTGTTCAGAGTACTTTTGACCATCACATGTCGTTTTCAAGGATCGTTTTAACGTCACCGAGCTGTTCTGTCTCAATTTTTAACTTTTTAGTAGTTTTTGCTATTTTATGCCAATTACATCACGCACTTACCTCAAACAAACTATATATATATACATATATATGTGTGTGTGTGTGTATGTATTTCAAACATGGTCAGTATTCTCGGAAACGTTTAGGAAATAGATATTGACAATGGCTTCAGATTATTAGATTAAGTTCCGTCGATAATTATCTTTAGATGATTGTTGCTCAAGGTATTCTTTTTTTTCCAATTCCTGGTATCAGAAAATATGTTCAACAAGCGTGAACATAACTATATTAATGTATGACCTAATTTTCTTTATACTTTCATGAACCGAAAAATGTCCACGGATTCTTTATATCAATCCGTTTATAGCGTATATACGAATATTTTATCGACCTGTCTCTCTATTTATCCTTATGGTGTAGATTATTCAGATAATGATTCTGGGAAGGTTGACTACCATCGCTATCTTGGCAATCTTCCTGAAGAAAATTACCGATCCCTACGCAACGTTGTTTTAAAAGAGACAACGGTTCCCCGACCCCAACCCAGAATCCTCTGACTGGCCCGACTGCAAGTGACTAGAAATGGATACATGAAACTCAATATTTGTACACCGGCAACGGGAGAATAAGTAGTACGCAAATCTTAGAGTTGGTCAGAAGTGATTTTATTTTGTGTTAGACTTCACTGAGTATATAAAAATGTAATCCAGTATTTAATTATGTAATGGGGATAAATGTCCGCTTGTCAATCAACAAATTAACTTTTCTTTCGATGGGCAACTGATATATTGAAGTGCAGTCAGAAGACCGCGCTCAAAGTTCATATGAAATGAAAGGTCTTTTTTTAGTGCAAGAATAATTAGATATTAGTTATAACTAATATACATACATACATACATACATGCATATACATATATATATATATATATTTATATATATATATAGATAGATAGATATACACATATATATTCGTTTTTGTGTGTTATATGAAATTTTGTATATATGTGTGTGTGTGCGTGTGTGTGTAACAATATGCATATATAACAATATATATCTGAGTATATGTCTGTTCTATGAAATTATCTATCTCTTTCTCTTTCTTTCTTTCTTTCTCTCTCTCTCTCTCTCTCTCTTTCTAAATATATATTTATATAACAATGTCTGTGTGTCTGTCTGTTCCACTTGGTAGACCATAATTTGGCATCTAAGAAGCTGGGATATGGCAGAGATATATTTCTTTTCATGATAGAGGGTTTGTGATGATGAGGTCACCCAAGGTCCTTTGAGGTCATCCATTGGAATTTTCAGCCAATCGAAGCAATTCTTAACAGCAATTTTGAAGGTGGGGAGTCGAAATTCCGCGGAGGTGTACAAACTTTCACAGCAGAGGACATAGGCTAACTGAGTTTGTCTTTGAAGGTAAATCAAGGTCACCAAGGGTCATTTATTGTCATCTTTAGCCAATAGAAGCAATTATTGGCTACAATTTTATATGTCTGAGTCTGAAATTCGGCTTAGGAACAAAACTTTTTACAGCAATGTGGTTGTGTGAAGATGACCTAAGATTCCATTCGAGGTTAAAGTCATTTTTAGCCAATTGAATCAATAATAGGTCACAATTCAGTACATAGTAAGCTTAAACCACCACCGCCATCACCATCATCATCATCATCATCATCATCATCATCGTCATCATCATCAATAATCTTTTAACCTTTGTCGTTGGATATAGATCTTCCCCAGAATTCGCCACAATTCTCTATCATGGGCGTCTTGGAGCCATTATTTTCTGAATTTATCCAGTTCATCTCTCCATTTTATATTCAGTCGGCCTCAGTTTGATCTCTGGAGATCATGTGGTCGGCCTCATGTGATCTCTGGGGATCCATGTTGTGAGACATGATGTCCATTGGTTGTCTTTCATTCTTGCAACATGGTCTGCCCATTGCCATTCAAGTTTTCTAATATTTTCGACGATGTCTTGGACTCCTGTTCTCTTCCTGATATACTGGGCTGTCTTGTGATCTCTCCATGTAAGGTTGAACATGATTCTCTCATGTATGCGTTGCATGCTTCTCACTTTGCAGGTTTGTGTCTTGGTTAGGTTCCATGTTTCAGCTCAATAAGTGACTATCGGGAGAATGCGTTGAGGGGTACATATTTTGATCAGAAAGGTTTTGTGCTATGTGTGCTTGGCCTCTAAGATCATTTGACGCCATCAGAGATTATTTCTTTTAATTTCTCATATACCTATCTAGACGATGTTAGTTGGAACAATGCATCCAGCACCAAATTTCCGTAAAATTGATAGAATTAAGAAAAAAAAAAGTTATCTCCCTTGAAATATTTGTACTCCAAAAGACTTTTATCCGATAGATACACAGAGTGCTCAAAATATTTTGATAAATTTCAATTCTTCCACCGGACAATTTTTGTTTATATATTTGCTTTTTGATGTATCATTTCAATACTTCAGATAATTTACTAATGTATTTTCAAACCACTGAGCTGAAAAAAAAAAAAATCAACTTTTAATTGAGTTTAACGTGGTCATTTCGGGTGATATTATTTTTATTTTTATTTTTTCTACCCTGGCCACCATTCGTTCGCAAATAATCGTTTTTGTCAAGTAGTTACAAAAATGAAAAAAAAATTTTTAAAAACAATCACTAACGGTTTTTTTTTGTGTGTTTTCAATCCGTAAGATCATTTCTCTGCGGTAATTTATCAGTTTTGAGGACAAATAGTTCTTCTGCTATTTGCACGAATATCGACTAGAACTACACTCTCCCAGGACCTATGCAGCCCGCTGGAAGCTTGCAAGACCCCAAAAACCAGATTAACACGTTAATTAAAGAATAATTAAAGATAATCAAGTTTGCAATGAAAAAATCAAAAGTTGTATTATACTCAGTCCTCATACCAAGATTTTGTAAACAAATTATTTCTCCCAGGGCAACAGGGATTTATAGATCTCCCCGAAATCAAATTTCCAATACTCATTCATTCATGAATTAACTGATTTATGAAAATAGTGTATTGTAAGAAAATATTGTGGAAATATAATCAATCTGTATTCAATTTTACGAAACATGATTTGTTTTGATTTTTTTACCGGGCAACGCCGTGATATCCTTGCTAGTTAAAGAGAAAGCATTTCTCATATCAATATTACTCTCTATCAGAAAAAATGTATATATACATATGGACATGTAATACATGATTGCTAATATATATATATATATATATATATATATATATATATATATATATATATATATATATATATATATATATATATATATATGTATGTATATATATATATATATATATATATATATATATGTATATATATATGTATATATATGCACACACACGATATATCAGGTAGATACATACTAACTGTAAGCAGACAATACCACACTCGCACTCATACATGTATATAATGACATATATTTGCGTGAGCTTGTGTTTGTGAACACTTAATGAACCTGTGCAAACTAGACCTCTGTCTCTTTCTTTTTGTTTATATCTCTATCGATACATCGGTTGATCATTCACTCAATCAAGTGATCCACATATTTTATACGCGTATATAATCCTGTAAAGCATCCTCCACATCGATCTATTGATTTAATCATAATCGGTGTATGACTACGCCTGTTTTTACTCCTGAGTAAATTCAACCTACGCTAAAAATGTCACCCTCCAATGAGTTTTTCTCTCCTTTGCTAGTATCCTAGCAGTTTATACAAAAAGGGAAACGGAGAAAATGAAGGAACAAGTAAACAAGCGTAGCATTAGGAGATGACGACATTATCATAGAGATTCGTTCACACAGCAGATGCTTCCCCCCTTATTTATAAAAGCATTTCTTTAAACAGACACATGCACACCCTCACGCACGCACGCACGCACGCATACATACGTACATACATACATTCATATTAAGTGTTACTCGAGATGATGAGGAATTTGAACGGATAGTTCATGCACTCCATCTGCCAAGTCAGTCTGCGTTCCCTGTGTCTCGCAGGGCATTTTACATAATTCTCGAGATCACTTCCTCAGGATATAAAGGACCTTTCTGTCTGTCATTTTATGATGCTTCAAGTTATAATCAGGCTTGTTTCCTGAATACGACAGAATCTAATTTTCTGAAAGTGCCAATAGAATGTGTTCGAGCCCGACTATACATTAAATCAAATTGCGAACGTCAAAGACGGAATGTGCTCTTGATGTGGTCGATTGTACCAGGACACTTTTCTTTCTCCCGCATTTCACTCGTGTCTCACAAAGCCAAGCTTTGTATATATCCTCTATATGTATGCATACTTTTGTCTGCTTTAGGTATGAAACGGACGCTAATTATCTTCGAGTCAGTAGAGAGAGTTCAAACCCAGGTAAAAGGTTTGATTAAGGCTGGTTTGAATGTAAGAAAACCCTGCGTACACTCGAGACTGGCAATATATTAGCCATATTTTCCAATTGTAATGAGTAATTTAAAATATTCATAAATTCTGCCATACTCTCCTAAAATGATTTTCATATATATATATATATATATATATATATATATATATATATATATATATATATATATATATATATATATATATATATATATATATATATATATATAATTAGAGGTGGATATATAATCCGATATAATCATTCTATTTTATCAATTAGATATTAGGCATTTATGATTATAAATATTCATATATATATATATGTGTGTGTATGAGTGTGCGTGTATGTGTGTGTGTATATATATATATATATATATATATATATATATATATGTATATATATGTATCTCTCTTTCTCTTTTTCTCTCTCACTTTATGTGTGTGTATATATATATATGTTTATGTATATACGCCTACGTGTGTATGTGTGAATGTCCTTGCGTCTGTGTATCTCCCTGTGTGCATTTTTCAGTATCAGTGAAGATACCATTAGCTATCATAAATCTGAATGCTGATTATTGAAGTATATAGTACTCTGAAGACTCCAACTTCTCAGTGATTTCAAAACTTCATAATAATCATTCTCTTAAACTTATCTTAACTAAAATATTCTACCATATTCAGCAGATGCATAAAATATGTATATATATATATATGTGTGTGTGTGTGTGTGTGTGTGTGTGTGTACTTTGCACAAATGAATAACAGTAGACCATGCATGTGCCATAATTAATTATCTATAAAGTTATTGAAAATATTCTTTTAAAAAATGCCCAAAGACAATACGGACATTGAGACCTCAAAATTTACCTTTCAGGAAAAAAACAATAAAAAACAAGTTTTTATTTGGAGCTTAGTGGTGAACTTATGCACCTTTTGAAGGTCATAGTTCAAAAAATACCCAGGAGTACTCAGCAATACTTTCTCTCTCTCTCTTTCACACACACACACACACACACACACACACACACACACACACACACACACACACACACACACACACACACACACACACATACACACACACACACGAACACACACACCCACATAAACATACACAAAAGCAAACAAAGAGAGAATAATCCATGGCACACTTGGCTGGTTAGCCGGGCGGTCCATTTGTCGGGCTTCAGAGATGTATAGATATATAGACAGATAGACAGACATACGCATAGATATCAAATTTACATACTACATAGTGTATAAAATGGTATATCGTACACATGTAAAAGGCATATTCTCGAATTTTCTCTGAATACCTACGTGTGTATTTCTTTTGAAATGATTGGAAATTTGGACACGTGTTTATTTTTATGTATTTATAACAAAATCTTAATGTATATCCCCTTATGTGTGCGTGTGTGTATGTGACGCGTTAAACATGATAACTCTTTCGGTAGTGAAGTTCAGGTGGATATTTTAATTGTTTTAAGAAAAACTAATATAAAGACAGAAATGGCTTCTGTAGGTAGAAAATACGTATTTATTCAGAAAAAAAGTGCTTGAGCAAACACATTAAACGTTTTCTTTATCTCATAAAAGTGGAGAAATTGTTTTGCAGCTGGGCAGAGATATGAATGAAAGAGGGTAACGTCATGTAACGAAACAGAAGACAATATTTATCATTTAAACCGCATCTTTGAAGCAGTATGAAAAATGATCAAGAAAAAAGGCTAAAATATGTAGGTAATCGAGAAATATTAGATGCAGCAATCAGTTAATCAGGTGAGACGTCTTATCCCCACCAAATGGTCTGTTACTATTGAAAAGATCAAATGAAGAAATTTAAAGATTTGGATGAAATATGAGCTACTTTATCTTGTAAGTTGTTAATAGTCATCAGCAAGTATATTTTCTTTAAAATTTCTGAATGATTCTCCTTTCAGTAGATTCCAAAGATAGTTTTACACTGAAACTATCGCCGATTCGCGGATGAAAACAATGAAGTGAATGATATCTTTTTAAATTTCCGAGTGGTAAAACAGAGGCTACAAGCAACAAAGATTCATCACCAGCCAGGGTAATAGCCTAGGAACTAGACTCCTAATCAGATAGACTATGTCAGGATTAAATGCAAATCAAGTTGAAAGCCTTTTCTTCATTAAAAAAAAATCCAACATCATATATATATATATATATATATATATATATATATATATATATATATATGTATATGCGTATGTGCGTGCGTGTGTATGGGGGTGTATCCATGTATTTGTATCGCTAACACAATATATATATATATACACATATATATACATATATATATATGTGTGTGTGTGTGTGTGTGTGCGCGCGTGTGTGTGTGATTATGTATGTGTGTATTTATGTATGTGGGTGTATTCATCTGTGCGCGCGTGTGTGTGTGTGCGTGCGTGCGTGCGTGCGTGTGTGTGTGTATTTGTGTGTGTGTGTATGTCTGTCCCTGTGTGTCAGTGTCAACTTCAGCGATTTGAATCCTTTTTTGTTTGTTTGTTTGTTTCCCCCTGCTCTGATCGACGCAAATGATCGACTCTCAGTCTGGCTGTCTATGTGTGGTATAGCTCCTTCCTTCATTCCATTCGTTCGATCGTTCAAATCACTATTCTGTCATTCCTTCTCTCCGTTCGTATTCCCGCGTACTGTGTATGTGTGTGTTTGTGCCCAGCAGGCGAGCTTGCTTCTTACGCCTGTCGCCTTTCGCTGCTTGTTACCTTACCCACAACCACTCTGGTGTTATCCTCTTCTTCCCCGACTTGCATCCATAAGTCATTGGCGAAAAGTTTTCGTCACATGACGTAACGTAACGCCCGCCGACACTCTGGCCCACAACAACCGTTTAACTTGTGTCTTTCTCTGTGAACTTCATTCGTCAATCATTCATCCAATTGTGTGTGATATTCTCTCGTTCTATCATTCTTTCACCTGAAACTGATCTCCTATCCGCATCTTAATTGTATAGGTCATTTATAAGATCCCCACCTTGATCAGGTAGTAAATGTTTCTTTGATTATTTTCTATCGCCCTTTCTTTCTGTTGCAGGATAGTGAACAAACGGGTCTCGCAGGCCAATTCGACTGTGAAGTGACCGCGATCCTAACTGATTACACCAACTCTGCTGTCTGGTGTCAAATAGATAGATATATGAACAGTACAGCCTATCTATCTGGGCATGGAAAGTTTGTACGTTTGTGCGTGTATGTGAGAATGTGAGCGAGGGAAATATAGAGGGGGGAGCAAATAAGAGAGAGAGAAAGAGTTGAAAAATGTACAAAAAATATTGAGACCAAGGATAGGTGTCCATGGTCGTACGGAGATTAGAGTGCTGGTTTTGCTCGTCACTCAGGAGTTGGTTCATCTACGATAAACACACGAAGACTTGATCAAGATGGTTCAAATGTACGAATAGTATCCAGTATATGACTAACACACACTCATACAAATACATACTCAACCGCCACAGTGTGGGTCCGATTAGCGCAACTGTTAACGGCGGGAAACTTGGAAAGTAGAGGCAACGAGTGAGCCTAATTGACCAATGATGTCGAAAAAGGTTGTAGACCTTAAATGGTTATATACACACATACATACACACACACAAACACACACACACACAGACACACACACACACACACACACACACACATATATATATATATATATATATATATATATATTTATATATATATATATATATATATATATAACACACATGATCGATACGCGAGACCTGGTAAAATCAAAAGCTAATTTTTAAGGTTTTAGACCTCCCCATTCCAAACATTTGTATCATTGTAGATAAATAAATAGATTGATAGAAACGCAGAAGGTAGCAAAAGAAGATGCTGAGACACAACACAGTGGAATTAATCAGCTTATTTCAAACTCCCCGTACATATCTGACACAAGGAAATATTCTATTGAGTTCTATCACAGGCGAGGAGGTGAACACGATGGTAACCACTTCAGAACAAGCAGCTTTCTTTGTTTACACTACAGGCATGGACGCCTGTTAGCATGAGTTTATTAGTTCGGTATAATATATATACGTGTATACAAGACTTTGAAGCACACATTCTGAAATTAATCCGTGTTTTTATGTGATGCAGACATATATACATTTATGTTCACTCATAGGACATTTTCCTTTTTTTTTTTTATGGGTCAAGTAGTGCCAGATATTTAATCTTCTGTTACATTGACAGCTGAAACAAGCGCGTTCAGCATTTTGGGCTGATAAATCCTGTGTATTTTTTCTGCAACTTAGAAAATACAAGTTCTTTTCGTTGTAAGTCGTCGTGGTTCAGTTCGAAACAATGAAGAACAAAACAACAATTACAAAAATAAGCACTCAAGTATATTCAAGCATGAATAGCTATATATATATATATATATATATATATATATATATATATATATATATATATATATATATATATATATATATATATATATAGAGAGAGAGAGAGAGAGAGAGAGAGGAGAGAGAGAGCTATATTTATATATTTTGATAGGTAATATGCACTCATATATATATGTATAGATTTATATCTGTATATTTATATATTTATACATATTTATACTCACCTATTTATATGTATATATTTATGTATATCTATATTTATATATATATATATGTGTATACATATATGTGTATATATTTATAAATATATATATATATGTATATCTATATTCATATATATATATATATATATATATATATATATACATATATATCTATATATATATGCATACATATACATATATATATATATACATATATATATATATATATGTATATATATGTATATATATGTATATATATATATATAAAACAGGCTCACACGCATATATTTTATGTATGAGTCGCTTATGTGTGTATGTATAATTATACGTGTGAACGTAGGTTCAGATTCAAGTCTGCAGAAAAACATTTCATTTTACAGACAAAAAATGTTTTCAACATAATTTCCCCCGTCAGAGCACACAATTCTGTGTCTGATAATAAAAATCCATCCATCGAAATCATACAGTGGAATCTTTAATTCAAGATTCAGGTAAAAAAATTATGTGTCAGGCGGGATTCACCCTCATACCATTCCCTTTCTATCGCCATGTCTGTCTATCTATCTATCTATCTATATATATATATATATATATATATATATATGTGTGTGTGTGTGTGTGTGTGTGTGTGTGTGTGTGTGTGTGTGTGTGTGTGTGTATGGTTCAGCTTCACAGACAGAGATTAGTGGAGGGGTTTCCAACAATCTTGGGATCCTTGGACGGTGGGGTTATGCACGCAAAATAACCCTCCCGCCTACTCAATAGAATTTTTTCAAAGTGCGCTGGGCTTATCCCACACTTTAAAACAATGGCTCACCGAAGAGGTGCGAATACGCACAGAGCCTTTGAGTTGTTGGTATTAGAGCTACCTTTAAGGGTTTTACTGTGTACCATATAGGTTGAGGATCCTTTAAGAGGGTTTTTATAAGCATGTTCAGATTGCAGCACAGGTCAGAGTCACTCCTTTAGAAAAAAAGGGGTGGTAAAGAGGCAGAAGCACTAAATTAAACAAATGGACCGACAGTTTCTGCTCATTGAGAGTGATTGTGTGTATTTGTGTGCCTTATATATATATATATATATATATATATATATATATATATATATATATATATATATATATATATATATATATATATAATCAGTATTTTGATAATGTCACCTGATACGATGATAATCATTTTGACAATGTCGAAAAAAAAAACTCGTTGTTGAAGCTCTGACCTGCAAAACATGTCAATAAATTATTAATTACTCATACCATTTGTGTTCCTTTTCATTGTGAACTACTAATATCACATACACACATACTGGTGCGTGCATGCAAATACGCATACACACACACACATACTGGTGCGTGCGTTCAGATACACAGACACGCGCGCGCACACACACACTCACATATATATATATACATATATATGTATATAAATATGTATGTATGTATATATGTATGTATGTATGTTTGTGTACACTATAAGCTTGTCGATTTACCATGATATGAATGCATTGGGCAACGTTCAGTATCTGCCTCTATCATTTCAAAATTGTTACAAGGAGTCTTATGCCGCCAAATATTATAGTATATGGAACATGATTGGACGGGTACCTCGTTATGCCATAATGATTAGCAATCTTATCTCGCATATAAATTACTACTCAGAAGTGAGTTAGATACGCACTGGTTGCCCCATATTTGGTAATGTAAGCTCAACTTTGTAAGTATCTATGGAGGATGATTGGTTGGATTGAAAACAGTGTATAAGCCGGCAGTGACATTGTTCAGGGATTGAACTCAAATAGAAGCAAACATTTTGGAAAGCGTTTCCAGATCCTCCGTATTTTGGAGATCGGTGTCATCTTGCTGTTTGTACAACCCTGCATCTTGTGGTCAAGAGACTCATTCTTATCAAACATTAACGTAAAAAATATGGGATTATTCCCGTGTAGATCGGTTTAGAGTAGAAAAGAAACGAGAAACGAGAGATGAAGTATGCTAGTAAATTCCTGATAAAAAATGAAGATAACAAACACTTCAATATCAGGATAAGGAGAGGCTTGAAAGGCGCACGAGCCGCAGATCCCACTGGCAAGCAGCCGATGCTTACATTCAAGACAGAAATGGAGAAACAGTCGTAGGGACCAAATAACAACTTGACTAAAACCCCGTCCCGAGTTGATTTTCCTAGTAAAAGAATAGAAAAAGACGGTGATTATGAATAATCTCCAAATAATGCTTAACAACTTCGAAGAAGAAATCAGAAACGTTGATCTTCACATGAACATCCCCTCCAAAAACGAAGATGTTGAGGTCAGTGACACCACTCTCAAAATAGAAAATGCAGAGCTTAAGAGAATAGACCACTACATCTACCAAGGATAATGAATTTATCAAATAAATAACTCTAGGATGGTGAGCTCAGCCTTCAGAGAAAAAAAAAATCCCATTGGTCCAAAAATGAATGATATGCAAACGATGCATTCTCCCGATTGTCATCTATGGAGCTGAGACCAGGGACCTTTAAAAAAATTGCCCCTCTCACAGAAAACCATGCAATATACACTGGAAAGAATCATACTTAACATCACACGGAGAGATCACATAACATCAGACTATATATTAGAGGAAAATGAAAGGGGGATCAGAGATATAAAATCCATAAGAAAACTCAAATAGATATGGCTTGATATTTTCTAAATAATTCAGGCCCTGCACTTTCACCAATTTATAAAATCGTCAAAACTTTGCAAAAATCCCCAGTATGGCACTCACTTGCTCTGCTGCCGTTTGTTTGTATACTTTCAACATTTTATAAGTGAAACAGTGGAAGAAAGAATTACGAATAAGATGGGTAGATATCATATGTCTCATGGGGATTTTAGATTTCGGTAGTAAATGGATCTATCAACTGTTTTACATAGATATTGTAAGATTCTATGGTACAGATATCTCGATTGGGTTATGAATGCCGACATTAAAAACGTTTTTCGAAATTGTTTGATGAACTGGGCTAGAAAACTGGTAACCTATTCATGTATTTAATTAGTTGATGACAGAGATATCTTTTAATAGCAGAATGTTTCCCATTCAACGACTTTTATTTTACTGATTATAAAAAACGAATTCGGAATAAATACCAGCCTCACATCGATCTTTAATTTTTCACTTTTTTTCAGTTTTTATTCTTCATCAAATGTAACGGATATGAGTTAAAAGAAATCGTCGGTAAAGATTTGTTTTTTTAACCTTGCTGTTATCGTAGTTCCAATTTTTGGCTCTTTATGTCCATTAAACCCACAACTTTGTTGAAATGTATTGGGTTTTTTTTTTCAAGTCTTTCAAGGTTTTACGAAGGTGTTATTTCTTATATTTTGATATAGCAGCGAATGAAACGTTGATTTCATTTATCATATTTTTAGATAATTTTCTGGAACATA
>OY735201.1:54588566-54613566 GCA_963457665.1 Thysanoteuthis rhombus | reverse complement strand
TATATATATATATATATATATATATATATATGAATTGTACCACTGGCCAATGTAAACGTTTTTCTTCCGATGCAAAACTCTTTCTTGAATGATTGGCGGAACACTATCTTCACACCTCCAATTACACTCCTAAGCTTGCAAAATCATCAATGTTGGTATGGTTTGATACTCAGATGTCCATCGATTTCTCCGTCTATATATCATAGAAATTGGAGAAATCCGATCCTCTCCCTATACAGATGCGTGCACAACCACTATTTATATATATATATATATATATATATATATATATATATATATATATATATATATATATATATATATATCATTTGTCTTTATGTCTGCTATTGGACAAAAGCCTTTCTTATCTGTTGCCTCCCGACTGCGATTTAGCTGACCTTTGTTGCATCCTACCATCTTGTGTCTAGTCTTTTCTTACTGTGTTCACTGCTTCATAGGCAGTGTTCTGCCTCATCAGTTGCCATCCCATGTTGCTGAGTGTCCAGCCCATCTCCATTTGTCCTGCTTAATTATTTGTATGATATACCCCACTTGTCCTTTTGATGCATGTTGATATTTTTCAATCTTCTATGGTTATCCCTAGTATTAGTCTCTCCATAGCTCTCTGTGTGATTCTTTGTTGGTTCTCGGTTCGCTTTGTTTTGCATCCGTAAGTCATAGCTGGTTTCATGCATTCATCAGATACCTTCTGCTTCAAGAACATTGGTTAGGTGCTCTCCAACGTTTCTATGTATATCATGTTATTCCCAGCCTATTGTTTTGCGTCTTTGTCATCTTATTACCCGTCCCAGGTAAATGTATTTGGCAACCTCTTTGAGAGAATCACCTCTATTCTTATGGTCGTTTTGGGGACTTTGTTATTGAACATTGCTTTTGTTCTTGATCATCTTTTCAATCAGAGACGGGACTGCAAACGTGGGGAAACAACTGTACGAGGGATTATCTCGGAAACAGGTTTCATAGCCATTGTTCTACGGGACGCATACACAGGTACACACTTGTACACACACATACACCCATGTGTATTAAACAGAATTTGTATCAATGGATACATGCACTATAGGACTAACATACTTACATTAATCTCTCCCTCTCTCAATATAAATATATATATATATATATATATATATATATATATATATGTATATATATATATATATATATATATATATATATATATATATATATATATATATATATATATATATATACTGAAAAACAGAAGATGACAAATAGTTGGAAGGACATAGACAAGTCCTTCGATGCCTGCAACTATAGGGAAAAAAAACTTTAATTTATGTAACATATTTATAATTTTGGAGTATAATGATGTATACACGCATTTTTACATGAGCAAATGATAAGAGTTGAGAGAGAGAGAGAGGGGGGGCAGACAGCCAGAGACACAGACAGACTGATAGACAGAGACAAACAGGTGGGGGTCGAGACACAGCCTGGAAGAGTGAACGATTGATATTTACTGAACTTTTCCAAAAGCTAAAATGGGGGTAGATAAAGATAGAATGATTATGTTGCGCTCCTAGTTCCAAATTGGAAGAATTCACCTTCTTCAAAAATTAACATTCGAGATAGTATTTTTTTATGAGAAGACCAACTACTGTCAAACCAATGAAAAATATGCAACTATTGTCTTCACTCCGCTCTATAAATTTAATCTGTTGAACTTTTTCGATCTACAGATGACGAATACTTACGGCTTTAAAATGGAACTATTCCCAGAGTCATTTTCTTACATTAAGGAAAAAAAGCAAGGTAAGACTAGGGTTTGTAAGCTGAGTTTTGGCACTCATAAATAGAAAATAGAAATTGACAAATATATTTGATTTTCTATAAGGATTTCCTGGATATAAAAGAAACTCGTTTTAGGGTCTCGATCGATGGGGAGAAGATATTTTTATCAGCAAAATATTAACCTTTAAACGGAAGAGTCCATTGTCACGGAAGAAAGTTCCTTTATCGAATGTTCATGTGATGATTTAATTTACATTGGACGTAGCTGAAATTACTCAGGGGATAACAAATGTGAAGGTACATCTTACACAGCAAATATATTTTTAACAATGCATCTAATTAAGTGGTGAATATTAATTACATAGAACGATCCCATCATAGAGAGAACATTTGAGATCAAAATCTGGCATACGTTCAGGCTGAGAACCCCTACCCCCCGTAAAGAAAGTATGAAATAGGTTTCTCTGAGTGGTAATTGGACTTATTGACCCCTGTCAAGTGACTGTTTATCACTGCCAAAATAAAATACAATATATTCTGCCTTTTTCTACATGAAATTCCCGATGAACTTTTTCCTTTTTTTGTTTAGTGCAATAAAAGTAATTAAGAAACAATTTCTATGATTTTACAATCAGCTTGAATATGACGAACATCGAATTCCTTAATAATTGATAAGTATAATTTGAAAAGTTTATAAAAAAAGACTTCTTATCTTGTACTGCCTTATAGTCTCTCTCCTCCCCCTCTCTATCTCCCTCTCCCTGTCTCCCCCGTCTCTCTCTCTCTCTCTCTCTACAGGCGTTTATTTCTGTCTGTGTATGAGTCAAGAGAACAAAAGAAATCGAACTATAGATAGTAATATCTACACATTTATGCGTATGATTTGTTTGTATGTGTATGAGTTCACGTGCATGTGTGAACGTATGTGCACGTATTTGATTCAGGGGTATACGCGCAAGCAGTTTTTCACCGCGGGTTTCAACAAAGATTTTCCGGAAACTTCTATTTCTGTTGCAATGATTAAAGTGTATTCCTAACCCAACCTCCTCTAATTCACTGAACAAGTGGTATTGTTGAAAGAAAAAAGTACGACGTTTCTGTCTCTAACATATATTTGGACACTCTGTGAGAATCGAACTCACTCAAACATTGCAGATAATCGGGGAAACGCACTTGAGCACGAGGGTTTGGAGCAAGATCTTGATTGATTTGATCCTAATTTATCCAAACAGGAGGATTTTGCTGAACTTTTGAATAAATCACTGTAATCTTGCTTTTTTTTTTATTTCGCTTAGAATCGAAGGTTAGTCACTGACGTTGGGAAGAAATTCACACTTAAATCAGACACCCAGGTTTTGCTTCATCATATGAATTCTAATATATGGTTTTCAGCGTTTTCCTACGATTTTTTCATATCTAAAAAAAAATCGTTCCCGATAATCGTTTAAGCTGATACTGTTGTGGTATGTGTAAGACAGTGGATCGATAAGTTCGTAGCCTGACACACATATTAGTTGAATCTTGATCCTAAAATTCCGGTGAGTTATGATCGATCCATGTGATTGATTGAGCAGCATTGGATTAGGTGCATTGACAAAAAAGAAAATTGGATTACAAAATCATAATTCTTGGTGTAAAAAAAAATACTTTTTTCTTCATTAGTTTGTGCAATTATTGATGAACCTACGCACAACTTGGTGTGCCAACGTGTATTTCTGGGCCGAAGTCTGCAACGTTAAGAACAGCAGTTTGAACGCATGAAGCAGAGGAAATATATTATTATTACTATCATTTATTTTGCATGAAATTCTTTATGGTGTGAACTTCGGGTTTAATGGCTATTATATTCAATTGAAAAAAAAAAGAAGAGATTTACATGATTATTAAAATCAATTTTTCGTTTCCCATCAAACGTCTGTCACAGAGACTAAGTTTTCGAATACCTAGCTGTTATAGACACCAGATGGTACATTTAAAAATCAAATCTTATTTGTGAAGAGCTGATCAATTATTGTGATGAAATCAATAGTTTAACGTCGTGATGAAAATATCAATACTATTGGTGTCTATCAACACCTTTTTCCAAATTAAAAGTATATTTGCACTTTCCCGATCACTCGATAAAGGATGATATCAGAAGGTGTACGCTTTTACTTAGTAAAGCTTCATTCAATTTATATCTACACAAAGTCTCAGGGGGATTCTTCTATGCTAGACAGGCCAACGGATCAGAAAGAGTTTGGTTATGTTTTGACGGCAGATATTTCATTTAATAAAGTGGTTTCATTGTTTTCTGTGTCATTCATCCGCCTTTCGTTACAAACTTCGCTTTATAAAGTTTATGCTAAATTACTATTAGTGCTTATCTGTGACAGTTGCTGCAATTTTAAGTGTTCCCTTTTTAAGGTGTGCATGCCTGTGCAAAGCTGGTAATAGGCCAAGGCAAGATTAAAAATATAGGCCCCATCTTAAACTGCCAATCAAATATTATTCATCCATGGGTATATACATGGACATATAGTATACATGATGTACTAATAAGTTAGACTACAGAATAAAAGAAGAAAGGACAAATTGCAGAAAACTTAATGTTAATCAATCTTATTCAAAATGTAAAAATGACAATTTAGTACAATTCTGTTCAAAATACAGAAATTAGAATTGCAGAAGTATTTGCCTTGGAGAGCAAGGTCCCTCGATATTTTATACCGATGCCGGCTGGCCAAGCTGGCCGCACCTCTGTTCTAGCTTATATATGTTGGCAAATGCAGAATGAGGGTGTATCAATCAATTTGATTATTTAAAAAAAAAAGCAAAACAGACATATTAAGGGCCAGTACTTATTACAAAGATTTCAGTTTAACGTTTGACCTACATAAATTTCAGACTTGCATATAGTAATGGTGCCATTGTAAACAAAATATCGATTTCAATAAACGAGAGTGTGTCCATGATCGTCAGTCACCTGTACGCATCAAATGCCGTGTGTCGATAATAACGAAAATAATGTTTGCTATATTTTTTGGCACTTGTTTATAAACAAAACAAGTTGAAATATTCTCTTGATGTAGACGTTGATGGTCTTTGGTAAATGGAGATAAATGGAGAAAATATTGCCATACTTAATCTTTTACAATTAAGAAATTTGAAATTAAGAATAAAAATTGAATATATAATATCTTAAGTATATATATATCTCCAATTAAATATATGAGTCCTTGATAATTTATATATAAACCTTGATTAATTACGCTCTTTTTAGGCAACTATCGTACTTGGTAAGAATAAATGGAAAAAAAATTTCAGTAATATTACTCGCCTGCTTTGTTTGTAGATCATTGTAAGTATCTAACAATGTATTACTGTTAAAGTGTGCATTGCTCCATATCTGTTAGCGTTATTCCTGATGATAGCGTCTCTCATACCACAGGTGTTTGCATAATTGTATTACACACACACACACACACGCACACACACACGCACACACACACACACACACACACACACACATATATATATATATATATATATATATATATATATATATATATATATATATATACATATATATATATATATATAGTAGAATGTGGATTCGCTACACAAACTAGCTCATCGCCTGGTGAGGCCCGAAGAGGGCAGAAACATGAGCTAGTTTGAGTAGCGAATCCACATTCTACTATCTATTTCCAGCTCTACTCTAAAACAACTCAACTCCATGAGTAAAAAGTTATATGTATCGAGCACTCTATGAAATAAATCCATTTCATTTCAGAAGTTGCTTTATATTATTGATATATTATTATATTGTTATACAGCTAGCCTTATATGTACCACACACACACACACACACATATATATATATATATATATATATATATATATGTATATATATATATATGTATATATATATGTATATATATATATATATATATATATATATATATGTAAATCACTCATCCTTTATTCAACCAATCCTAGCGCCATTTCCACATTAAGATAGGCCAAATTACGCTAGAATTATTTTCTGTTGTTAAACAGAGAATGTCTTTTGTTTGTCACTAAATATAAGCTGCCATGCAACCAATGTTTTGGTGATTAATTAAAACATTGGGAAAAAATTAAACTAATGAATAAGTTACTTCCCCTACCTTTTGATCGGCAGTGATCACGAAAAAGTTCACATGAAAAAACAAACTAATAAGTGCAAATGCTGCCGGACAGAAACTAAGGGACCAATCTCGCATAAACTTAAATAGCAAAATGGATCCACCCTCTTGGAAACTATTCAGAGAGAAATTGAAAACGATTAGGACTAAATGTTTGAATTTTCACCCCTTTGAATCCATTGGTGTGGCCTCTGATTCATACATAGCCAGAGAGCCATCAAGACCAATTCAAAACTGAAGAAACCTACGTGAACAGTTTCGATGACAGTTCTAGTGGACAGTTTCTAATATACACAAGTGTTAATACAGCAAACTAATTCGGTTATCTGTTATCTGGCGGTTTCCAAATGTCTGCGTAATTTCAAGTGGGCTGACACAGAAAACACGATTTATTAACGCTTGATGCTTAATGCAAAAAGTTAAAACGTTAATAATCTGGTACAGCCTTGTTATGAGTAGACTTGCAAGAAACTATCTCAAGTGAGTCCGTACTTGGGGAAATCGAACTTACTGATATTTCATAGTATATCAATAGTATCACATCTCATAATTTGATCATTCAGGAAGTTATCATCATTGTGACGTTTTTGACACCTTTTTTTTCTTTAATAATGTGGCCATTTGTATAAAACTGTTTCTCTTATTGGTAGATTCTTTTCATCAACGCGTAATTTTGAATATTTTTAGATATGTGGAAACAACTCTACATGGAAGACTACCATAGATCGTTGATTGGATTGATGATCTTGCTGTCCGTTACTGGTGTAGTGTGTGTGATCATAAATTGGTGCAATATCACCAACTTATGAAGAATAAACTCAGATTAATTCAGATCTACATTAAACCTACCCTTTACCACCATTCAGATTGAAGTGATTCGGCTAAAATTTGGATCAAACCCAAACAAATTTATATCTATCAGCTGGACCCTTGGAAATTCCTAAAGAGTATACGACTAAGATTATTCTTATCTCATGGTCAATTTCTCACCCTTTGATAGTACTTTCTCATTCTCTTCCTTGTCCCTTCTTCCAATCTTTAATGCCTGTCCATGGCTTTATCAAAATGTTATACAAACACAGATCAGTTTCATGTGCAAAAAACGAAGAAGAAAAAACAACAAGTATTTTTTTTTGCAACCTCTGTTTCATCTTTCTTTAGCTCTATCCCTCCATGAAAAACGAAATCTGTCCCAATTTTTAACGCCTTTCCATACCTAACTCCTCTTCAATACTTCTGCCCGTTGTCTATCAAGCCAACAAGCCCGTTAATAATCATTAACCCAGAGAGAACATGTTTCAACAATATTTTTGGGTTAAGGGAATTCTCATATTCTCTAAGCACTATGCCTCAGCCCTTGGCTCCGACCACACTGATCTTCGTAGAAATTTGAAGTATTGCACGTATACTCCGCTCGTGGACTAGGGAAAACGATATTTTGCACCCTTCTCTCACAGAACTCAGTTTTAGAGAGTGGGGGTCGATCTAAAGGTAAGTTTATCCTACGTTGATCTCTTAGTTCGCATCGAACTGAATTCAACCGTTTTTTTTTTAAATTCAGGCTTTCCAGCGATCACCGTCCAATAACCTTCTATATATCTGGAATTGGTACTGGAGGACACGGAGGGGTGCATAGGGACAGTTGTAAGATGCTGTCGTCTAAATGGTTAGCAGAGCGGAAGGTTTTGATATTTTTGTCGAAACCTAAATTTTCTGAGTTTTCTATGTATTTGGAAATAGCACTGGGTCGGATTATTAATCGGTATAGAACACACCGTCCGTTGTAGGGACTAGAAATTTTGCACACATACTCCACTCAGGGACTATGGAAAACATTTCTTTTGTATCGTTATTTTTATTCCCTCCTCGAATAGATTTTCAGAGTGTGTTCAGTCAGCAATGTAAATTTATCTTAAATTGATTCCTTAGACAGTGTCCAACAGAAATCACGTTTGCTTATCCATCTATCATCAATCTTTCATGTATCTGGATTCAGTACGGGGATGGAAGGCCAGAATGGCCAAATAAAACTTCCAAAGAGGACACTTGAGCCTTTTATTCCCAACCTGGGAGTCAACAAAACAACAGAGGTTGGGTAGGGTTGCCATTTCCAAATTTCCCTGAATGAGCATATCGCCTGTGTTGCATATTGACACTTACTGTGTAAAATTTGGCAGGATTTCTGTTCTGGCAGTGAGAAAAAAAGTCTCATTTTTAATGGCAGTGCTTTGAAATCGAAACGGGGGTGTGGTGGTGCTTTTAAACGAATGGACATCACAATGGTATTTTTTGTCAGAATTGTAAACACTGGGGGGTCAGGATTTATGAAATCCCCTGACACTCTTGTCTTCTTATATCTTTCTGTCGTCCTCATCCCTTTCCCTCACCACGATGTGCATGTGTGAACATACACATATGAACTCCTGCACACATAGACACACACACACACATATATATATATATATATATATATATATATATATATATATATATATATATATATATATATATATATATATATATATATATATATATATCCTTTCACCTATTCCCTTCATTTTTATCTGGCTCTCTTACATTTCCCCTCTCAAACCTTGTTTTCCCGAGTACTATTCCCTTTTGTTATTCCCAGTTCATTCCCATATAACATTAATATGTCGGATTCTCACTCAGAAAGGATAAGTAATGATAGGTCAGAAAGGACTGAGAACTAGCAGATACTATACTCTTTTCTTAGGTAGAAAAGCGTATCGGTCGTACATTCATATAAGCAGCGTAATAGTCTTGAGATGTAAATGATAAATTTCAAGCCATGAGCAAGTGTTTTGGATAAGAAAGGAGCACATACGACTAAGTTGAGCAGCTTTTAAAATCGATTTTTAATCACCAATTTTCATCAAATATACAAATTTGTGGTTAGAAGTTTTGAGTCGAGCCAACACAGCAAGGAATCTTTTATTGCAGGCAATCGTCTTTTGTTTCTACACGCCATTTCCTGCGGTGACTTCTCCAAGTCTTCATCAAGAAATTTGCATCATTTCATTTGTGATCTCAAACTGATCTGAACCCTTGTTTAACTCACCGGCGAACTTTGCTTGAGCGTATTACAAACCCATTTACTGGAAACGACTCAGCGTTATTTTGATTATTCACATCCCACTCACTAACAGACCCTTCATCAAAGTGGGCAATGGCTGTAACGACTTTTTTTTCCACAATTATTACTGCCTTCACGTAGTGGTGGGTGAAGGGTTTGTCCAAGTAATCACTCATCCACATTTTTCTTTGTTAACCACGGTGGTATGCTGGGAACGTGTCAATTTCTGTCAAGATATCTCACGTTGGAACAGAGTGCGGAGATGTAGATATATATCTTGCCCTGGATAATTAGCGTGAAGGGAACTAGGGTAGACAAGTCGGATAAGATATTGGTTTGTCGATTCCGCTTTATGTGCAGAAAATCGTTTTACTGTTGCACATGACAACAGAAACCAGCAAATTTGAGGTTCTCAACCAAAAGAAGAATCATCCCTTGAAATAGTGAAGTTTCAGGGATTCTTGAGAGAATGGTTGCGCTATTTGGCTAATTAGATCTGTTGAAACATTGATCTCCCTGCACTAATAGCATATTTAAATTACATTTTATCTTGAAAAAAAATAACCTGAATAAATGTATATATGCTAACAAAGAGAAAGATCGTACATAATATGCATTTCATTTGTAACTAGGATATACCAGTCAAAAATGGCGGTATTATTTATCGATGAATTGGCAACACAGAGGCAGAAGCCAATTTAGTATCATTTGTTATGTAGTAAGTGTAAGTTGTATAAGAGTCTAAACTTAAATCAAACTGTTTTAAATGGGCAATGGGACATCAATAATTAAGAAGACCTGTAATGAAAGTAAAATTGATCTCGATATTGTTAGCAATGAGAAAATAGAAATCTAAAATACTGAAAATATAACTGAATTCATGAAGAGAAAAAAGTGTAATATTAGTTTATACAGAAAAATAATTATGTAACATAATTCTAGCTCAGGAAATGAATATACGAATTTTTATAATACATGATTAATTATTGTGGCAGAATCTGACAGAATTAGTCAAGAAATAAAACGGGAGATATGAGCTTAAAAAATCTATTTTTATTAAAAAAAAAAAATGAAACTCATCATCATAAAAAAGTATCTCTTACTAAAAAAAGAAAAAACAAAATTCAAAGGGGAAGAAACCGAAAAAATCATTCTCAATCAGGAGACTTTAAAGAGAGATTTTACTTACTGTTTCCTGTAGCGGTGATTATGCATGAAAAATATCTTGGAGGAATAATTTTTCTATCTTTTTAAATAAAATATTCAGTAAGATCTCAAACGTAAAACAATATATGTAAATTGATAGAGCTTAAATGAAATCAGCAATTTCCCAGGGCAAAAAAAAAAGAGGGTCAATTTTTTAGCGTTGGGAAATCTCCGAACATTTTAGTATTTCTTTGAAAGTGGGTTAGGGGTTTGTTTCTGTTGAAAGTTTTAGGGTAGGGTCAATAGATGTCTAAAGTAAGAGTTGGAAAATTGCTCTAGGGTTAGGGCTAGTAAATAGATCTAGAGTTAATAGATAGATTTGAGGTCAGTGTTTCTAACCTCCCAATTGGCATTGTTTTGTTACCTGGAAATTAAATCTACCAGAGAGTCATTATCAAAATTACATAGCCCTTATTAGCCATTCAAAAATGGTCGAAATAAAGATGACTGTACTTAATGGAATGATTGCAACGTGTATTCAATTTTTTTCTTTTGTTATTTGCGGCACCAAACCATGATACATTATCATAACAATTGGTGTTATTTTTTATTTAAAAGAAAAGTTTTCCAATTCCGATTTTTCATTATTAATTGAACAACAGTAGCAGCTAAAAAAAAAAAAACGATTTATAGTATTATTTAGCATATGTTTCTTAGGCTATTGAACATTATCTTTTATCGACGTCAAAAAATATAATATGTACTTGATCTATTATCATACTTATATTTGTGAAATTTTGTTACGATTTTTGCCTCCTCCACCCAAACAGCAAGGAGTTGAGCGTTGAATACATTTCAAAGAGGTTCTATGTAGTACAAGACTACCCCACTGAACTGGATCCCAAGTTGATGATTCTAATATGGAAACGCTATTAAGTAATTTGAGAATATTTATTCTGTTATTCTTTGGAATAATTTTTGACATAATGTCGAGTTCAGATGACATTACATTTTGTGATTTTTTTTCACATATCAATTCATTTTAGAGAATAAGTAATTTTGAGGGTGATCAGGGGTTTTTCTTCATGATGTTACCAAATTGGTTTTCCAAAACTTAAAAATTATGCATTCATAATGTGGTAATTTTTTTTTCACTTTCACGTATCGAAATTGAGTAGCATTTCTTACTTTCAAAATCCGACGGAGAATTTTCCGTTTTTCCTTGGCAGAGCATTTTCTCACTTTTAAGGATCATTATTGATGAGGGGGATTTTCTTTTCACTTTCGAAATCGAGAATCTCTTCTTTTTCTTCAAGTTTTCAGGGTCATAATCGGGGTGATAATTTTTTTTCCTGGATCAAAAAGAACTTTATTTCATTTTTACTGGTCAAAATCTGAAGGGAATTTATTTAAATTCATTTGTCAAAATCGAGAGGGGATGTTTTACTCCACTCTGGAGGGGGGGGGGTCACAATCGATTTGAAACTTTTTCTTTGTTTTTGAAAGTCAAAATTGGGTCGAAGGAATATTTTTTTTATCACTTCACAGATCAAATTTGAGCTGGAATATTTTTTTACTTCTAGGAAGAGGGTAATTCTTCCATATCAGGGGTCAAAAACGAGGGGGACTTATTTTTTCATTAATCTTTTTTGGTGTATAAGCAAGGGTGAACAGTGTCATAATGTTTGCAATAATTTTCTCCCCAGGCAATGTCAGGTATATTGCTAGTTAGAAATGAAATAAAAAAAATTGTGAAAATATCAGATCGCCTATGGCAAAGGTAATAGAAGGTTTTACGAACCGCACAGACGTCGGGATTTGAAAAAAATTAGAAAATGAGGATTCATCTCTAAGTTTTGCAGATACGGATAGCTGGAAAACGGCTTTGAACCTTGTCTCCCAATACCTCCAACCATCTATATATTATCACATACTATACAAATTGAGATATGAAACTCGAAACTAGGACGATTGAATTATCAGATACCTCATCATGCCGATGTATAAATAAACCCGTGTAATGATAAAACAGCAATAGGTACAATTTTTAAGAATGAAAGGAAGTGATATTAAAAAAATGTATTCTCGCCAAAAGTGTAAGAATCAAAATAAATAAATGAAAAAAAATGTACTCTATTCATTAAAAATAAAAAGCGTAATAGATGAGCTAATTAAATTGTTGGGTTGTAGTTAAGGACAGAAGACAACTCATGGGAAAAATATCTAAATATGCATATAAAAACATATCAAAGCAGCTTTATCATTCACGGAATAACTTATCCTCCGAACTGTTTAGTAAAATATTGTTTACCGTATCAATATTCAAAAGAATAGTCATTAATAAATCTTTTTTTGTTTGAAATAACAGTTCACACATGTATCAATAAGATCAGTTGCAATTTGTAGACTTTGATGAAGTTTAAAAAGTTTTTCAGTAATTTTTCAACATATATCTTTTTTGCGTGTTTAAACTGACTAATTTACCACCAGTTCAAAACAAAAACACGGATAGAAAAATTACCCAATCAGCGAATCCAAAATTAACAAACAATTTTTAGAATCAGGAAGTATTTGGGAATGAGATACTGAAAAATAAGGCTGGGTGCCATTGCCAAAACATTTTTAGAACTTGCAAGAATATATTGTTTTAGGCCAATATATAAAGACAAACAACTAATTGCCTTGAAACTCCACATTCAAATACACTGTTTTTTTTTTGTCTAGATTAGAACACCAACCTTCTCGACAACAAAGATTTCTTTTGGCATATATGTCCAAGCTTAAAATAGTGCAAGCCAACAAGCTGTTATTCCAAATATATAAACCAGAGTGTGTTTGACTGTCACTCTAAAAAGCGCACCTTAACATGGGTATATCCCGACCAAATTAGGAATACCTAATCGATGCACCAGGATGGATGGTAAAAAGACGGTTATGAGAAAAAAAACAAATGTCTGAGTGTTGTAGAGAAGAGGGTTCTGTTTTTCTACATAGCTATAATACCAAAGTGGGAACTTTCTGTCCATAAACATTTTCTTATTTCATGTTTATACACAAAGTTTAATATAAAGGTAAATCCCTGCCACCTCAAGATTTCAACTGTGAATGGATACTGAATTTTCCAAGTATTCACTAAATCCATAGGGGATTTAACAGAAAAAAAGAATTAAAGTCTTTAGTCAGTTGAGTTTTTGTTCTTTTAAAGAGTTGAAAATGAAGGGATACTTTTCCTCCCTTCCAATGAGTCAAAAATAAAAGGAGACTTCAAGGGGTCAAATGGGATCTCAAGTCTTCTTTACCTATTTCAGGATATCAATAGGAAAGCGATACCTTTCCACGGTTTGGGGTTTCAGAAGAGTAGGGAAACTTGTCCAACTTCGAAATGTCAAATTTTAAGGAGGACTTTCTTCCCCTTTAAGCCTTCAGTACTAATATGCGACTCTCCTTAAATGGTCAAAAGTAAAAGGAGACGTATTTCCTTTTTCTCAGGGGTCAAAATTGGAATAAAAGTTTCCGCTATTAAGGGGTTAGATTGAAGTCAAAATTAATTTTCTCTTTTCAGTGGTCAGAAAAGAAAGCAAGCTTTGTTTCTCAATAAGTGGTCAATAGTGAAGAGAAGGTTTCTTACAAGTCTGAAACTTTTACAATTTTTTATACACCTGAGTAGTTTACCTGGCATAGATAGGCACTTCAGCTCCTTGGTGTATTAAAGTTTCCAGGGTCTTGGAGGGGGATCCTGTTGACTATATAATTATAATGCCAAAGTAGAAGCTTTTTTTTCATCATAGATTAATGCCTCCTTGTTTTATATGTTTAGATAAACTAAAGAGTCAAAAGTATTGGGAATAAACACCCCTTTTAGAGGTGAAAAGTGCAAGGACTCTTTTCTCTATTCAAAGGGTGAAAAGTGATAGGAGACTTTTGCCCCTCGTCAAAGGGCCAGTATTAAATGGACCCCCCTCCAACGCATTTCAAGGTCAAAATTGAAGGTAGACGTCTCCTTTTAAGGGATCAGAAGTGAAGACAAAACTTTTCCCCACGGGTCAAAGGTAAAGGCAGAGTTGAAATTGAGGGGTTGACTGAATGCTATTTTAAAACAAGCCTTCGGTCCTACATAGGGGGCCCCCATACGCTTTATAAACAGAACTCAACAGATATTATACAGCAAATACTCTCCCTAAATGTTTAGGGGAACTCAAAAGCAGCCAAGCCTCCCGGCTCTCAAAATCTCTGGCAAAAGCTCTGATTTGAAGAAAGCTATTTTACGAGCATGAAAGCTCAGAAACTTCGCAGTTGGTAGTGATAAGTTAAAAAGATTTGAAAAAAAAACAAAAAAAACGATGATCAAGGACTAAGTTAATTCTCTCGCCTAATTCTTGGACAGTAATCACCAGAAAGAGTCCGATTTTTCAAAACTTGACATAGACTTACACTGCAAATGTCTTTTTAAGACATAAGAAATGAATAAATCCTGAAATGTTCAGCCCTTAGCGCCGTACATAGCCAGCTGAACCAACTTACAAACTGAAAAAAAAGCCATGTTCTGGTAACAGTTCAGGTTGACAGTTTCTAATAATAGTTAATGCTCCGTGTAGATCTTACAGTATCGATGAGACCGAAGCTTCATGTAAATATATGCTTTCCTCTTTTTACATAAGTACATAAAACTAGATGGTGATTATCATGGTCCTCTTCATAATATTCCATTTTGTCTACATCGTGGATGCTACTGTTAAGATTAAGGTTAGGAAATCGGTTTACTATAGTTACGGTGTAATTGAAAAAAGAAAGTGTACTCACTCATATGGTAGGCACTAATAATTTTCTTAAGTTTCACATTTCTAGCATGTGCGCTTCTCAGACACTTGATTAGAATAAACCTAGAATTAGGATGCATGGAGCCTATATAAAAAAAAAAATGTATGTTTTTCCCAGCCTGTATCTGTCGATGAATTTTTCACTTGATATGGTTACATGAGGGTTTGTATTACCGTGTCCCTACATGTGTGAATATGCATGAATCCCTTTTTGCATCCTACTCTCTATCTCAGTCTGTCTGTCGGTCTGTCCGTCTCTCTCTCTCTCTCTCTCTCTCTCTCTCTCTCTCTCTCTCTCTATATATATATATATATATATATATATATATATATATATATATATATATATAAACGTAAAGAGAGAGGCTTTAAAAATGCTTACTCCAGTTCATGATAATATGGAACAGAATATATATATATATATATATATATATATATATATATATATATATATATATATATATATATATATATATATATATATATATATATATATCCACAATATGCATGTGTGTGTTCATGTATATATAGATATAGAGACTTAAAATGTGCATACACATTGTTTGAAAAGATTGATTGAAATTCAGCATTGCTTTTAATGTTACTACGAGTACTACCATGTAGTGTGTGGTAGGTGAAAACGAGATTAGCTAAAAAATAACCATTGTGCAGGTACTGTGATAGATAGATATAAATGCATTTTGGTCGACGGACAGACACTCATGCAGATAGATAGGTTGTTAGGATCGTATCTTTCCAAATATGTAAGCACTGGATTTTATTATTAGCAATTGCATTTTAAGAGTTGAGGCAAATCAGTGCCTATCTATTTATGAATACAGAAATTTGCAAAATCTGGAATGCATAAATTTAATTTCATATTTATGAGCAATTCTTTGACTCCGCATTACCGTGTGCTCAGCCGCGCCTACGCAACTCCTCATCTACCTGAGCTAAGAATCGTCATCTACTTCCACAGGCGTTAATCTATGCTTGGGTGCGTTTTATACAGTCGAGAAGAAAGTAAGCTCTGTTAAGTACATGTCTCTATGGATGAACGTACAGGCATTGAACTCGTTTGCCTTTATGTGAACGTCGGTGTACTTTAAATTTTTTTTTATCATAGTTTGACTGTGTATTTGGCTTAGCTTACAGGCACAGAAGGTGGTAAGAAGATTGTGTTCTCCTGTGGGGATGGTTTGGCTGCCTTGAAAATTAACTTCTTAAATACTTGATTTTAAATGGACTCCAGCATTGGGATCTTTTGGGAACATGCTATCATGTTACACCCAGAGCAGATCATTATATATATATATATATATATATATATATATATATATATATATATATATGTGTGTGTGTGTGTGTGTGTGTGTGTGTGTGTGTGTGTGTGTGTGTGTGAGAGAGAGAGAGTGGCTACTCACCTGATCAGATTTTACTTCAGTTTTTGCGATGAATTGTTCAGCCTTTTGTTTTAGTGTGTTTGGGTGTACATTCTATCATCATTTTTAGGTTTGAGGGTTTGTTCGTACTTCGCCTGAGATATTACTGTGCGACAATATACGTGATAATGCTGTTGCCACAATTAGTTGAGTCCGTTTGCCTAAATGAGTACAGATATCTCCCCATTTAGGTAAGTTCAATTCATGCCACTTTGCTTTTAAGAAGTACAACAATTGTTTGAACTGAGTCTGTGAGCGTATGTGCCTTTTCATGAATTGTTTTTTGCACCCTTTGCAAGATGGGTTTTAGAATATCAGCAAAGCCCAAGAGAGCCCGTATTTGTGTTACACTTGGCATAAAATTGTCTGATATAAGGGAATGGTATTTTTGAATCCGGGAACGCTGAAAGATTTACCCTCCAAAAAAATGTCAATTGCTTGCGAAATGTTCCATGGGAACTCTTTTCTTTCACATGGTGTGATAAAGCAGTGTTTACTCTCGGTTTTTTTTTAATATTTTGTTGATTATACATGAATTGAAATCTGCAGGGGAAAAATATGTTTTCATCCAAATAAACATTACATGAGACATTATGCCATCAAAATATTTTCCCAGTGTTTTTTTTTTAATATGAAACGCTTATCTATATGCCATAGAAAAATCATCTGCTACATTTGATTTAATAAGCTGAAGCATAGGATATGCTTTATTCATCGATAAATAAAAATTCAATATGATATTCCTGATACTGACGATATCAATGTAGGTGAAAGCAACAGCATCAAATGTGATGGTTGGTTATCAGGGTAAAATAAGGTCAGACAGGATCTACTGTTCTATTTAGCCACAGTAGCTCAGACAGTAGAGTAGTTGTTGTACATGGGCAGGCTTTTCAATGTAAAAGGAATATGACTTGGAGTCTCACCAAACGTTCACTCTTTATACCAGTTCAGCATTGTTTATTGATGACCGTCGAATTTCAACTGAAATTAGGATGAAATTAGACCTACTAAAATTTGGATTAAAAAAAATAAGTAAGGATCGATTGTGCAACACCAAATTTTTCAAGTTACAATTTGGAATCAAGTCGACAGTAACACAAAGGCTTTATGTATAAGCTGGATTAATGGTTTTTTTAAACAAAAACAAGAACAAAAATTCGGTGAAGTGTGTTCAAATATAAGAACGGCTGGTTGTGTTCATTTCTATCTAATTAATATTGGGATGGTACCAGTTCTTTACTTACACTATTTGTTACCACATGTCTTGAAGTGGTTATGATGGTTCAATGAAAAGGGAACTACAGCAGCTCAAGAATGTCTTACTGATGTTGCCACTATATAACTATTTTGTGGAGGGAATGAGCATTACCAAATAACTTCCAATAACTCCCTAAAATATCCAAAAGGTAAAAAGGTTCAATAACATACTGCTTATAGAAGCAAACAAAAAGCTACCATGAAAATCAACCGACACTGTAGTATAAACTTCAGTTATCAGGAGATTAACACATCCTTTGTTTTGTTTTTTTGAGCAAATATCATCTTCCTATTCATATTGCAGAGGTGGGGGGTTGAAAAAGCTAACTTGAAACTAATATCTAGAATTTCAGAGAGTCATCTGTTACAAAGAGAGAACTGATATAATTGTTCTATAACTGATCTAGCAAACAACAATTATTGCTTTGTGCCACAATTTTGATGCAATGTAAGGATCAAATTCATTTCGATGGGTCCAAGTCAAAATCTTAGATAGTTATCAAACCTGGCTTCGTCTCTTATAGAGTCATTTTAATTGAGCCCAATGCGAGGATTAAGCTTGTTCCACTCGCAGTAGCCAGTTAGATTAGTCGGCGTCCTGAATATTTACTAAACTGCACTTCGTTTTACGAGAGACCATAAACATGTGTAAGGGCAGGCACTTTGTAAGAATCAGAATCACTAGTAATGAATACATATTAACACTTTACATGGTGTAATGTATGCACCCTAGTTGTTCGCAATTTGGCACAAACAAGGCCATGGTAATGAGTCATCGATTGAGGCTTGAAATTATAACACTTCAAATGGTTTGCTGGGCTAGCATGCTAGAGTTCTCCCTATAGCAGGCCTTCTGCGGACTTATTAGTGTGCGTGTTTGGGTGTGGTTATGGTATTGATACTGTGTGGCTGAAATCGCTTGTATGAATAACGGAATACTGGTGTGATTACATTTGATGCAAGGAGTAATTTGTTTAATCCGTTTTTTTTTTTCAAATTACGACGGAAGCCGTTTCAAAATAGAGGGAGATCAAACTCATGGAAGAGCATTTATTTTATTCCGTCAGCTCCAAAGTACGCAATCGTGGATGGTTTGCAAGTATTTATAAAGTGAAGAGAAGCATTCGGTTCGATAATTTTGTATCAACTTCAAAAGTATTATGTAACACTTTCATTTAACGAACATGCATACGTAACTGCATGCTCACATACAAAAGCATATATTTAGACATTCGATTTTTTTCTCTCTCTTTATACATATGTGTACGTGTGTATACGTGTTTGTACATGTGTTTGTGTGTTAACTTTGTGTGTGTGTGTGTGTGCATGCAATGAAAGGAATATGAAGACAAAAGAATATATTTGGACACATCGAATTCAAAATGTAATAATTGTTCTAAAATCAGAAATAAATTTTCACCAGATGGCACGCAGCTTTTCTTGGCTGAAAAGAAAAAAAAGACACATAACAACAAAACCGACATCATCACACATACATGCTAATCACTAAATGTTCTCTCTTGCAAAAACTTACATGCACACACACACACACACACACACAAAAATATGCACACAATATGTTTACATATATATATGCATTAAAATCCATCTGAAAAGTCGTGTTAGCTATCAGCAGTTATATCAAAATGCACAATTGCCTGGGATTTGAGGAATATATTTCAAGCCTACGCGTGTTCAGATGTTGGCAGTCCTAATTCAAAACTGGTCTTTTCCTTGACTGCCTACAGTACAGATTAGGCACTCCTCTTTAGTTTCATACACTAAATTGGTACGCTGCTTATCTTTCACGAAGTATTTCTCGACCACACTCTCTGTTTTAATGTGTCTTCAATTATCTATATCTAACAATATAAAACACACACAAACACACACATACACACGAACATGCACACACACACTCACACACATATATGTGTGTGTGTGGGTGGTATGAATGCTTAACAGAATTAGTATTTGGGAATTTCTTTCGACGCTTTTTCTCAAAGCAATTATTCAGATTATAGTTTCGCTTTAAATGTGTCATGTCTATTAGATTGAAAGTGTTTTATGACGTGAAAGAGGAATTTCTTTAATACACTCTGCTGTTTCCTATTGTCCGTGATACTGCTTTCTATGAAAAGGTCATTTTCAATTAATAAATATATTTGTCACTGGTTTTTTTTTCAATCGTAAACTGTGAAGCTTATACTAAACAATGGCAAGTCGTACGCAATGGTTTTTTCAATTACAAACCTAATAATTTAAGTCTTCCTTCACATTTTTTTTTAATAATGTGCTTTTTATAAATGTCACAATGGGCGGATAGTGTTTAATTTCTTTTTGAGTCCATTGTAAAAACATATTACTGGATATTAGATTAGTTCCTTGTTTCCAACTTTAATCATAACTATCTATTTCTCTACCTACAAGCTAACCTACATCTACTTATTCTCCTGTAAAAATACGTACGCATCGAGTCTCCTCTCTATAGCTACGCTTTCTCTTCATGTTACATTCTGGTCGCTATATTTTTTTATTTATTCGTCGTGATATATTTATGTTCGTATAATCTTTTTAGTTAACAAGTAGTGAGTACATTCACATATTACAAAACGATGTACACGTTTCATGAATCGTTATGAAGTTCTCAAATTGAATCTTTATGTTACTTACTTCTCACACAAATGTAGACATATTCAATACAGCTCGTAAAAGATGTAGAAACAACAGAAGCGCTCACATGCTACCATATATCGTTATAGCTAAATTGATCTTTTTTTCAAAATGAAGCGCAGAGAACATATAAACCGTAGAATTTCAATATGAGACCGAAATAATCTTTAAAAAGAATATCAATATTATAAAACGCCAAACATCAATCGATATCGGACAGATCAACAACTATTGCTTATATGAATAAGAACTGTTTTTGAAATCAAACTTATATTTATTGATCAAACCTGAAGAGAGAAGCTAAGTACGTAATTAAATGTTGGTCCTTTATCGAGCAGAGCTTCCGCTTTGACTTTCCTCTTAATTCAATATGGTTGTTTTACAGACTTTTTGAGGTGGTCCATGGTTCGTAGTAGTATTTGAATTAAGTTTATTATACATATATGTTCTACCCTCCGGCTTTGTCAAAGTAGCATTGCTAAAAGAAATATAGAAATATCCTAAGAAAATATATAAATGACTTCTTTGGAAAAGTTGATAGTCAGAACATATAAGTAAGAAAAATTTGATCGAAATACAACTATTTTCTGTATAGCCCATTCAATAATAATGTTGGATATCGTATCCATATAATCTCTCTCTCCCCCTCTCTCTCTCTCTATATATATATATATATATATATATATATATGTATATATATATATATATATATATATATATATATATATATATATATATATATATATATATAACAAAATACATTTGCAGTTTATTATGGTGTAACATTGAGTGTTGGTCACATGGGCTCTTGGTTGTCAGTGTTAAGGAGTCCCTCATGTTAGGGGGTTAGTAACCAAACGGTTAATATTACCTTGTTAATGATTATGAGAGACCTTTTGGATTGCCAATGTGCTCGCATACCAATTATTTTCTCTGTCAGCCATATTAGAATACAAGAGGCTAGCCATTTCGTCAAGTTTTCTGAAGCAATATGATAGCATTCTAATTTCATAGACTCCTGTATTTGACCTACCCAAGAACTGGATATTAGGCTCAGTAAATATCTACAGCGATCTTCCCTTCCTTTTAATTATTCTCACATGACATACTAATGTAGAGCAGTATATTCCCTAAGGTCCTTTTTTTAAAAAAAATGAAGTTGTGTATATATTTACTTTTATAGACGTATTAGACATACAGGTAGACGGATGTATAGATAGATGCTGTACCGCGTCGTACGGTGATTGTTCATAAAGAAAAAAATGCTGCATATCTTTTACCTCATGTGCTTACTGGGTTGTCTATTATATAAATCTTCTGGCAGGATAAGGCACGCTTTATGCATATTCATATCATCCAAATAAGATAAAATGGTCGTCATATAGGTTGACGTGGGTGCCTTCAGGAAGATGATAATAGCTAAATTTTGTCTTAAGCAAAATTGATGGTTTCGATATTCAGAAGGAGCACGATTATTTTGGCTCTGTATCAGACTCAGGCTAAAATTATTAAAACATATAGTTTATAGTGCTCATCGTAGAATGATATATGGCAATCTGATATCTCATGCCACTGATACTGAGTTCGATCATCGTTGACAACCCAATTCCCTTGGTACATTGGCAGACTGTTCTAAGAATGTTAAATATCTCCATGCACACTCGTGGGATTTGCTCTTTATGTGCCATGTCTTATTAAGGCGTGAGAGATCATTGCTCTCCTCATTTTCCTCCTCCTTGACATTCTCAGCAAGCCCCACTTTTCTACACTTCCTGGTATCATTTCTGCCATGTACTTGCTCAAACCATTCACGTAGGCTATCCTGTTCCGACGTCTACTTTTTTGCATCCAAAATGTCCTGTGACCGTTACACTCCTTATGCCTTCCTTCTTCATTATTTAACCCAAATATTGACACAAAAAACATATGAGTTCATCCACGAATATCAAGTATTAGATCAATCTGGGAAACCGGGGAGCAGGTGTTCCAAGACCGAGTAATTTGCAAACACAGGTACCTCCTGTTTTTTGAAAATTCACTTCATGTTACTTTTCCATTACGTAGTGACTTACGATAAAAGCAACTCACACACACTCTTTTTTATATTTCCTAAACTTTCAACTCCTATACTTCCCACCACCACGACCTCAGCCGAAGACTCAGCCTAATATTTCATTAACAGTACAGTTTTAAAGTCCTGGGGCGCTAAAAAAAAATTGTCCTTCGCGGTTTAATGGTAATTGCTTTTTCGCTTTAAACAGCTTACAAAACTTTTTTTTAATGGATTGTTCAACTTTTGGATAGCGGATGATATCTGTATTGCAATATCGGTGCTAATGTCTGTGTCCGATTTGTAAAAGCAACATAATCGTAATAACCAGGCTTATGCGAGATGCAAAGGGAGAAGTTTCGATTATTGGTATCTAGGAAACATAGCTTCATAGGAAACAAGACTAATGCTATAGAAGAAAAGTGGGATTTAAACAGATAACGAAAGGAAAAAAAAAACAACGTTAACCACTGTTTTAAGGCAGAGCATCTTCACCAGTTTGATTGTTGTGCAGGATTATTACAAAAATTGAGCATAAACGATGGCAGTAATAATACAGGACATTCCCTATTTACGTGGTTCAGATAAAAACGTTTCAGATTAACACATCAACAATTTTCATCACAAAATTCGATTAGCGCGCTTCAAAATCATATTTGCGCGGAAATCAAAACCTGATTCAAAATAGTTTAGTCAGCGATATTTTATTTTATTGAACCTAGTTTTCTTACAGTTTTTAAATCTTTTTTTTCTCTCTTTTTTTTTAGATTTGATCTCTGGTGCGTTTGTCTAGGATTAATTATATTATTTTTCCATTTGTTTTTAAGATCAATTTACGTGGTACTTTCTGAGGACACGTTAATTATGTTATTTGGGGTTTCCTAGAATAGTAACGGCGATGACGACGATGATTACATCCATCAAAGAGCTGCGATATGAACAAAAGCAATAGATAAATTATCAGGAATTCGAGGGCAAAATATTTTCATCACAGTCTCTTCTCTAAAGAATATAATGACATTAGAAATGATATGAACAAATACTTGTTTAGCACGATGTAATGCCACACCTATGCAACAACCAGTTAGCATCGAATTCATCTCAGTTGTAATGGTCGGAGAAACTTGCCTCCCACGACTCCACGAGATGACAACCACAACTATTCTAATGTTCTGCTTGATATGAGCAAGAACGATTGTCCCCCCTCCCCCAAAAAAACAAAACAAAAAAACCCATCGGCACCAACACCAACAACAACAACAACAACAACAACAATAATAATAATAATAATAATAATAATAATAATAATAATAATAATAATAATAATAATAATAATAATACCGATGGCTACAACGAAGGTACTGATGAAATAATCCAAGTGTAAACAAAAGCAATAATTACATTTTCTTACCGAGCATAAGTTATTCAATGCTATCTCAATATAACCACTTTCGAAGAATACTGTGAGGCCAATGAGTGTCAAGAATGCATTTACATGTTTCTTTCCACTATTTTCAAATGCATTAAAGAATATGAGTGTGTGATCAGGGCCATGTAGGGGGTTGAGTCATTTGGCCCTGACTTACCATTTCGAGAGGGCATACTCTAGACCCCTTGTTCGGATTTTTTGTGAATGGTGGATCCAAAAGGACGAGGGAGTGGTAGAGAGAGAGGTGGGGGATAAACGTATATACACAGATGCACAGCCAGGTCGACTCGAGAACTGGAGAAAATATGTTGAGAATTTTGGTGACAGTTGACGGTTTCCACTTATTGATTTAAAGTCAAGACAACCAAATATTGATGGATTTAATTTCATTAAAATCAAGAACACTACGGAAGTAAGTATTACAATTGTTTTAATCTGACCTAAAGGACTGAGAGAGTACATTAGATACAACCTTTTCAAGTTTTTTTTTTAACGAAGAATACCGAGACATACCACGGTCAATTTTCTCTTCATATGAAGACTGAAATTTTTGTCACAAGAATCAATAATCTGTCTGCTTTTTTCAACGAAGACAGAATGTAACTGATTCACTTGCGCAAAATTTTCATTATCGCAAAAAACACACGCTGGGGAACAGATATTTTTAAAAATTTCAAATTTCTCAAGGATCAACACTTTTGTATCAAGCACAGTTCTAACCGCGTTCTGTTTTCCACTTCTATCATCACACACATACGAATACTGTCATGAACACACACATAAGGGCTACAGACTTTCTTCTCTGATTGGCACACTTTTCCTACCAATTTTCCTGTGTCATATTTCACTGAATGTTATACTATTTCTGCATTTTATGTAAATTATTTTTTATCACATAAATGATTACTTTTTTTTCCCTAGAAATATTGTACAGCTTTTCGAACTCTGGATTTTTCTGCAACTTCAATTCGTTGTAATTTTCTTCTTAAAGAGTTATAACTGAGTAGTTTCTGATTTACTCTCATAGCAAGCAAAATAAAATTAGAAAAAACAGAAATTCTATCCGATCAAAATCTGTTTGAGCATTTCTTGTCGGTACAACGATTGCACTTTCCATATGAATCAAGAACGTGAATGGTCTCAG
>OY735201.1:54503566-54583566 GCA_963457665.1 Thysanoteuthis rhombus | reverse complement strand
ACTACACGAATGCACATAAATTCATTTTAATTTTCACCCACTTCTTTCGAGGTTATTTGGTGCATTTGCGTGTGTAGATATGTATTTGAGTGCAAAATGCTGCTGCAAACGATGAAGTACGGAGGCTACTTCATTATAAATTCAAATACTATGTATATTATATGAAAATATATAAGAAGCTATACTAATGTTAGATTGAGCGTGTTTACTGTCTTTAAAGCATTGATATCTTTCACGGTGATTTCAACTAAGAATGATAGAAAGGCACCATTTTGTCCAAGAATATACTCATATTGGTCATATCGCTGAAGGCAATTATATTGAAATGATGATAATAAAATTGCGATGTGAATCGCGTGACATATATATACACAATGGTTGGGACCGAGGGCCAATTATTGATACGTAATACATCATTGGTTACCTGCTTGATAGACTAAGTTTCCTCACGGATCAGGGTAAATATCGGTTCCTTAAGTTTGTATAAATAAGAGAGAGGTGTCACATCATCTGTGTGTGTCTGTCACGCTATAAAAAAGCACATAAACCAAATTTAGCATGCATACTTAATGAATTGAAGCGATGTTTGGGTGGGGTTGAAGTAAACAGTTTTCTGAAAAAAGATTCTGTTAAGGTGTAAGAGGTGATTTCAAGGATGATGTAACTATTTATGTTAAGGTGGAACCCGATGTTGATTTTCTTATCGTATATGCTTATATATGATTTGTAAGGGGTGGAGACTGGAGGTAAATTCTCCCCCCCCACTTCAGTGGGGCAAAGGTAAAAGGAGCATTTTCCCTCTCTGGAAATGGTCAAAGTGGAGGGACAAGTTTTCTCCTCACTATAATATGCAAATGAAGAGAGACCTTGGGAATGAAACTTGAAGAGAGACCTGTTCCTCTCCACTGAGGGATCTAAAGTGAAAGGAGACTTTTTGTACCTTGGAATTGTTTGGAAACTCTTCCTTCAAAACATGAAAGGAATCGTCCCCACCCCTTAAAAGGGTCAAAAGTGAATATTAATTTGTTCTCCTTTAAGGGCTCAAAAGTGAGGGAAGTTTTCTTTCCTACTTTCAAGGGAACAATAGTAAGACGAAATTTCCCGCCTTCAAATGAAGGGAAACTTTGTCCCTCTTGAAGGGTTAAAAGTAAAGAGAACATTTTTTTTCCAAATCTTAACGCTTTAGTCATTTTTTTGTTCCTTATCTATTTTTCGAGGCATATATGGGTATATCAGTTATGTATATCATTGTGTCTCCTTTAAAGGTTGATGATGTACAAAATTCGACAAGCATACTCAATCTAAGGGGAGGTTTTAACACGGAAAGTTTTGAAAAGAGAGTTTTCAGGGATGGTTCCATTTACTGTGTCATATTAATGCTAAACTGATCCACTACTTTCATTCATTCTATCAAATTGAATCTGTACATCTGTGTGATAAATACTTTTTACCATAGTACTTATATTATTTTGTATTATATAGCTTTTATATACAATTGACCCCGTTAATCATGGAGTCTCTGTTTAAAAACTGGCGCAGATCAACCGACTTTGGCACTAGTATGGTATGCATCCTCGATGGGCATAGGGAAAAGACTAAAAAGTAAATTAAATTTTGCAGTTTTTTAAAATATCTTTTTAGACGTAAATTTCTATTTACAATATATTTAGAAGGCGGAACGGATCCCGTACCTTCTGTTAAATATAAATATGCATATATGCATACTAGCTGTAAAACTGCTCGATAGGGCGGTTTTCAGCTAGTATTGTTCATATTCCCAACATGGAGTAGACGCCATGTCTCTCATTCTCCAAGTCCCATTGTTATCAGATCTGTTCTTGAGAAAAATTCGACACGTAAGCATCTGAAAATACCTTGGGCTTAACTCATAACTTCAAAACCTTTTTTAGGTTTATCATATTTCCAGACATTTGTGACATGAATCTGTCAAATATCAAAAGGAAAATAAAAACTAAACCTTATTCTTGCGTCCATACATGTTTGAGTAGAGGAATTATGAAGTTAAGGCTGACAGAAATCTTTTCCCTCTCAATGAGACTATATATATAAATATGTGTATGTGTGCATGTGTGTATTTGTGTGTGCGTGAGTGTGAGTAGTTATCCATCTATGTGTATAAATGTATATGAATACGTATGTATGCATACGTGTGTATATATATATATAAAATATATATATATATATATATATATATATATATATATATATACACACACATAACCAATCGATGTCAATGTTTCTGCAAACCAGTTGCAAAATACCAGACGCATGATAGAGATTGGAGATAGCAAGCTATGCCAGTGAAACTTGGCATAGGTTAGTGCAATCATGGTCATCATGGAAGGATATGTGGAAGACATTCGTCAAGCACTAAACTTATGTAGCATGATGATGATGATGATGATATATCCATATATCAGTTTAGAAGTGAGTTTGTGTATGTGAGCACCAGTGCTCAACTGTGGTATACGTGTGTGTGTGTGTGTGTGTGTGTGCATGTGTGTGTGTATGCGTGTGTGTGCATGTTTGTGTGTGTATGTGTGTGTGTGTGTGTGTGTGTGTGTGTGTGTGTGCGTGTGTGCTTGATAAGGGAGTTTTATGTTTCCTACTGGCAGCAATAATCAGTATGTGAGACCAGATTGGGTCTTTGATTCTGAATGCTGATTACAATGGAAGCAGTCCAGGTCTTCTCCACCTGGAGTATTGCCCTATTGCAATATTCCCCCCTCTCTCTCTCCGTCAAATATACGTCGAGTCATTTTGCATACATCACTACACATGCTTTTATAAGCATACACACACACATACACATATATATATATATATGTGTGTGTGTACGTGTGTATGTGCATGTGTAGTTTTGCACCCGCTTACAAAATGAGTTGACGTTGATTCTTTGATAAGGCCATATACATGCTCAGAATGAAAAAAAAGCTTAGTTTTCATTTTCTTTCTTTTTCAATCGCGTATCTCAAATGCCATTTACATACATACATACATACATACATACATACATACATACATACATACATACATACATACATGTATATATATACATGTATATATATAGATGCATATATACATAAACATGTTCGGACCTATATATATATATATATATATATATATATATATATATATATATATATATATATATATATATATGTATATAAGTGTATGCATGTGTGCGTCTGTTTGTATGTGTGCGTCTGTTTGTATGTGTGCGTCTGTTTGTATGTGTGTGTGTGTACGTGTGTGTTCATGTTCAAGTATTACAGGTATGTTTTTATCGATATTTGAGAGAGGGAGAAAAAGGCGGAAAGAGATATAAGTAAAGATATTTTCAGAATCAATGGGGAAATATAGAAACATGAATATAAAGATAAGAAATCGATGTTCTTCAAAGATTAAAAAGAATTTTCTCGCTCTGAAGAGTTTTCCAGCCCGAAGGGACTTCCAACTGCCCAAATGACTTGTGTCAACACATGGGAGTCATAATTTAACTAATGCAAGGTTTTTATTCTTGGCAGGTGAATAGAGTTCAACTCTGTCCAATGGCGTTGTTGTACACACGTTTTCCCCGAGAACAGGAAGCAAACATACACACAAACTCGTGCATACATACATACGGCAACAACAACAGCAACAAAAAATATTGAACACAACTAAGCACTGAATAAAACACACGCTTTCATACACTTAAATATGACAAATTATATAGAGAAGCATTCATATACATCGTATGATATGAAAAAAAGAGAACAAAAAATCATATGAAAAAAAAGACGATAAAAAAAAAACAAAGAGAAAGTCGTCAACGCATTGGATAAAGTTACATAACTGAATACACAGACCGAAAAACAGACTGAAACTCATATATATATATATATATATATATATATATATATATATATATATATATATATATATGTGTGTGTGTGTGTGTGTGTATATATATATAAACAAACCCAAACATAGAGGCACGCATATGCTTACTTTGCTGTCTTCAGGCGAAATACGAAGAAAAAAAAGTGAGATTCAATATATTCTTCCATCACTTGCTCTCTCTGTTCTCAGAAGCCCTCAAAAGTTTTGGCAAAGTGAGAATAGGTAAACCGACTAATAATAACCCGAACTAATTTGACCTGGATTTCTTTGGAGAGTTTCGACGTAAAATCGAAAATTCGTAGGTTAAAGACGAAAAATATTGACACTAACATATCTATCAAAAGAAGAAAAAAGTAAGAAAAGTGTGAAAAAAAAAACATTGATAGAACATTTTGGGATTACTTCAATTAGCAATTGTTCACGTGTTCTGGATTATCTTTATTAGCACTAGTTTACCTGTGTCATCAAAAATGATGGCATGTATAAACTGAATGGGTATAAACATTGTATTTCATATACGTGGGTAATAGAGATTTTCACTGCAGCGGCTTTGATGGGGGAGCATACTATTGACCATGAACGTTTTTTGCTTTTGTTTTTGTTCCTCCTATAGTCAAACTATAGAGTTGACTTTTCATCTTAATTCGTCAGACACACAAATTTAAGACTTTTTCCCGATTTTGGCATTCATTTTAGAAGGAGATGATACAGAAAGGGTGATTCATTGACGTCAAGTCGGAATCAACTCCATACCAATTGATCAAAACAAATGTGAAGTCGTGCATGAGGGTCAAAGTCATTGCTCATTTGATAAAGACGTTTTGTTTTTATTAAAAAGATCAACGTTCTTGACAGTCAACCCTATCAAATCATTGCATTGACTTCTTCAAGAATTGAATTTGATGTTTTCATTTCAAAGTTGATCCTAAACAATTACGTTCTCTTATCGTTACCAAAAAGATTTCCTGAAACGAGCACGACTACAACAATATAGGCTTTTCGTTTCAGAAAAGATTTTTCATTTATCTCAGTACATGAAGAATTATCAGTCATTATTATCAATTCTTGCTACTATTCACCTTAATTGTTCAGTTGCGATAAAAAGTAACCACAATGAACGTATACAGCAGCATAAATTGATAATAATGAAATATTCAAATATCATCTTTTTTTGGCGAAAATTACTGTTTATGTCATTAAAAGTTCATAATCAAACCATGCTATCGTTTATAAGAACAAATATTTTGATTCAGTACCATATCCATGGGGCATTTGTTGAAAGGGTTTGTCGGAGGAGATCTTGGGATCAAATTCATCTTCGACGCTGAATAGGCTTTTTCTTTCTTTCTCTCCTTCTATCTTTCTTTCTTTCTTTCTTTCTTTCTTTCTTTCTTTCTTTCTTTCTCTCTTGGTTTCAAGGCCATTCTTCGATTGGATCTTAGGCTAGGTACGCTTTGTCCGTCTTTTTCCCTTCTTTGCTTGAAGTTCAAATCGGACATGTAGTTTTGGGATATGATTTCATACAGGAATTATTTTTCATCACCTTTTAAAGTTCATTGAAGCAAAGGAGTTTGACCGAAGTACAGCAAAGCTTGTTTCTTGTTGTCCTTTGAATTCATCATTTAATGTCGTCATCAGAATATATGATTCTTTTTTACTGTTTGCGTCTCTTAGCGCTATATAGAACAAACATATCGCTAATTACGATATACGTTGAATTATAAATTAGTCGGAATGGCTCTGATACCCGTGTACATGGCATAACATATTCAACGCATGAAAAAGCTGTCTGATTTTAGGATAATGTTTCACTCGGCTTTTGACCCTTTATAGTTTAAAACGGTTTTCTTTCACATTTGATTCCTCAAAAGAGAAAAGATACATCCTTCATTTTTCCTTCACCTTCACTTTTAACCCCTCGAGGAAGAAATAGCTCTGCCTTTTGATGCCTTGAGAAATTACATATAAACATATAATACAAATTATAAAAATCAATAGACCGGATATAGACCTGATCATGTAATGTTTTGAGGGAGATATGTAGATGACATACTGATTTCCATAATTGCACTCCGTGATGTTTCTCTGTTCGAAATTTTTTTTTAATGATAGGCATCCCAAAATAGTTTCCTATTCAAAGCAGAATTATAGGGCTTTGTTGAAAATTAAAATGCAATCATTCGAGCCCTAAAATTTGTAACTTCAAATGATTTGTACGAAAACTTTCCTCAAATGATGTTGATATGGTTCCAGTTGTCTAACTATCACTGATAGGGAGGATGTTCTAGTTAAAAGAAATAAAAAAAATATGTATAGATAGACTATTTCAGCAAATGCAGATCAAGTATAATTTGACGATTGCAGATGCTTTTTTGCAAAATCGATCTTGAATGTATGCTGTGGGTGAAACAGGATCTGCAGATTTCATCATTGTTTTCCTCTGTGAAGCATACTTCTTGACTAGTAAAAGTAAATGCATTTTTACCCCAGATGTGCATGGATTTCACTGGAGACAAAATTGACACTTGCAAGTTTTTTTGATTGGGGGATATTCAATATCTAACTTGATAAAATCCTATACAGGACTCCAAACAGCAATCACAGATAATTTGGTGGCCATAACTCTGGCTGTTCTTGTGTTTGGCATTGACGGATAGACAAAAATTTGGCGAATTATATTTAGAAACTAGATTGTTAGGTTAGTATGTAGTCGTCATTATCAGGCTTTCAGTGTCAGTCAGTGGGTATACACCTTCCCCAAGATTCGCTAGGCTTCTTTGTCAATGTGCTATCTTCAACATGTGTCTTTTACACAACATTTGTTTCGATTGATATGCATATTTACTTTTTATCATCGATACTAATTTTTTCTAGCATCATTTAACAGGCACGGAATTCATAAACAAAAAAAGGCAAATTTGAGGTTACCTACGTATCTACCGTATATTCGGATTCCTTTATTTTCCGTCTAGGTTTCTGATGATCATAACCCCTTACCCTTTGTTTTTATCTAGCCTGAAAAAGGAATCATATCGGTGTATATACTACACGTCTATGACATATATGGGCTCTTTGAATGAGCACCAATGACCTTCGAGAATTCCACTGAGTCGAAAGCATGTTTGAAGTCAGCATAAATTCCAGCAAGTGATATTTCATTTTCCCTTGCTCATTTTTTTTTTTACCGAATTGAGATATTTAACGGTTGAGTAGCTTCTCTTGAAGCTTGTTTGTTCCTGTGATTTGTTTAGATCTAGATTTGGTCTGTGAAAACTTTGTAGATGCACTTGAGTAGATTTACTGGCCTGTGGTTCTTGAGATCTTTAAGGTTCTTTTTTTCATTTCACAGCATTATGACTACCCTGTTTCTTTCTCTGAAGACTTACTTTGATCGAGGGTGCAAGTTGAATAAAATGGCTAGTTACCTTGAGATGAATTTACCAGCCTATTTGAGTGGGTTGATGGTGATGTTGTTTGGTCCAAGGAACATTCTTTTTTTTTGTTTGTTTGTTTAATGTCTCCCCTAACCTCCTACAGAGAAACTTCTAGGATATCTTAGGGCCGGTATCTCATGCTGGGTTCATCTTGTTCATTTTTATGTGTCCTTTGTTTGGAAAAGTAGACGTTTTTGTAATTTTTTGAGGCTCATTTGACTATCCAATCCTTGTCTGTTAGGTCTCTATTCTCTTCAAACACACTGCTTTTTGCGTTTTTCCTGCTTTCAAAGATTTGTTAATTGATTTTAAATCCCGACCTTCTCTCATGAATTGTTTCGATGACTGCAGCTGTGTATCTTTGGAACGTTTTTATTTATTTTGTTTGTTTCAATATTCTCTCTTGTTGTTGTCATTGGCTTAGAATCGCAGAAAATCTGCTGGACCAATTCAACGAAAAGTATCCATGGGAAAATTATTTAGAAAAAAAAAATAGCTTCAGAATTGATAACCATAAAAGATTTGTTGACCCTACCATCAGCGATTTTTGAGTTTTGTTTGACATTTGCTGAATTATGTTAATAACCTGAAGTCTACGCCATGTAAGACATTCAAAAGCATAAAGACTATTGTTTTCAGATTTGAAAGAAACTCGTTTTTCTTCACTTTTGGCCTCTCAAGAGTGAAACCCTAACTTACCATTCGTAAGGGAGAAAAATAGGTCTCTCCCATCTTCTGACTCGTGAAAGTAGTTTTGGAATATCCCCTACCATTTATACACCTGAAACGATAGAGCCCTCCTTTTTCGAAGGGGCGAGATTTTTTGGTCCTTGAAAGTTGAAAATTGTTTGATTTCACTTTTGACCCTTTGAAGTGGGAGAATTCCAGTTCAGTTTTCAAACGTTCCGCATGAATTTGAATCCATGTTTAGAGTGAAATGCTGTCAAGTGTAATTTTAGAATATCTCAGACTGAGATCAGATGATGTTTAATTTTGTGAGAACAAATAGCTGCATTACGCTGGCTAGGGTCTCAGTTATAACTTTCGGGCTTGAAATATCAAAACTATCTCCGTGTCGGATATATCTTTGACATTTGCTATCTGTAAAATAGATTCAGTGTAGATTAAGACATCAAGTAGCGTGACTCACGTCAAAATACGCTTTTACATCCATAGTTGATGATGTATTAACGCATTTACAAAGAGCCTTAGTGCCAGTATCAGTCAGGTTTGAACTCGTGTTGCTGAGTCCATTTACCTCGCTATTAACCAATCGGTTTTTGCTGGTAATCATGACATGAAGCAAATCATAATATAAGCATGAAGATTGCTGGACAAAAACTGAGCAGGAACGTTCATCACCAAATTAACTCAAATTCAAAACCTTTTAAGAGAGGTACATTCAAGAACTAACTAACTAAAAACTTGCCCATCAATAAACTCAGTGAATGCAGTGGTCGTAGCTGTGGCCATTTTTGAGTTTATCGATCACGGCTGGACGGACATTTGATGAATTACAATATGATCCACTGAACTCTGAAAAAAGTTATAGTAAAACCAGTTGACAACTTTGAAAACAGATATACATATATGTGTGTGAGTGTGTGTTTTATTTTTCAATTAATCGTTTTGAATAGTTTCTTTTTAATTTTCCACGATGGATACCCGCCTCTTTGCTGCTGAAAACGAGATGCAGAAATTGTGTTCGGCGTTTATTCTTGAACGAATCAGTATAAAAGCAACACGCATCTTATTCCTCTCTATCTTCCAAACATTTCAAGTCGGAAACCTTCTTTATCTCGGCCAAAAGAGACACAAAGATAAAGGAAACACCCGCCACAGATCAGAACCCAAGGTAACCTATGCAAGATCAAAGCTCGTCTAAAGCGACCTCTTTTTGGTCTGATGTCGTAGCGTGAGCTCTAAAATAAAAGGATTTACAGACCCGAAAATGATCCGATAGTGAATATAATATGGCTGACCTAGTAATAAAGATATACATTCAATTTGAAGCATTTATTTATAAATGGTTATTTGAACTTAACAAAAGATTCTTCCATTCAGATGATGACAAATACATGTCTGATTAGTGACTGAATTGATACTTTGCATCAAGCTGTGTTAGGGATGATCAATCAAACAATTGAAAACTGGGGTGATCAATGAATAAAGTAATTATTTCGCCTTTTCTAGGAACAAGAAAACGTCTCAATTTTAGAAAAATGAAAATGAAAACGAGGCGTGGACACAAACTGAGAGCTCAGTTTAGCATGAACCCACATTTAACCCCCCCCCCTCCAGACCTACACACTGAAAGCCTTTTGTAGGCAAGAATTTTGTAAAAAAACAAAAAATATTTTCTAATCATATTAAGGCGTAAATGTATACTTTTTCAGACATCTGGATCCATTGTTGCAGGCTGAACACACGACATACACATGAATAGCCATTCATATATCTAGCCAACTACACCCACTTGGAAATCAAAGAAACCTATGTTGACAGGTTTGGTTGTTGGTTTTAATAGTGACACGGCCTTTTTTTTTTTTTTGGTTGTGGCTGGAAATGAAACGAATGATTGTAGTAACAATGGGTTGGCAACGTTTCGGCTGGTACACTTGCAGCCCAGGGACTCTATTCCATCACTCCCATTTCCCATTTCTCATTTTCAACAACAAGAGTATTTATGACAGCAGGGAATATTATATGTAAATAAACACCGAATTTTGCAATGTTTGACGTAAATAGATTTGATTACGTTTTTTATTAGGTTTAAGCTCTCAATTCTCATGTGGTGCATGAAGATCAAGAAAAAATAAGTAAGTGAAATTAAAGCAATCATTACAAACAGAAAATTACGTGCTATGATGTGTGTGATTATATACTCTAAAGTACAATCCTGCATAAAAAGCCGTTAAATTAAGTTGTTTCGTCAGCGTATGGCACTTAACATTAAATAAATTACAATTTACATCCTAAAATACCAGCCAGATGAAAGGACTATACCAGATGGCCGCAGTTCAAGGAACGTCCTAATTGAGAATAGCATTGGAGACCTTACTAAGATATAGTGAGATAATTTTCTGGGAGGTTTTTATGAGAAGCAACTGATACTTTTACCGACGAACCTATTGCTTATTTATAATTGATTCATCAGTTCTAACTTCGTTGGTAACACCATGGGGATTCAGAGCATTTGAAAACATCTGCAGGAATATTTTACGGCTAACGATATTGGAGAGTATTAACATTTACTTTGGTCTGAATTAATGCATCGTCCGATACTGACGCGTTTCTATATTTTATACGCCAGGCAATTTCAGCTGGTATACTTCAAGGAGGTGCAGAGTAGAGTAGCGATTACCGGTTCGAAAAACGGATTCGTTGCACGGATGTCTTCTGGAAAGGCGTGAATCCATTTCTCAAAGGCAACTGAGGCCCTTTAACTCCTAGTCCAGGCGCCGTAAAACCTACCATTGGAAACAAGGAATAAAAAAAAATTTTTTACCAAACTATAGAAATAAGATGGGGTCAGGGTATTTACGTATACAGACGATACAACACTTTCATAAGCAAACTTGTATGGTTTCGAGGTGTAGAGGATACATTTATTTTGACAAAAGTTATCTCATAATGAGTGCAGCGGAAGTAGAATGTATTTGCTGATTTTTCCAGGTATGTAGTCGACAAACACACTTGAGTATTCTTGAGTATTCTTGGGGCTCAAACAACAATAGGTATTATTTTTGTCTTATGTTGTCACATTCTACTAATTTCTATTCATGGGTCTTTATATTTTGAGAGTGTGCTCGAATCTCCTGGAAACAATTGAATCTAAATTCAGGGCCAACACCATTTCTTCATATATTAGCCTGATAGTTTCGTGTTTCAGGCTCAAGTCCCGAGTTGCCAGTATGAAAGCCTTCGATTCGTCCTCAAATCCTGGGCTCTGCAATCACTATTGAGCTTCATTCTGATGTATATCACCCCTTTTAGTACGAAGAGAGTATTAGCAGTGGTGTGGTTTCTCTTGCTAGCGCCAGTTAGCCATAGATAATGATTTAAATTTTCACTTTATTCCTTGCTAATGTGCTCTAATGATTAAAACTGACTCTTCTCAGTAAATACATTGGATGCATCAATATTGTGCAACATGGTCTAGACAGTACGTCGTAACTAACAACATAAAATGTCAACGGTAAAGCGATGCTTAAGATGATTGTTCAACAAGCATTTGTTCGTATAGTGAGTCTAATTATCACTACAGATCTCATTATTCTCTCTCTAACCAGTACGTTTAATAAATATCGACAAATGCATACAGTTACCATCCATTAGAGAAAGATACCAGAGTTTAGAAGAGCATTGTGGAAAGAATTCAATCCTCATCAAAATATTACTTATTCTGATTCCATGACAAAGTGTGCAAAGTGCTAAACATATGTATGAGTACATCTAATTTAGTATCTATAAAATGGATGTAAAGTTTCCTTTGAATTTTTTTTTTTTTTCGAAAGAAGCTTGTACCAAGAAACATATTCTACGGGTATGCAATATCTTCATGGAAACTCTTGGGAGTAGACTGTTTGGGGAATTTACTGTTTTTTGGATTTTGGAATGGTATTATAAGCACCGTATCAACAATGACAGATTCTTCCTTTCCAGCATCTAACAGTCACCATGGGAAAACTTTGTCCCAGTTAATTTCCTTGGCTAGAAGAGGCACATCTGACTCGTGACACAAATGGGTCGCGTAGGTTTAGTTATATCTGTCTTAAAACATCGACTTCTGTCGAACCCTGCCAGGTTTGGTAGAGTGCAGTGAAATTTAATAATACAACCCTGGTTGTTCATTGGTCAAGTAGAGTCTTGTTTGACAACAAACACGAACTTTGATGGGCAGACGATATCCAAAGAAAAAACTCTGCGTTTTCGGAGTGTTTCGGTTTTCAGAATTTGGGATAAGACAATGGTTTCCTTGTAACGCGTGTAAAACTTACTAACCGCTGGAATCCGAATTTGAGAGCCTAATCGAGATCAACTGAACAGTGGCGAAACCTACAAATCTCAGGAGTTAAAGCATCACATTCTGTGTAAGAAATTTATTTCTGTTGTGAGTTCCATTCATTTTCAGTCCTGTAAGCAAACTTCAATTTCTTACCGCAAGTTCAACACTTATATATCATTAAACAATTTTCAGGGTGGTGAAAGCTAAAATGCACACCTTGTACCCTCACAGTACATATCCGATTGTCGTCAAGAAAAATGTAAAATGATCAGGCTTCCGAAGTCATACTAAATTTCAATATTTTTTACATACTAAACGCTCTATAGAAATCTTAGCATATATGTTTCCAGTATTTATTGTGCTTTTGTTCTATATGTAATCATCCATATAAATGTGTCGGATAGGATAGTTAAATGAAAACTACTCTCACTACTATTATATTTGTTACCCGTGATATCACAAGTTATACCAACATGTAGTTTTTCAAATTTACTCTATGATATATCCATGTGTTGCAAAAGTGCGGCAAATAAAAACCTTTGTACCGAATGCAAATACATTAGTTGATTTATACATGAGTGCTGAAGTTAATTAATAATCTAAAACGAATTCATCATTTGTTACACAGACAAAGAAATGTTGAATGCTGTCGGAAGAGATTAATTGCCCTTATTACCTCCCCGACTCCCCCACTTAAAAGTTACGTTCAGAATAAAATTGTTCACGTTTCTGAATTAAATGGACGAACGAAAAGTTCTCGGGGTGAGCAACTGTTTTTTGTTATATTTTCTGGTCTAGAAATCAACATTTGGAATTTTAATTTGCTAAAACATGCAACTTTTGATTTTCTTCCGTAGGCTCAAATCTAGAAGTTGAGAGAAAATCAAAGGAAAGCATTGACGCAACTAGCTGCACAGATTGGAGGAACTTGTTAAAAAATATCCAAAACTTCTAGTAGAATCGTCATTGCAATTAATTCAATTGTTCCAGATACTTAACAGTTGTAATCTTCTAGTTGTGTAATTAAGCATTATGTGTCACATTACGATTCTGGAATTCAAAATAAAAATATTGATACGTGTGAGTTTCAATTTCAAGATCTCTACTTGTGAATACTCATTAAAGATTTTCACCAAAATTTTGCAATGCTACCCATCCTTATTTTCAGTATCAAAAATTGAGAAATGATTCTTAGACATGGACAACATCAAAGGCACTTTTATTGGAAAATATACATGACGGTATTTTATCTCGGGTATATTACAGATTCCCATTCTAAAAAAACTACATACATTTTCCATGTGAAGCATAATTCCTACCGACATTCCAGATTGAGACTGCCGAACAAACCTCCCAATTTCTCATATATATATATATATATATATATATATATATATATATATATATATATATATATATATATAGTCAAGACATATATAACCGTGTTTCTTTCAAAAACCAGTATGCATGCACATAATGATTCTGAGTTATTTGTTATCTAACTTTAAATCATAGATATAGGGTGAAAAAAGCTAGCGATATATATATATATATATATATATATATATATATATATATATATATTCGTTGAAAACTGTCCAATTATTGCCTCAAAGTCGTGTAATGAAGACGATGCTGCGTAAGTAAGCCGTCTGCTTGTTTTGTTTGGTATCCTACATAGTGCTGTGCAGAGGTCAGACGTAACAGGTCACTTCCTTTTACAGCGAACCTTCAGTTCTGCCCAAATCCCTTCCCTCAAAATGAAGTCTGTTCGAGTCAAGGCGAGACAAGTACATAAGTCGACTGAATGGTGGGAAAAAAACTGGTTGCCTTTTCTTGCCCGCCGAAAATCTGACATTCAATACTATAAACTTGTGCAGAACTTTTCAGTTTGCTTTTATATATATATATATATATATATATATATATATAAGCATATATATATATATATAAGCACATATATATATATATATATATATATATATATATATATATATATATATATATATATATATATATATATAAATCAAGTGAAGCTGTCTAAACTATACATACACACACACATATATATAAATGTGTGCGTGCATGTGTGTGTGTGTGTGTATGTGAACTAAATACATATATTGTGAGTGAATAAACAATTGGGAATGAAGCAAAGCAGCGGTAAAAGTATATGAATACAATTTGTATTTAATCATCTGACAAATTGATTAATCAGTATGCTATACATATTTCAAAAAGGGTTCTATCTTCAGTTACATGAGTCTATCTTTCAGTGGTCAAAAGAATGCGTTTCAACACGAAACAAATTAAGCATCGAATTTTTTGCTTTGCAAGTTAAAATGGTAATCAAAAATGAAAATCCGTGGGAGGCCATAATGGTGAGTCCAGATACACACACACACACAGACACACATAGACACACAGACACACACAGACAGACAGACACACACACACACACATACACACACACACATTACATATATATAATCTTCGTATGTAAAAATGAATCCATATATATATATATATATATATATATATATATATATATTTATGTATATATATATATATCACTGAACATATTTGCATCTGTCCAGAAAAGAATATCAATTTGGTGTTGCCTCTAGCAGGACATCATTATAACACATAAACTATATTAAATCGGCGTTTAAACATTCATATATCAAAATTACTATGAAACTAAACGGACTAACATGTATCATCTCGGGTTTTTTCTTTAAGCATTTATTTCATGATTCCAATCCGACCACTTTATGTATAACGTAATATATATTACCCTAGGAAACCAGGAATATCTTTACCTCTAATTTATTTTCTGTCCCCTTCATTTACCAATGTCAGATGATTAGAATCAATATACTCTTTGGCCTCTCTTGGTGCAACTGCTTTCCATATCAATGCAGCTGATGATATGACACCAAGCAGATACACAAAGTGATTATGATTGATGTCTCCATGGTGTCATGAATCCAAACAATACTTAAGCAACTGAACATAACTTATGCATGTATGCAACTGTTACAGGCTCAGCCAATCAGCTTTTCTCGATTGTCACTATGCGTGCAGCATATTCAAGGCCTAATAAAATCTGAGAATAGTTTAAAGGGTGATAAATTCGAGACTTGCCTTCTGCATGAAACTAGAAGCCGACTGACCGGCTGCAGTACCAAACGCGTCACAAAAGTTTCATGTAAGTCTTTCACAATTTATTGGATCTTAACTGCTGACAGTTCTTATTCATTGAAGTGTGGTCCTCAAAAAAATATTTTGTTAGGACTGAATTAACTAATGGTAATAAGCAGGAATAAAAATGGTATGTTTTCGGAATAAATAAACAATAAAAGTATGGAAAAACATCTGGACTAGTTAACATTACCATCTATCTTCTCAAAAGCTTTGGATGTCATTATCAAAATAAAATGATGTTGGGATAATGAAAAGTATATACATATATATATATATATATATATATATAGAGAGAGAGAGAGAGGGAGAGAGAGAGAGAGAGAGACACACACACACACACACGCACACACACACACACACATATATATATATATATATATATATTTAATGAGTGAGAGAGTGGGAATAGCTCTATCTATGGAGATAGTTCAGGATGTCTCTAAATACAGAATGACAGTAATACATTGATATTCACATATTTTTACTAATCACTCTCTTGCTGCCATTAATTCTATTTATGTTCCTATCTACACACAAATTACACAAAACAGAACTGCTTTACCTAATCAATTATTCACTTGATATACCATCTCGAAGATCGAACCGGAACTACATCCAGCACCCACTGCACATTCCTACGTGATAATACCACCATTGAAAAGCTAAAGCCTTCACCAACATCACATTCAACAGATATCCCTATCCAACATCCATCACATTTAATTAGGCACTGACTGGACCAGACACAAGTAACTGAATCACAACTCATACATAGGAACAGAGAACGTTAAAAAGAAGCAACAGTTAAAAATAAGGAATAAATATCCCACAAAACAGCTATTCCGTTGTATATAAAAGCTTAGTGGAAATAAAAAGAAGTTGCCCGTCGATCGAAAAGACTGCATGAAACAGTTCAGTACAATAAAATTGTAGACATCAATCAATCAACCAATATGTATGTATGTCTGTCTGTCAGCCTCTCTATATATATATATAAATATACATATATAGATAGATATAGATATAGATATATTCTTATATAGACCTTGCATATATATATATATGTATATATATATGTATATATATATATATATATATATATATATATATATATATATATATATATATATATATATATATATATATATATGGGGTCTAAATCGTACAGTTTAAACCAAATATACAGCATTATTTTTCTGCTACCTTCTGTTAACTTCCCGTTTTCTACACGGTGTGTATGATACTGTGCAGCAACGTTTGAGCGTGAGACAATTGAGTAGCAAAAAAGTAAAGAATAATTAAATGTTGGTGTATTGAGTGAGGACAATTTAGCGATTGTGTGTGTGTGTGCACGTGTATGTATGTTTGTGTATAAACTCTAACTCATGCAACAATTGAAAGTAAGATGATATAAATACCGTTTGTATAACTGAATACTAGTCCCATACATTTTTTTTCATTTTAAACACTTTCTTTGTATGTCATAGATGAGAAAATGACTGATAAATAATCTCCCGATTGTATCAAGCAATTGTGCCCACGCTCAATTGTCCCCGCTCAGTTGTCGGGGTTCGATTGTCTCACTCTGAATAGCAGAGCAACAGCAAAAACTATAAGCATTATATGCTGCCCAAGACGATGAAGTTAGATTTATGGTAAGAAATTTCTTACCATTGATTTCTGGAGAGCTCGTCACATTATTCCTTCCTATTATGATAAAGATGGCGGGGAATATGCAATATATTTGCGGAAAGTTTACGTTTCCATAGGAAGGTACTTGGGCGCATGCACATGAAAACAAAACATATTCTATCAGTACTGATTGGAATAACAAAGAAAAATGTACATATTTTGACGTCACATCTGAAATCTGAGGAACAGTGGATGTTTAAGGAAGGAAACCTACAGGTTGATACTTGACGGTGCTAAAAAAACTGAAATTTGCAGGAATCAGCGAAAAATTATTGTACCAACTTGTCTCTATTTGGCAGACAAAGAGTGGGTGCAAGTGTGCTATAAAGTGACTTGAAAGTCATATTAATTACTAGATCTATGACCTATGCATTTTGCAGATGAAATTTGAAATGGATCAATTACTGCACATGCATTTATGTAGGTGCATGTGCTTGAATATATGTATATATATATATATATATATATATATATATATATATGTATATATATATATATATATATATGTGTGTGTGTATATATGTATGTATGTATGAACCGACTATATTTGATTTTTGTACAGACATATATGTATGTATACAACGCAACTGTATATATATATATATATATATATATATATATATATATATATATATATGCTCAAATACACACTCATAACAAATAGTAAGATATATGTATGAACTGATTATATTTGATTTTGTACATATATATATACTTACAGACGTGTATATATATATATATATATATATATATATATATATATATATATATATATATATATGCATACATTGCAACTGTGCAAGGATGTAAATAATCTTTGCGACTCATACATAGGATATGAATTTGTGAGCACGAGCGCCTGATTTAAACGTATGCAACCAAAAAACTATACATACAATGATAATAGGATTCCAGTTTGTGGGTTTATATGTCAGTAACAGATGTGTCACCCAAAGTCACGGAATAATAATAATAATAATAATAATAATAATAATAATAATAATAATAATAATAATAACAACAACAACAACAACAACAACAACATGATTTAAGTATGTTGTTGTGCATGTTACCAAAAAATTGCAAAGAGCAGTCGACTGAAAGCTGAGGTTTGTAAATGGTACACCTTTAAAATGCTCGAACATGAAGAGTAAACCAAATCTGGCTGGTTTCACAGCCGTTACAATAGGTTTTCGATCTGGATGGGGATCTATCTGCAAAGTAAAAAGAAGGCCGAACTACATTCGTATTCTGTATTCTGAAAGTTTATTCTATTCACCTTTTCAAACATTTTTTTCTTACAATGCCAATTATTTTGCTCGAACATTCTCAGTAAAGTTGGGTTCAAAATAAAAGAAAACATTTCTTTTCTCTTTCTGGTTCAACTGTGCGGGGAAACATTTGTCGTTTTTCCATGGGTCAAATGTATGGGGATCACTTTGAAGGGGCTCTTTCTCTTTTAAGCGTCAAATGTGAGAAATGTCTTCATCCTTTTAAGAGTCGGGAGTGAAGTGATATTTATTTCATTTTTAGGGGTGAAAAATAAGGGGAAATTATTTTTTCTCTTCAGTGGTCAAAAGTGAAGAGACCGTTCTTTTCCTATTTAGGAATTCCAAATCATCCGAAACTTTTTTTTTTTGTTGCTATCAGCAATGAAAAGTGGAGGTAATTTTATCTTTTATGGTCTTATTGAGCAGAGACTTTCCACCAATCACGGGGGTCCAAATCAAATGAACAAATGTTTCCATCTGAAGGGTTAAAACGAAGATAAAAAAATGCAACATCTTTAGGAGTTTATTCAATCATCTGCAAATCGTTACAATTTCACAAGTAATCAAATTAACGACTTTGTATATGAATAATGAATTCTTTTAAAATTCTTATTTATTTGTACACACACACATACACTTGCAAACTCTATCATTCGGACACACACACACACATGTGTATATATATATATATATATATATATATATATATATATATATATATATATATAAATATATTATGGTGATTCATCCGATTTCTAAAAACTATTCGATTAGGCTGGAAGGCACATCTAGCAATTCGATCATTTCTAAAATGATCATTTTTATGGCTACCATTCTCATTGTGCATCGTAATATCGATACAATAATTCCCCTTGTCATGGTCTACGACAGTTACGCTCCTATATTCAATCGGAAGAATTTTGAATGCAGAACTGATAAATAAATCAGGTGACATCGACTGCGTGTTTCCTTCCCATGTAATAGAATTACAATTTAGAATAAAATCTTTTCACGATTCGGTTTAGCAAAGCTGAGTCTTTTATGGAAGTCTATTGCTTACATTTTTTTTAAAATATTTTATTTCTATGAATTAAGATATTACTTGTTATATTTAAGTAGAGATGAATGGGAGGAAATGATGTAAGGTAGTTCACTGAACGGTTGGGAAGAGGTAAGGATAGATATTGGGAAATAGATTTATGTTTGTTACTGAAGGATTGTAAGAGAGAAAGACGAAAGAAAAAAAAAGAAATTTGGTTTGTTGGATAAAGAGGGGAAGATTAAAAGTTAGGTAGTTTACTTGGGGTGTATGATTATTTTTGCATATGACACTAATCCATTTTGTATTATTAACACAAATTCATTTATCCCAACATATACTTGAAAAGATAAGGGAGAGATTTAGAAGATAGTGGCATATGGGGATTGGATACCAAAGACATGATATAATGAATAATCCTAGTTTTAAAGGTCCATGGAATCTATACAGGTTAATACAGTCAATGAATAGACAAATTCACTTAGTCAGCTTCGCATTTCAACAATAAAACAGGTGAATTGAAGACCAAATTCAGCGAGTGACACATTATGGAGCCAAACACTTTTTGAGAGAATTACATTTCGAAAAATACACTCAATATGTACTCTGGTTTCTTGGCTATTGCCAGAAACATTTAGAAACATTGTTGATCACTTAAGAGAAATTTCACATATTCTAAAAAGATTTTTGAATCAGATGCAGTTCTGTAAGCTTTTTCTCCAAGAACGTTGTGTACCATAAGCAACCCAAAATCTGTCCGTCTTTCTATCCAAATATAGATCTCTCTCTCTCTCTCTCTCTCTCTCTCTCTCTCTCTCTCTCTCTCTCTCTCTCTCTCTCTCTCTCAAAGGTGGATCAATATTTTTTAGCTTGACATAGTTATTTGCAGATTTTTTATGTGAAGTTTTACCTGCATAATGTTTGACATATGTTATTAATGGAGACTGTGGGGATGAATATGTTGTAAGGTAAATATTTTTTTGTGCAAAATATATATTTTTCCACATTAGACTACTGACTCTCTGTTTACTTCTGTACTTTTCTGAAAGTAAGATTTTCTTATCGAAAATTCAACAATTGTGGACCAAATCTTGATGTTTTCAACAGAGAAAAACAATAAAAAGAATTTTGTTCAATCAAACGATGGACAATCTAATCAATTATCATGATACTTATCAGAATTATTTTTTTTATTAACATTTACTTGCTCTTCTTCAGTCCTTAGAGCAGAAAATAATCAATTTAGTAGTACGCTTTATACAAAAAAAAAGTATGGTCTGCTCTCTTTCAAAGATTGGCAAGTATCCATTTCGCTTCATAACTTCGATATCTGTCCAAGCATTCACAGATATTATGAAGATGAAACACCCAGTTAAAATTTGCTTAGCCTGCAGAATTACTAGTGTGACTTCACCATCGATAAATTTTAGAAATCTATTACACTGATGTTACGTGTAGGCTATTAGTTTGGTAAGGTACTCTTCCAAACACATGTTTTGAAAACTTTGCTCCTGAATTTATTTAAACACTCAAAAGTGGCCTATTCTTTTGATTGCAGGAATTTGAGAAAATAAAATCCTTCCTAAGGAAGAAAAATTAATAGATTGATAATTGGAAATTAGACAAGAGTATAAGACAATTGCATTTCACACTAAATTATAGGTGAACAAATCATTTACCAATTTTGGTACGGACACCAAATTTGGACACATACTTTTTGTCCCTAATCTGAGACTAAAATGACATACATATTTTGCTAGGACATAAAGCATACTAAATGATGAACGTGTATCTTGGATTGTAGTTCACTAAAATATTTATTTTATATCTGACTATCATATATTCTTCTGCACATTGAATGTTTGGATGATGAATATTGCAATTTACTTTGGCTCAACCTTTATAATAAATATAATCCTCAGAAAAAAATATGTATCCATCATTTGGTCAACACAGGAAGCGTAAATCATTAAAAAAGTTGAGATTAAATAATCAAATAACAAGGAAGGGTCTTCGAAATCGATTCGTAAAAATGCATTCAACACATTAATATCTTTGTGTCATGAATTTTCCACAGACACCAATGGTTGATTTTCGAGTCCCATTCAGATGCCAGATTTCTAAAAGCTAATTAAAAAAGAAAAAAAGATCGTTCTTAACCATTGGTCCAACGTGATATTCATAGCACTGTTTTTCCTGACTTATCATCTATCATTCAAATGAAATTACAAACGACAATATTATTTCTAGATATTTTTCTTGGAGATTGTTTCTGTCAGCTGTCAGACTGTCAACACTGGGTCACTATAGGCAACATTTAGTCGTCAAAAACTTTTGGGCGGGGGTTTCTTTATAATGGCCATTTGAGATTAATTGGGGTGTGTCCTATTACGAGACTTCTGCTTGACTAAGAAAAAAGAACGTATTTTTCAACATGTATGTACGGCAAATCGTGAGAGTTGCCTCTTTATCAAATAAGCAATGTTATATTTCAATGTTATAATTTTCAGTTTTGCGTTTTGAATCTCTCAACTTTGCAGCCAAATAATAATGGCTTCATTCAGGTAACATATTCAAAGATGAGAACTGTGTTTAATATTAATGCAAATTTCTCCAAAATGTTTCTGGTTTTCTCTCAATTATTGATATTGAAACAGAATCGAAAGGAAAGAATTCAATCTTAATACAGTATATATTTTAGGAAATAAATAATGAATTATCATTTCATAAACTTGCAAAAACACTTTGATTAACGGACAAAACAATGTTTTTAGCGATTGTATGATATACATACATACATATATATATATATATATATATATATATATATATATATATATATATATATATATATATATATATATATATATATATATAGTGATATGCACGCGCATACATTTTGACACAAACATATGAAGGAATGAAAGATTACATACTCATTCAATCTTGAAAATAGATTACAAAGTATCTCTGTGTAAGCACACGACTGAATGACATCTATATTTCCATCCATCTATCTATTTATCAGTCCATCTATCCTTCTCTGTCTCTCTTTCCATATACGTATTTTTGCATGTGTGTGTGTGTATGTGTGTACATGTTTGCATGTGCATATGTGTGGGTATAAGAGAGAAAGAGAGAGTGAAAGTGCGATGAATCAAGATAGATCCGACGGAATGTTATGGAGAATATGAAAAAAAGTACTTCCATGTAGTTTCAATATTTTGCCCAAACAAGAAAGCAATTACATTATATTAAAGAATATAAGATGTACTAATTAGTTTCTAATTTTTTTCTTTCAATAATATTTACTTCTGCTTCTTCTACCCAATCCCAAAACACACACACACACACGCATATATATATATATATATATATATATATATATATATATATATATATATATATATACATATATATATATATATATATATATATATATATATATATATATATATATATCCCCAACATCAAATTTTCAGGATTATACGTAACTATAAGTTGAGTCAGTCCGATAAAACAGCTATTCACGCAAGTTACAAGTTTTGAGGTAGTTGGAAAACAGATCGCTGAAAAACGCTGCAATGATAACAAAGAAGACGAGGATAATACTTAGGATAATTCATGGTATGATGAAAAAAAATGTCGTCTGAAATCTCAGAAAATTGAGTCAATTTAAGCTAAAACGTTGTGATAAAAATAAAAAACACTAATCCAAACAAATCATTGAATATTGCCAATCCTTTTCTTATGTTTTGATTATAATATTTTGGAGGTTTCCCGAACGGTTGTATGAACAGACATCTGATAAGCTTAAATAAGATAAATACGCCCGACTAAATCTTGACTATTTACGTTCATTCGGTTAGTTATATTTACATTGTGAACAAAAATTCTCCAACTTGTAGCTCATTTCTCTTGTTACGTCCAAGTATTTCCATTAATATTTTCCCCAGTGTTCGCAAACACTGCATCCTTTATCAACCAAAATCGTCACTCAGAATAATCACATGTCCTTATTCAATCACAAATCGCCTCAGCCCAAATCGATTTATGCCACGCGTGGTCAGTTACAGTACTGTCTTTGAAACTGCCTCGTTTTGAAATAACTGAAACATCTATTTCTAAATAACAACCCATCAACATCGCTGCCTTGGGTACGAACGCATTATCGATTCTTCTTCTGTATGACCCGTTTCAGATCTATTATGGAAGGAACGAGTGACTATCTTATTGCTTGCTCCAGAAATGTCTGAATGGCGAAAAAGTAAATTTAAGTGTCATATGATAGCCTAACACATATATATTCCATGATGGGGAAAAGGTTCTTTAGCACGTGGTAATTTTTGCAAGGCTGCCGATTTTGCTGTGATCAGTTCATTGCAACGTGAGTAAATGTTTGAAAAAATCCTTGATAGTGAAGATAAGATCATTTTATACTTCTGAAAGTGAATATTTAACCATGAATAAACAGGGGATAAAATAAGAGAGTTCGGGATTAACCATGCTGGTAATATTCATCAGCAATGCCTCATTTTATGCAAAAATGTCCAATACGTCTTGATGCAATATTCCATTCATATGAATTCACCGATTTTTTGTTTCATCATAAGAATATGTTTTTGTTTTTTATGAGCACAAAATACATTTCCAGAAATTTCAATTCTAAAACTTTGAAACAACTGATCAAACACGTATATAAAAGAATGTTCCATGATTATTTGCTTGACAGTATTTGCAATTGCTGGACGGGCAGCAAAATTTTTGCCCAGAAATTATATTTTATTTGTTTTGCAAACGAGCCAATTACTCACTGTAGAGTAACATATCAAAAGTTTGTCCATCATCTGGGATTCATGGTATGAAAATCACTTTGAATCCCATCAAATAGAGAAAAAATAGTTTGCTTCTTTTCTTCTCTTTTCGATGCTGTTTATGCTTAAATGTTGAAAGCTGTACTGGAACTTGGCACATTTTTATTGTTAAAGATTCTCGTAATATCTGTTTTTCATCAGCAGTGATATATCTATCATTATTCTCTTCTCTATCAAGCAAAAAGAGAAATACAAGTGTTCGGCTGCAGACCGATATCCACTTCGTTTACTTTATGTGGGGCATATTTTACAACCTCCAAAACTTCACCTAAGGGTGCCAAACGGCATAATACAGTTGATTGAAATGTAGAACCGTGTAAGCGTTACCTTTGTGTACAAAAACGCCTTTAGGGGCTTTCTATCGAACAGATATTTTGCTTTGTGGGTATTTAGATATTATTTCCTTTCTTTCTAAGTGACAAATTCCTAAATTCAATACGTTGAATCAGAAAATAATATAAATGAAACAAGTGTGGTTGGCCACTCGTTAGAAACTGCCATATGATTAACATCTGTTAGCAGCTCTCCATATCGAGACGATGATCAGTTGTAATGTTCGAAAAATCGGTGAGCAAAGAATACTATTTCTCTTACCTGACAGGGGTGGTGGTGATTGCTTAAAAAATGTGAATTCCCAAGAGTCAAGCATGGATGCTACTAGAGACAACCTAGGGTACCAATTTAGTATAAAGTTACACTGTAAATCAAACTTTGTTGGTTGTTTTTTCAGACATCTTAATGAGTCACTGTTCAGAAATTAAACACCTTAGTTCAATTGGAGTAGCCAGTACGCTACATTGGTAGACACTCAGCGAGCCGGCCAAATTAACCAAGAAATTGAAAAAAAAAAAAAACAAAAACATGTTGATAGTTGAAGTTGACATTTCGTTAGTTAACGGTTTCTAATCATTCCTAAAATCCTTACCTGCCTCACAGAAATTTTGGGTGAATCCTGGGACACGCACGTTCGATAGCAAACTCTTACTGCGGTCCAGTTCACTATTGTAGGTAGTCTGATGGTCACTTGGTGACCTAAAACGACAGTTACGTGCAATGCACTTAGTGAACGACCACTTTATCTGATTGCTGGGTTAAATTCTTGTGCATTTACAAATCGCGCAAAGAATCAATGCTCGAGCCTAGATGAAATTTCGAAATTTCGGATACTAAGTTTGGATGTAGACAGCCTTCCCTTTTTTTTTTCAGATGACTGGAGCAGTGCAATATCGCTATTCCCTCCCCCATTTGGACTTCTGCCAACGGAGGCAAATCTTGGAATATTTCAATATCACAAAGGTTTTGAATTTCAGTAAAACCTCTAATGCTTTCTAATATTAGCTGTGTCTTTCCAACGTCAGACAAAGAATACTGATGCGTTTCTTAATAGGTATCGATGTGTAGAGATTTATTAAATATACCTTTTCGTATACCTGAGAATATCATAACTGGAAGTTTTGTCTGCTGAGTGATTTTGTCGGGGAGAAAGCGTGTCTGTCTGATGATTAACAAGTAGAAACGTGCTACTTAGGCACAGACCTCGAGGAAATTATCATACTAAACGCTCAAGCGTATATCATTGCGTATGTTATTGTCATGAGAAGTCCACCTGGCATCATCTCTCCCACTTCAATGTAAATTTCCACATCCCAAAATTCACCTGCTCTCGCCGGAGAATTCTACTTTCTAAAAATCAACACATTTCCGAGTTTTATATGAGGTGTTTAATTCATCTTTATTTTATGGTTATTCACTTCAACAAGTTATGCTCACTGTTTACAAACATACCTCATATCATATATATGCCACGCCATCATGTGTCGCTCAAAAAATATCAAATTTCATGGGTTCTTCTCTTTAATGACTGCTGAAGCTTTGATATAAATTTAGGTTGTGGAACACACACAGGTTATGGACCAACGTGTTCATTCATGTCCAAGATTAAAGCAAATGTTACCTTTAAGTTATATGATTCATTTTAATTTGATAATACTTCGTCTTTGTTAGAAACATTGTCCTTCAAATCCCGTATAAAATATTATTTTGAACATTCAGAAGCTTTGTATACACGGATGTATGCACGCACATACACATGCACACCTGCGCACACACACACACAGACATTGACACACAGAGACACAGACACAGACACATACACACACACATATATATATACATATATATATATATATATATATATATATATATATATATATATATATATATATATATATATATATATATATATATATATATATATAGTGACTGTCTTGATATAAGTTGAAGGAAAGGCTGTAAATGCTCTATTAAAACTATTGGACAGTCCTTACATATACAAACAATTTACGTACGTTCATTTGTACCGGAGCAGAAATTGCCAAGTAAAAAAAAAAAGCAACAAAAAACAAAAACAGGAATAATGAAACAACTACAGTCAATGACCCTCTGGTGACCCATCAATGACAAATAAATCTGAAAAAATGAATCGCCATTTTATATATCTGAAATTGTTTCATCCATTATTTCAATAAAAACTAAGTTTTTGATGATAATTCAAAACGAATGCATACAGGCTCTTGAAGCCTTCAATCTTGCACAAAATTTGACTTTTATTCACTGGGAAGCATTTTAGGAAACATAGTCTGCTATACCTTCTCGTGTACTGGGAAATTCCAGCAGGAATTATTTGGTTCTTAGAATCGACTTTACTTGAGAGGAAAATGTCAAGTGTTACGCCAATCGGAATATAATGTAAAAAAATCAGCTAAAAATGCTTCCCTTGTGTCTCTAAAAATAAAACAGAGATTATAAAAGTGAAAACAAAAATCAATGTTTGACACTGGTTTGTGTACCAAAATATTCATAGCCAGATACAAGATCTTCGGATTATGCTTAAAATATTATTTTAAGAATGAGAAGATAAGAATGTTAAAGACAAACGTTGAGAGAGAGAAAGAGAGAGAGAGGGGGAGGGACATAGAGAGTAGAGACAAAGAGAGAAATACAAGCAGACACGGATAAGCATGGTTAGAGAAGAGGTACGTGTTTCCGACTGAGATGAAGACAGCCTTGTATATATTACTTTGAGCTCTTTGAGAGGATCAGAAAAGGAGCTGAGTCACAATGGAAATATAAGTGCAATGTACGGAGGAATGAAAAAATTGAACAATGAAGACCTTTTTGTGAAATTGACCCAATAAACGTCTTGAATTTATACGGGGTTTGCTGATCTCTGAGACATGATTTAACAAGGGCATTCTTTGGACCGTCACTCATTTCAAATCATTGAGATTCCTAAGTTCATTTTAAAAAGTAATCTGTACTCAACTATCCAATATTTATTCCCCACACAACACACGCATGCGTCTTGAATGCTGTGAAATCCACTTCATACTTTTACAGGGTTGAAGCCTCTTAATCATAAGTATACTTAAAATTTCTGAATCGAGTACGATGCACTACCCTCATTTGGCCAGGTGTACAACCATGACGTGTCAAGGCACGCAGCAGCATATATCTCCCTACCTCTCTCTCTCTCTATATATGTGTGTGTGTATATATATATATATATATATATATATATATATATATATATATATATATATATATATATATATATATATATATATATATATATATATATATATACTAACTTTGATTGAAATCGACGGGCAAAGGATGTTTCAAGTTTTGATTTTGAGGAATAATTTAATCGTTTCTTTCAAAGAAAATGGATTTGGAGATTTAACTGATGTAAGAAGTGCTAGACATCATTTTTCAAAATAGCGCTTCTGGTTGATCTTACAATCATTATTAAGTTTTGTATGATCAAATAATTGCAAATCAGTGAAAGTGAGATGGTAATAAGGAAGAGAGTAAAAACTGAACTAAACTTTTACCATAGCAATCTGATGGACAACAATAATAAAGGAGATGAAACTGTAATACGCCTAACACCTTCCCAGGTGAACTTTCCAATCACAAAAAATTAACTACAATAATTCAAAGCGTGTAACTTGTTATGCAATCCAATTGCAAAGAAAAAAAATTGCGAAACTGTTTTGATAAATAAAAAAAGATACAACTTATTTTGATAAGATCTCCTATGGCCATGAATAACGAGTAGCTCCATCCCACAAAAAATATAAGATGGCTCACGACTGAAAAAACATCTAAATAAAAATCCTTACCATCTCACTTCCCCTGGTATGTGATTAATTGATCTTAAAAAGATTATGAACTTTAAAGATCTTGTTAATGACTGTAGGATCGGTCGAAAGCGCTGGAACAGGAATAATGCGCTTGCACGTGGGTGAAATTAACCGAATTTAGCAAAATAAATGGATAACATATTCAGGAATAGTATTGAGTCATAAATCTTTCCATGATTTTCGGCCCATGCTGTTCATAAAGAAGCCAAGAATAAGTCCTTCCTCTATTGGAAATCACAATTTAATCTAGTTTCCCCAACGTGATATGCTCAGTTTTATTACTTGTTTCCTTAATTCAAAAGACCCTTTTTAGAAAAAGGTTTATTTCTGAGTCGATTAATTCGGGGATTACAAAAAATGATGTTTTTCCAGGTGAGATTAAACTTTATTAGTAGGAAGATAACATTTTGAGTTTGAACCATAACGCAATGAATTGCACAAAACATATAGATGGCCAAATCCTTCACACATTCGAAGCAAAGCAGAGTTTAAATTAAAGATGTATCAAATAATTCGATAAAACTCAAAACAACTGACAGACTAAAACGTAACATTGATGAACCGCTGTTGTCCATCGCATTCTAACAAATGCCAAGCATATATATCAAATTGGTTGAATTGTAGGCGATCAAAGATGATAAAACCAAGAAAGCATTTCTATGTTTTGAAGTACATTTAAATATCCGATTTTCAGGGTCGTTACGCCATTTGACGGGTGGCTCAAGAGTGAATATCACAACTATTTTTGCACAGCTGGGTGAATTTAACTCAAGGGTATAATGCATTATATTTGATTGTGAAAACCCATAACCACCTTGCTAGATGTTAGATTGAGAATACATATCGTAACTGACAATACTGTACTTGGGAGCTCAAACTTTAAAATTGACACAGAATCAAGAGCGAAAAAGACACCAAACGTGGGATAACTTCACCCTATTTCAGAAAGCTTGGATCAAACAAGGGACAGAATCTCTTGTTTCGGTTTTTCCAGAAAGCTAAATAGAATCTTTTCTAAATTCCTAATTGCTTTACCTTCTCCGACCACACGAAAAGACATGGAAGAAGTATCTGAGTGTAATTGTAGCTCAGATGCTTACCGGTCCCAGTATTCCATGTCCCAGTATTCAATGCTTACCGGTCCCAGTGACACCAGAATGAGATGGACCATAACTAACGTAATTTGCGACGTGTAATTAATTGGCTTCGTGAATCCTAATGTGAATATACTTGATCATGTGACTGGTGACCTGTTGTCTTACCATCCAACGACGTTGGATCGCTAAATATGTGAAATGTGACCCTGATAACACCATGCATAACCCGCTTTAGCCGAGCCACGTCGCTGACTACATTACAAAGCCATACAAAGTGGTTGGCACCTAGTGCAAACTGAGTTCCCTACTATAATAATGATATGCAAAACTATGTTCCCAAGTAATGCCTTACGGCGATGTGTCTGCGTAGGTTATATCTGCTGCTGCGTAAATGAACCAGGGTTCTCATTATATTTTTTTCTTTACAAGTTTGAACTAAATCAGAATGCAGTTATGCGAATGTCAAATATCGGTGAGATTCCCAACTTGCTGTGTGTTAATATTGTAATTAGTTTTGTTCAATGATCGACTACGCAGCTTTCCTGTTCACAGTTGCTTAATTGTATTGATTGATTGCCAGTCTGTTTCGGAGACGTGATGACAAGTCTATTTCTCTCCCATTCTTGTTATCTTGTAGCTGCTTGCTCTCTCTCTCTCTCTCTCTCTCCCTGCTCTCCCTCTCTCTCACACACACACCCACAGCCACATACACATCAGTTACACTCACATATTTATCACATACTTCATAGAGCTTCCTGTCGATATCGACTAATGATCATTTATGGTTAATTATAAACATTGATTAGTAATAATGATTTAATTGCAATATCAAGCAAAGGGTATTTATCATGAATTCAAAGGATCTCTCAAACCCCAAAGTGATACATAAGATAACTGCAAGTGTTAACCACGAACTTATGCACAATATGTCATCGAAACAATTAACTAATAATATCAGCACGCGATATAAACGTTTTATTTTTAAATTTGTATGTGCATGAGTTGAGATCCGTCATTTAGCGAATGTACTTCATAAAATTGAAGAAAAATTTAAAATATTAATATCAAACCCTCAATATTTCTTACGAGTATCTCGGCCTTGGTTGTTATAGTTAGCATGTTTTTGCTGTTTTCTCTCTCCAGCCTCCTAGGGCTACCCGTTATATTCAGTAAACTGCTGAGAATTTCAAACTGAACACTTTATTCAATCCACGGAGTCTGGTGTCATTCCGCTGTCCATGCTCGAGATAATTCGTATCAGTTACTCTTCCCTAGTTTGTAAGTCTTTGTAACACAGATTTTTCCATTTGCAATTGAACAAACTGAGTACATGACTTCCACCGTTTAGTCCCAGGGGTCTAACTGTAGGCTACTCCATAGTTAAACTCAATTTAGCCCCGTTTTCTCTACTAGGCCATTTCCTGGAAAAACAAAACAATCCACCCTATAGAATCAATAATGCATTCAGTTTAGAATTCCCAGACGTCAGAGAGATGAACAAGACCTGTAAGTGCAACTCCTATTACGTTGAAATAATCACTGGAAATGTAGTATAGAGCTTGAATAGATTAATATAGGATTTTGATACTACGTCATATCAGAAACTCACAAATAATTAACAAATATCAGATTCACTTAAACAGATTGTTGAAGATATTTATGTATCTGATAAGGTTGGTTGAATACCAACAACTGAATGAAGTCAAATTCGCAGATGAGTCAATTGGGCGAATCAATATGTACATATAATAAGATATTCTCATTTCTTGCATCAATTAATGTTCTTTCATATATATATATATATATATATATATATATATATATATATATATATATATATATATATATATATATATATATATTCTCATTTCTTGCATCAATTAATGTTCTTTTATATGTATATATACGTATACATATATATGTATATATATATATGTGTGTGTGTGTGTGTGTGTGTGTGTGTTCCCCGAAGTCAGATGGTACGTGCTTAAATTTTGAGCCTATTTTACAAAATTCACGAACTTTTGATTCTTAATCTTATTTTGATGAGAGACGGACCGACAAAGGGACTGAAATAGATATTACAGATATAGATTGCTAGATTTGCCGGACAAAAAATTAAAATGTCGCTGTCAGCTTTATTTTTAGAAGTTGATTTGTTCCTATACAAGGAGTCTTGGAAACGTTCAAATTTCATAGAGAGTTAATCCTCTTGAAATTTTAGGGGATATTAGAATATTTTTTAGGAAACATACGTTTCTTTCCTTAGATAAAAGTACTGACTTATCTTCCGTCTTGAATCCCAAAGCACTTAAACCCCTGGATTAGAGTGCATCCATTTTTTTAAACACCATGTATATATGTATGTGAGTGTGTATGTGTGTGGGGGTCTTTGATTGGTGAACGTGGTCGTGTGTACATATTTATAATCATCGTTATATGTGTCTCAAAGTCCATTGTTAGACATTAGCCTTTCAAAGAATCCGCCAGAACTCTCCATTGCAAGCGTCATGATTGCAATCTCCGGAATCCGTCTAAATCGACATGCCATCCGATTTTCACCAACCGAAGATTTTACATAAGATTTATGAGAATTCACGTGGTGATGTCCATCGCTCAACGTACAACATTGCTTGTCAATCACCATTTGAGTTTCTAATGAATTCTTCTATACATCTGGTTCCTGCTTCACCTCTGTGCTGTCTTGCATTCTCTCCAGTTAATGGCAAGCATTATATTCTATTGTTCCAGTAGAATGTTTCTCAGTTTTAACCAATCTCCTGGCAAGGTTCCATTTGCCCAATCCATAGCTGACTATTGTGAAAATGCATTGGTTGTAGAGCCTCAAAACTATTTTCAATCTCTAGTGTTAAGTTTGTTCTAACAAAGTCTTGGCAACTTGGAATATCTTTTGAAAATTTCTGATGATTCCTTCTTCTTTTGAGAATTTATTTGTCCCAGGTAGTGTTTATAGTGTACTTCCCTTAGTCATGAGTTTCCAAATTTCATTGAGGGTTCATTTGTCAACAACTTATTGTGGCACATGGCATTGCTCTAACGAAGTTTATATAAAGACTAACTATATGTAATATCATTGGTTATGCAGCAATTTATCAATAATCATTAAAAAAATTGAGTCACATACATCAATATACATATGTATGTATGTGATTATGTATGGATGCTCACACATAAGCACATGCATATATGTATACATATATATAAATATACGTGCACGTGTATTTATGATTATGTGTGAGTGTGTATACGTATTTATATGTAGGTGTTTTCATTTTAAATCACGTAGAGAAAACACGATTTCATATCAGATAAAACTGACGCTTGATAAATCACTAATGGTTTTCAAGGAGACAAAATTGCATGAGTAACGCTTGATAAGCATCTAATGCATTAAACCTGAACAAAAAGCACTTTTAGTGCCATATTCCGTCAAGGGACGGATATTATTTAAATTTTCTAATTACTAATATGGTGGGACTTTTGAAGTCCACAAAAACAATCGTTAATTTTATTTTATTCATTGATTATTCCGATAATAACCACATGAAAAATCGGAAGGCGCGTACGTCTATGATTTAGTTAAATCAGGGACTATTTTGCTCAGCAATTGCGCGTATATATATATATATATATATACATATATATATATATATATATATATATGTGTGTGTGTGTGTGTGTGTGTATGTGTGTGTGTGTGTGTGTGTGCGTGTGTGCATACATGTACACGCATATATATGTACATATATTTGAGAGAGAAAGTGTGAAAGGGGAGTGTGAGATATGTATGAATAAACAGGGTGCTGGATTGTGAAAAATTGGGATCGCGAATTACTGTGAGAGAAGCATATTTCACATACATATGCCTATATGTTTATATACATATATAAATATATATATACTTTCGCCAAACAAATGGTTTCATCACTCTTCCAATGTATACATAGCCATAAACATTATATATGCAGTCCCAACACGAATTCACACGGGAACCCTGATGCAAAGAAAAACACACAGCCTTACATACTCAAACATATATGTTATCGTTTTGCATATATATATATATATATATATATATATATATATATATATATATATATATATTGCTAAGTTAATATAGGGCATGCACCTTCAATTTTTTGAAGTTGTCGTTTGTTCAAAGCAACGAATTTGATTTAATGTGATTTGTACAGAATTTGTTTTTACGCGTAAGAAACTTTCATTCAATACGAAATTTAAGAACGATTTACAAGAAATGATCAAAAGCGGTTGTCTGAAAGATTAGTTGTTCCAATTCATCCAGAGATGATACGTCTTTCAACGCAAAAGAACAAAATACACTTCACATTATTTGGGATTCATAAATGAACAGATCATTATGTTTATCCGTATTATCAAACTAATCGTCAAGTTATTAATGATTTCGAGAGAGAAAGCAGGGCCTGTGAGAAAAATGAACCACTTCACGATAAGTTAACATAAGAGAAGAAACTAACAAATTGCTGAACAAGAGCATTTTCATATAAAATATACCCCAAAATATCATTTCGATGTTGGTTGTGTTGTTCTCCCAATGTCTTCACTTACCTGCCTATACACTGTGCACGTGCATCGATACAGCTTCACCCATGCAGAAAATCAGTCATGGTCGCAGGAAAAAGTGTGACTGATCCATGGGGAAAAGTGCTGAAAACATGGAGAGACACAACTGGCTCGATATTTAAAAATATAAACTACGCTAGTAAAAAGTATTCCTTTTTTTTAAATTTCATTTCTATCCCTCCAAGATGCACAAATCATCATATCCAAAAGACCAGACGGTGCAATGATTGATTTGCAGCGTAAGGTGTAAGATTTTTTTTATTTAGTTTTGCATCTCAAAGAAGCGATTGGCGGAATTCAATCCTAGTTAATCTTCTCAATTCTCTGTCTGAAACCTGAAGGAGTAAAGTCGGTCACTGACTACTACTACTACTACTACTACTACTACTACTAACGTCTCCTTTCTGTGTGTGTCCCCATCACTAGCACGCACATATAGCTACACGTGTCCACATATGGTGTCTATTAGGATGTACATGCAGACACATGCACATGTGATTTGACTGCGTGGTATTCTCTATCTCTCTCCGATGCATTCCCCATCACAACACACAGCTATGTTAACACACATCTATTTGATAATAAAACACACACACACACACACACACACACACACACACACACACACTCGCACGTGCTCTCACATACACACAGAGTTACACATACGTTCACACATGGTCGGTATCTACTATACACAAATACAGATTCACTCACTCCAAAGCAAATGGGTTGATTCTTATCAACCTGTCATTTTTAATTATAACATGGATCTGATGCCCCATTCCAGGATGACAATTGAATCTATTGAATTCAAAATCGTCTCAAACTGACCCAGATTATTTCACCAAAGGTCGAAGGTTTTTCGAAGGATAAGTTGTATTATAAATCTCTTATAGTCTCTCTAATGATATAAAGTTAGCACACATGAAGTCTTAGCAATCATCCTAGAAGAAATACTTGTGATGGCCATTATTGGCAATGTTCGTCATATACATTAGCTGATATAATAGTTTTTTCCGTCACAAATCCATCATTCTTGTCTCTGTAAGCTTTGAAAACTACTTCGAAACTTTGTCATTGCTTTACCCCTCCATTACAACCCAAACAGTAGACACTGTCAAATGAAAATGATTTATATTTCACGTTGCCTTTTACCCCAACATGGTCACAAATCATATTCAGATGTAAGATCTTGCAATGCTTGTTGTAAGTTGCTCTATCGAAGAATTTCGGCTATGTGATTTATCTATGTAATTGCATGCCGCACGAGGAGGGGATTGTCGAACCTCTAGAGGATTTGACCATAAAACAAAACAAGAAGAAAAAAAATATATTAACCCTTACATCTATTCCCCACCGCTGTTTTTGAAACGATTGAGTTGAGTTTGTATACCATGAACTTGAAAACAATCATCATTTGATTTTTGGATAAATTCTGCATATATTAGCAATACACTATTTGTCATTACATATGAAAGTTTACTGTTAATAGACAGAACTTTTGGGGATTATGGTTTCTTTTTTAATATTGTTATTAGAAAACCTCGACAAAAACTGTCAAGATCAACATGGGTTTCATCAAGACGGTTATGTATATAAAATGCATACAGGCAATATAAATTGAGCTACACTGTGATAATTGAAACACAAACTCCCTGCAACGGTTAGAAAAATGTTGTTTTTCACCCTCTAAATATATCATTTTCTGGTGCATTCAATTTGAAACGTAAATTTTGGCTGAATTGATCTCCTAGTTTATGTTTGGTAGCGTCTGCGAGTTCTGTTTTGTAAATTCGTACGTCATCATCATCATCATCATCATCATCATCATCATCATCATCATCATCATCACCATCATCATCATCATCATCATCATCATCATCATCTGTTTTTTAACGTCCGTCGTTGGACTTAGAACTTCCCCAGGATCCGTAACACTTCTCTATTGTGGGTGTCGCGGAGTCAGTATTTTCGTCCAGTTCATCTCTCCACCTTGTGTTCTGTCGGCCTTGGTCTCGCATGTCATCTCTCGGAATCAATGTTGTGAGTTGTGATGTCAATCAGTTGCCTGTCATTCTCTCAACACTGCCTGCACATAGCCATTCAAGTTTTTTTAATTGATTCTATGATGTCTCTGATTCCCGTTTTCTTCTTTATATACTGTGCTGTCTAGTGATCTCTCCATGTGAGGTTGAGCATTATTCTCTCATGTGCACATTGCATGCTTCTCAGTTTGCAGGTCTGTCTTTTGGTCAAGTTCCATGTTTCAACTTAACCATACTTCACTGCCAAACAAAAGGCGAAAGAAGTAATTTAATGATCGATCATCCTATTTTTATATCTCTTTTTTTTTAATCAATCAATCACCCAAAAATGACATACGGCCAAAAGACGTTAGCCATGTTGTGGTCTCTATTGCCGGACGAATCTGACCCGTCTTGATTTGTTTTGGAAAGGATGACGGAAGCAAAATGATCATCGAAATTTTGCTACAACAAACATAGCTGTTTGGTTGATAAACATTTTTATTGATTTACTGAAAATTTTTCATCAAAATTCATCGAACGGAATTAATTTTTAGCAGCACGTGAAACCGTCTCTATATATCCACTCCTCCCACCTTTGTGCAACTCTGTTTTTCGTGTCTTCAACCATTGTAAGAAAACAATTTTTCCCATCTCTTATGCTCTCCCCGTTTTGGTTATCTTGTGACCGATCAGCGATTCATGTCCTTTGATCTGTACTTTTTTTTTAATTGCTTCCCTTTCCTCTCACTATCTGACTTGCTCGGGTTCTATTCTTTCTTTCCTTTTTTTTCTATCAGTATTTTTTTTCTTCGGCTTTTCTTTCGTTTTTCTTTCTTTTATTAATGGTATCAGTTTTCCATCTCATTAGTTTTTATCTTTACTCTAACGTTCTTCCTCTGATTTTTCCTACTTTATCCTATCCTATGGTAATGCATGCAATAGTTCAGGAAAGTCTTCATGGAAACTTTCACTCACTGTTGATATAGGTCTTTCCTGTTTTCAAGCTGACCTCCCTAGGTGGGTAGCTATTTATGCGTCCCTGTCAAAGGTAACATCAATGGAACTGGAAAATTCACATCACCCCCCAAAAGTATTTCTTTTATCGGTTCAATATGCAATATGAGTTCATGTAAAACTGACCCCTTACTTTGATCCCCACATCATTGACATTTGTCTTGTTTTTTTTATTCAGATTTGTTCAGTTATCACTGCCTATCAAATGCAAGGGAAGAAACTTATTCATTGATAACCCCTTTTTCTTCAATTCTTCTAATAATCACTCCAGCATGACACGTTGCCGTCGACGTACCTCATGTGACAGCTTCTATGGAAAGACTATCAAAAGCTGATCCTTTTTCATTTGGATTTGATTTTTCTATCCATCCGTATAATTTTTCTTGTAAAAGAGGTTTGTCAGTAAAATATCCTGCTATTCAATATTAACGACAAATTAGCCTATCCAAGACAATGGCGCCTTAATCTTTCTCTCTCTCTCCATTCATCGTTATCATCAGTCTTTTATCGTCCGTGATTGGACATAGACCCTCTCGATGGATCTCCACACCTTTCTATCGAAGACGTTGCAGAGCCGATACTTTATTTATTTTCCATGTTCGTCTCTCTATCTTGTATTCTGCCGGCCTCAGTTGCGCAAGTGATCTCCTGGGGCCCATGTCTTGAATTGTGATATCAATTAATTGTCCGTCATTCTTGCAACATGACCGGGCCATTGCCATTTCATTTTTTTTTAATGGATTCTATGATGTCTGGGACTCTTGTTCTCTCCCTAATATACTGCGCTTTCTAGTGATCTCTCTATGTGGGGTTCAGCATGATTCTTCCATGTGAACATAGCATGTTTTTCAGTCGGCAAGTTAATCTCTTGGTAAGGTTCCATGTTTCAGCTCCATTGTCGACTATCGAGTGGATGCGTTGGTTGTATATCCTTCTTTTTAAGGCTTCTTACTTTTTTTGCCAAAATATGTCCTTTCATTTTCTCTCTTCTTTATTTGACTTTTTCTATTCCTCACTTTTTCTCCCCTTCTTCATTAATTCATTACATTTCATTTGTTCTTTCATTCTTTTACTAATCCCTCCTTTCTCTTCCTCAAACTCATTTCCTCTCCTTGTTCTCTTTTCATTTGCTCTTTTTTCCTCCCTCTTTCCCTCATTTGTTCCTTTCTTTTCTCTAAGGACCTTTTTTCCCTTCTCTTAATTGTCCCTTCCCGATTTTCATTTTACTTATTTTGTTTCCTTTCCATTCACTTTTTCTTCGCCCACTTTCCTTTAGTACCTCACTATGTTCAATTTTAGAACGTGCATCGTCTTTTACTAACAACTCTCAATAGTTTTCCTCGTTTCTCTCACACGATTTTCTCTCTGATTGTTGAATTATGATGCATTGTGATTATATTGTTGCCCAGAATTATATTTCAATTTTAACAACACGAGATATTATGGTTGTTTTCGCATAGCACTGATTTTGTTGTTGTCACTTTCAAGAGCTCTCCCTAAAACATTGCTCTTAATGAAACCAGTACAAATTGAAAAAATTACAATGTCTAAACCAAAAAACGTACGTGTGTATATGATTAAATGATTTATGAAAAAATCTTAATGCAAAAAAGTGTTCAATATAATCAGCAAAGCGGTCATAAAATTATAATTGAAAAAATATATATTTTTCAATGGTTCATTTTAGACTGTGCCATTCTGTTTCGTTTTTGGAAGATTTTCATTTGAATTTAAAAAAGAAATTCCATTTAAAATATCTTAAGTGGAACAGAGTGTACAACCTGTAATGACCCTTCGAAAAAATTTTACTCATATATATATATTAATGGAGGAGATTACGTCGAATATGTAAATGTGCTCTGTCATATAGGGTATTTTTCATCATTAGGGTACAATTTAATTGGTTTAACAATATATATATATATATATATATATATATATATATATATATATATATATATATATATATACAGAGAGAGAGAGAGAGAGAGAGAGAGAGAGAAATGTGTGTGTATGTGTGTTTGAGTGTGTGCGTGTGTGTGTGTGTGTGCACGCGCGCGCACTGATTTTCAAACAAACAACCTGGGTGATCAACAAATGCTTGTTGAGACTTCATGCGGAAAGCAGATGTCAAGTTGAATCCTCGCGCACCCTGCACTGAATTTAACCAGATTTTGGCTGCCGTGGGACTGTCTACGTGCACACGGCTTCTGTCAGAAATCCTAAGATTTAGGAGTTGAGAGCAATACCATGAACTACTGCATAATGAAAATATAAAGATATCAAAAACAAAATAAAATTCACACAAGCATATGTTAAAAGATATTATTCAAATTCCAGCTGCTTTTTTTTTTTCGTATTCGCTTCGTTGAATATATATCCGTCATTCGATCGCCTAGGGAAATGAAACATATCATAAAAATATGCAAATATTTTTTTTTCCTCTTTTGTATGCACTTGGATATTATTTCTTGTAACAGACACGAATACTGAATTAGAATAATGTTAAATTTATTAGTTTGGGAAAGGCTTGTATAAAGTCCTGTGAAAACTCTTCAACATGTACATATCTAGCTTATAGGCATGAAAAATGTCAGCAGTATTTATAAACTGATTGATTGGGGACAATGAAGGTTGACTATGGGGGTAACAGCTTTTTGCTCTTTTGTTACCGTCCGAGTATCTAATTGAAAGATGGTTTTCCCAAATTGTCTCTCACGCATTTTTTTCTCCGTTAAAAACTAATAGTGAAGTGGAATAAGGTTTTTTCCAAGAGCATTCACACAAATAGAATTCAGGTTGGCTTTATTTGCAATTCGAATCTAATGGATCAATTCTGTTACATCATCCAGTATCTTATTGGTCTGCATCATTTTGCTAACTAAAAGGACCAAAGTTTCTTCATTAACTGTTATTCTTATTGTTTCCGAAAGGCTGTATAAAATCCAGTCACAACTATTTCATATACATATATATATATATATATATATATATATATATATATATATATATATATATATATATATATATATATATATATATTATATATATATATATATATATATTTATATATATATATATATATATATATATATATACATATATATATATATATATATATATATATATATATATATATATATATATTCTTGCAAGGATTACCAACAGAAAGAACTTACGTTGTAATCAAACGAAGTCACGTATCAACAATTATAATTCTTGAAAAACAGAGAGCACTTGGTGACATTATCAGAGAGTGTTTTGATCAATAGAATTACGTAAGAACATTCATATTGATCTTAGTGTCCGTGGAAGCAATTCCCAGCATGAATACAAATGAAGTAATGACTTGTTCTCAAATGAATACTGTAAACATCTACCCTAACAAAAATAATAATTTCATTAAAGGGAATGAATTCTTTACTGTTTGCCTATGCCAACACTATGAACCTTATTGAAATATAGAATCAACATTTCCCAACAGTGATTTTAAATGAAGACCAAGAAATCAGAATGCGACTCTCTTACCAACTGAGCCAAAACGACGGGTCTCAAAGTAGTCGGGACTGAATTTCAATAATAGAGATATTCAGAGATCATTTCAATAAATTCTATCAATATCAAATAAGTTCTTCACTATCTTGACTTTTTTTTTTCCTTTTCTAAAATTCATCGTCGGTACTTAACTGACAGAATTGACAACGGATAAAATTCCTTTCTTCAAGAAAATAGGAAAGAGAAATCTAGCTGGAATTTCGGAGAAAATGTCAGCCATTAAAGGAAACCGACTTGCAGAAATTGCTGACACAGCCAATTTAACTATTATCAGAAACTCGAAAATTATTTAATTACAGTTTTTTTCATGATTATTTCAGGCTAATCATCAAAGTCTCCACCGAGAACGTTCTGTTATCAAATTCTAATCTGATTTCTGGGTTGATTAGCTATGTGACCAGAATCTCTTTTCTCAGTAATACTACTGGTTTCATTTTTGTATTTCAAAAAGTTTCATTCGATTGAAAAATGCCAAATAACTTTTAAAAAACATGACACTAATTTTTGGTAAAATGACACTTATTTCAAATTGTAAAGCAATCAAAACAATGCGTAAATTAGGATCAATTGAGCAAATTACAAACGAATGAATCCTCTTTAGATAAAAAAACAAAAACAAAAATAACACACATCCATGCACATGCATACACATATTTGTAGGCGTAAAAAATGTCAACTGGGAGGGGGAAAAAATCTTGCATTTTTTCAAGTGAAGAGTTTTCTATTTTCCGAATTTTCATTATTACTAAGCAATTAAATCGCAGTGAAAAGTAGGATAATTGTATAACTGTTATTGACAGGAGTTATATGCATATACACATAACAATTTGCGGGGGGAAAATGTTGTGTATGATGTAGAGGTGCTGGTTGGTGGAGTTTAAATCCACAGAGGTGCACGTATATCTGAAGATAGATTACAAGATAGATATAATTATAATTACGTTAGCTTATCAGGAAATCTTTTTGAACCGACACTCCTTTTTTACATGATGAATATGCTGATCAGATTAGACATCATAAATAGTTGGACGATTTAAAAAAAATAAGAATGGCTGCTGCAGCAGGGATAAAGCCTTCGTTCACAAGGAAACCATTTGAACGCGATGCCTCTCTCTACTTATTGAGTTAAAAAACCAGCCGGTATAGTAATTACTGCTCTGATTCTAAATTTTGTCTTGTTTATCCGCTGTACATATCTATTCTTTCTATGTTCATCGAATGCGGAATTTTTTATTTTGAGCGAATAGATACTTTATCTGACTGAATAATTATGAGTACATTTTTTTTCATCATGATTCATACTTACTCTTCTATATATCATTGTCAGCCTTGAATGAACATAGAAAGAACAGTTTTTTTTTTAGTCCCGAGAGTCTTGTCTAGTTCTGATGTGTGGATTTAGAAATCTTACACTTTCAACAGGCATTAATATCTATGTTGATAAATGTATAGATGCTAAAACTTTTGCATTGCCAAGATCTCAGGAATTTCATTGCTAAATAAAGTATCTATCGTTAAGTTGACTATCAATCAGGAACATATATGGTTAACCATTGAATAAGCGTAGCCATCAAAGATGTCGAATGGGTACTATCCTTTCTGATGAATGCGTTTGTATGATCACGTGTATGTTCCAGCAGTCCCCGCCATACCGTTTTCAGTATATATTTGAAAATTGGCAGCAGCACTCCCTTAATCGCATTCTAAAATTTCCTTTTCAATTTTTGGAGAAAAGGGTTCTTGCCGTATTTTGACTGATTTATCAAAAACATCAATAAATCTCCTTAAATCTAGATATTTCTAGATAATTTTTTAAAATTTGTATTTTAGATGTTTTTGATTGTGCAGCAATAGACAGCAAAATTTTTAAAAATGTAATAAGAAGCAATAGAACGATGAAGATTGTCGTCAACGTATCTGTAATCGTGAAACTCCACTTTAGAACGACATTATCAATTTATTTTTTTCATATTTCATTTGCTTCTTCATGTCATCGGCGTTGATGTTATCTATGAAACCATATCATTGATTTATTTGACGTGGAAAATCTCTGAAGATGTTAAAGGTTTTCACAGTGCAGAATTTTTAACAATTGATCAGCATAAAATAGATATATACGCTTTTACCGACATAGGAAAGGATGCTGATTAAATGTTCTCGATATATTCTATTCTGATTTCGAGACCCAAGAAATTGATATCTGTTTGAATTTGTTAGTCAGAACAATAGTAAAGGTATATCGTAAATTACGTCTATAGTGACGCAGTTAAATTTTGGTCACAGAGAATATCTTCTTAAAAATCAGTTGCATTATTATATAGATTACTTTTATTGATAAAGAAATATTTTATCGGATAATCTACATTTTAGAACTTACAAAGCGTTCAAGGAAAAAAATATTGGATAATCGCAATAAAATAATTAAAGACTCGAAGAAATTAATCGGTTTCGGGTGATTAATCACCTTTTTGATTGAAGTGAAAGAAATGAAAAAAAAGTCAACGCGTTTACAAAGACTTCTCCGAATTAAAAAAAATGTCATTTCATTTCACATCTTATTGACTGGGCTACTAATAAACTGGTGACACGCATTGCATAAAGATTGCTACTTCATTTAGTAAAGAGGCATATTCACATATCAACATCTATTAGAGAACCAAGCATGAACTTCAGTGAAACACATCTCCAACTCACCAGCTCTATGGTGATGATACGGTATGCGTGTGTGTGCATGTGTGTGTGTGTGTGTGTGTGTGTGTGCGTGTGTGTGTGCGTGCGCGCGCGCCTATGTATATATTTATATATATATATACATATTCTCACATACACATATAAACAGACATACTTCCATACGCATACACACACACACACACACACACACACACATATATATATATATATATATATATATATATATATATATATATAAGTACAAGTAAGTAATATAATATAATGCAATTTTCGATGTGTGATGGATTTCGATATAGTGCTAATGCATTCATGATTCATCAAGTTAAGTTAGAGTAGAGCTTAAAATATGATGGAATAAGGAGTGGAAATATACATATATAAATAAGATAAGAAGAATGTTCTTGAGCCTGAAAAATACCCCCTGCCCAAATAACTTCCTAACGGTGATTAAAATTAAACGAATTATCCGCCTAGAGATGCCCAAACAGGGCAGAAACATTATTGTGTTTGTGGAGCAAATCTTACATTCACATATATATATATATAATTGCCGGCACCCGTGTATTTCCGTCCCTTTAAAGCTCTGCAAATAATGTCTTTATTCTGTCTTATTCTGACTATGGTCATTCTCTTTCGTACATCATCCCGTTGTCCTCACAGTGTACAACCAACCGAATCCATAGAACGTATGAGTTAAAACTTAGGGTTAATTACTATGTAAGCAAAGACGATAGTCAGAATAAAATACGAAAAATGCGTGTTTTTACTTCGTTTGTTACACTCTTATTGTCTTGCGCAATACCTTATTTCCTGAGGGATAGACACGATACATAATCATTCAGACCAATGTATTACATCTGTCTGCTGATATTAGTCACTTTGCATCAATGTTAAATACCAATGTACAGAGGTTCAGATTCCCACCTAATTCAGTTCTTAACGAAATATCGATTATCACTGAAATAAAATCTTTTATAGCATACGCTTAGTTTGTATTGTATAGCTGACATTAAAATCTAGAATCTAAAGCAGGGAAAAATATTCTTCGTCGATTGATTTAGCATGAGGACATCAATATGTAAACTTTCATCCAGAACTTACAACCGATCGAAAACTCAGAACCCGTTGAGAAAAAAATTGATTGAGGTGGCACAAGCTTACATATTGGCAGCAAATGGGCAGCAAATTTTTACAATACCCAATATTTCAAAGTGGTTACCCATCCAAATTCTGATCAGGATTGACACAATTACAATTTGTATGTAAACAACTCTTTCTCTTTCAAACATGTATCGCTAGTCATGACTGATAGTTTTTTTTTAAAGGATTGAGTTGTTTAACCGCAGGTTGGCCAGAGTATTACTAATGTCCAAAGTTTGAACAGTTATTCTCTCAAAGATTTACTCCGACAACAATTGTCAATCATGTTTGAAGAAAAGGTTGGACGGTTGTTGATTTTCAGAGTGATAAGTACTTCGATGTCGGTTATGTATTTCAAGGTCATGGGCTCAGATACTGATAAGAGTCACTGGATTTATTTTCTTTCTTTTACGATGATTCTATATATGAATATTTTGATATGAAAACATGTATATAAATATCCCAAGATCTATTTTGTATACTAAAAAAAAATTCTTCATATAACAAAATAATGTTTCGTATTTAATATGACCTTTGATTTAAGTTCTGATTAGCCTTTCAGAATTCATCAGAATTATAATAAAGAATGGATTTGGCTACATTAGAAATTCTTCGCAAATAAAAAAAAAAAGATTTTTGGAATATCCCAGAAGACTTTTACTCTATCAAGATATGAGGATAATTTTAGTTTGATTATGGAAAAAACTTCAAAGCCTAGAATAAATTAAAAAAAACAGTTAAAATAGCTAAGAAACAAATCTTTATCTATCCTTATAATGGATTTTAATTTCCACGCGTGAAACATACCAAGTAAAGAGTCTCTTTCCTACCATGCAGATGACCAGTTAATTCCACTCTTCTCTGAGTATTCTTCGTTACAATCAAGATATTTCGATAATCCGAACACCATTATTTATTTTTATTTCTCTGGAGTGTTTCCTTTCATTATTATCCCATCAATTTTGTTTTTTTGAAAGAGGGAGAGAAGGCATTTCCGAAATACATTACAGTCTGATATTCCCACAAATATATAATCGTTAAAAAAAGAAAAGGAATATTACTTGCCATGGATACTTTCTCACCCAATTTGGATGATGCGTAAAGAAAGACAACAAGCATTTGTTGAATTTGGTATTATCACTCGAAAACTATCCAAACTAATTTGGCTCTAAGAATTCCGGAATCATTTTCTAAAAAAAATTATAATGTTACGGAGTAATGATATTAGTGTCGTTACTTTGATTTAAGAACATGTGAGAGAATTCCGACTGTCAGAACAGCAAATGGTAGATAAAACGTAAAAAAAAAAGACCTGACGACACATTTATCCTAAACCTTTTTATATAATGTAATGTGATTTGATTCATTTTATTATAAGATGAAGCATTGTCAACAATCATTAATTTTTGACGAGTATTATGTCCTCTTAATTTTGGTTGTTTCTCATTGCAACTACTCAGACTGCCAGCCTAAGCAGGACGTGAATAATAGAGAATAAGCTCCTGGCAAGAATCAACTTGCATCTATTTATCTTAGCTAGTCTGCCTATGTTCGACAGTTCCTATACTGAATGAATTACCAAAGATTTATCGGTTAGTAGATGATTCAACCCAACTTATACCAGACTTTAACAGATACAAATAATAAATCTAAATAATTATAGATTTTTTGTCGAGCAATTGAATGACAACAAAGCAACATCATAGGTTTAAAGGTCAAATCATCGGTTGACCATTGTGTTGGTGAATATGCTAAAATCTTGCTCTTGTGAAGTATGTCGATTCACTCAAAGTAACGCCATGTCAGCTACTTGTTCGTATGTGTACTTGGGATTTTTTCCTTGTGATCATGTAACTGAATACCGTCTGCTGAACTTTCTGCTCATAAGTCCAAACTCATCACATAAAATAATTAAGAACCTCGTCTAACAGACTTCTTAGGCGAATGGTTATAGAAGGTTGGTTCTGCAGTCAATTAAATTTGCAGTCATTTTGTCGGTGGGCTTGCTACAATTGCGCATATGTACTGAACCAACATGATATATAAGGATATCTAAATGTAGATTCATGATTCTGTCTACTTTGGCTCACTCAGGCTTGAGGGCTGTTCTACGCAAGGGGATTTCTCCAGGTGCAGTATCATTTATAAGTCATTAAATCTGTTATTATCCCATGATTTAATCGTTACTTTTGGGAATTCAAAACGTTCTGGTGAACTCCTTCAGCATTTTGAAAATCAAGATGAATATATTTTTGAAATGCAGTTTTTAGTTACAAATGATAATAACATATATCTTATTCAAATGTGAAGGAAATGTCTACCCTTTAAAAATGCATACATGCAAGGGAGACATAAATACGCACAGCACTTAGTAAATTCACTGCTGCAACAGTATACTCTGTCATTAGCCAGTGAGTTGGCCATTTTTAGCCCCGACTTTGGTAACACTAACAAAGCTACTGTTAAACTCAAAACAAAACATAGCAGCCTATCGAATGAAAATTAGAATTGGACAAAAAATTGTCTGCAATGTTCAAAAATAGCAGAACAGTTAAAATCTGAAGGAAAGAGAAACTAACCAAAACATTCCCATGAGGCTAAAAGCCAAGAGAGGCTTTTGGTTAAAATGCTTCATAGATTCAAGCAAAACCACAAAGTAATTTCGAGGTGGGAGAAATTCGCCCAATGTTAAAAAATGACAATCATTGGAAGGGATAACAGTTTCAAAGAATTTATTCAATAATTCATACTTATAAATGGTGTTTCAATTACAAAAGCTCTATATTTGGATACTTGTAGAATGATAATCAAAAATTTCAATAACATTGTATGATCTATGTTCTAAATATGCTAATACTGCAGTATAATGTATGTTCGTTTAGTTAATATAGTTTTTATGCACCATTTTCCCACCATAAATTCAACTCCCAGTTATCACATCAATTCCACTCTGCTCTCCACGTAAAAATCATGGGGACATAAATAGTGGAGTAAATGTAAATCCACGAAGAAATTGAATCAGAGAATGATTTTCTAATTTCACTTTCCATTACAAAAATCGAAAGAAAAGCCTTCTGAGCTCGTTATTATTTAATTCAGAAAAGATAACGTGAGAAAAAAGAAAGCGAAAAATGCGCATGAAAATCTCCAAGTTGAAGAAAAAAGAAAAGCCTGAAATTAGTCATATATATATATATATATATATATATATACATATATATATATATATATATATATATGTATGTATATATATGTATGTATATATATATATATATATATATATATATATATATATATATATATATATATATATATATATATATAATTTTTCAAAGATGCCAGTAGGTGCCAGAAAATAATGAAAACTGTCACTGACAATTGAGTATAGATCATTTCTTCTATGGGATCAGTGAGTAAGCATCCATCTTCGAAAATGATTCATGGAATGGAAGACTGACATGGTAAAAATGAAAAAGAAAGGAGTTAAAGAGCGTCTTCGGATATGATAACGAAATAAATGGGAGAAATTAATTTTGAATCTACTTACTTGGAAATACTCTATTTTATTTTTTCATTTTATTAAACCGAAATTAACGTCTCGTAATTCCCAATGAAATGTCAAGATAATGAGATGTATAGATACGTGCGTATTCTCATGTGTGTTCCTTCAAATGCATATCGATGCATCCACAACTAAAAAAAAATATTATGAAAAGGAAGTATACACGCAAGCGCAGGCACACATATAGATTGACATTTTTTTTCTGGCTGTGTATGAATATATAGGAAAAATCGGGGCTATATGGGAACAGGGGCAGTTTGAATAATCTACTTTGATTCTTGTTTCTACCACTTGATGGCGCCACTCTTAGCCTCGTTTTGAGGTGCAGAATCTGCTTTTCACTTCAATTTTTTATTTATAAGTGTTGCAAGCAAAGAATATTTTTCATGAAAAAAGTTTTTCCCTCTTGATAGGATCATATCCTCTCTGACAAACGAGTGCCTCGTTCGTGCTCTATTGAGCAGTTAATAATTTTGTTGTCTACGTTTGTGAGCAGTAGCAATGGACAGAATATTTATACCACGTTTAAAGCAGCTCTGTCAGAGGTTTTATGGAAGATAATGAGAAGAGAGCCATGTCCTTGGGGCCGGTTGGGACATTGTGAGTGGGGCTACTTGGTAAGCTGTAACAAAGAGCCTGCCAGATAATAAAACAAATTCCAAATAAGTTATTTGTGTCGACATTCTCTTTTCATTGTTCTTTTTCTATCTTCCACCTTATCACACTGCATCATCGAAGTCCACTCATAGAAGATTCCACTTGTCCTATCAAGTAGTCATTATATTCCCCCAGAAAATATTTTTTCACTCGAATATATTATTGTCTGATATATATATATATATATATATATATATATATATATATATATATATATATATATATATATATATATATATATATATATATATATATATATGCACAGGTAAATAAAATGGATTTATTTATGAGTATATTCATGCGTAAAGTATGGAACATTTACTCGATATGATTCGCAAAATGAATACACACAGTTTCAATAAATAATATTTTCCCACTGGATTGCATTTTAATTTCGTTCTTTTGGTGACTATTTATATTTGAGTTTAGGTAAGTACACTGACAACAAGGTTGATCAAGGCCTATCTTCAATATATACATCAAATTCAAATTAATTTTCCACATCTACTTCCAAGTGATCACCGGCGATATGCAAATATAAATTCTCAAACTTAATACATCTTTTACATAAGTATTAATACTTCTTAAAGCGTAATAATGTGAAAATGCTATTTATCTTGAATTGTTAAAATTGTGCCTGTCTGAATAGACATGAAGAATGATTTAAATATAAAGGAAAAATCACAATGCTTTTTGAGAAGAGTCAAATTTCTATTCATCCATTATTATTTTCTTGAAGAGGTGCTTTTTATTTTGTCTGCTTCGGGTCTCATACTGGTATTTCAATGTTATAAAAAAAAGTCCCATTCGAAATCGTCAACCAAAACTGTTACGAAAAAACTGTCAACATTGTTTTTTTTTTTTTTCTCTTTTCCAGTGGGTCTGGCTGTCTGACTAACTATTTATGTATAACTCAGCTACTTGAATAGAGCTAGCTGACTGAATCCGAACGTTAATTTATTACTATATCAAGAAAAAACACATTATCTTGTTAAGTGAAACTTACTACCTGAGTTTTTTTTTTTTTTTTTGGTGAGGCTTCAATTTTCAATGCAAGTTCAAGCTGAGTTGGTGCAGTAGTCTGTGTCCGACAGCATTTACACTCGATAAAAGCAGGCTGTCCAACGAAATGTGAGAGAAATCACTTATTCATTATTCAGCCTTTTTCAATTTTTTTTTTAGTTGATCACACCCAACGCAGCATATGAGTGACTGCCCATACCTTTATTTAGTATAAATCAAAGTACAGATGATCTATCTTAATACAGGTTTTGAACGCAGGTGTCTCTGGGGGAATTAAAAGGAACGAAAAGAAAAAAGAGAAGTATAAGATTGATTGTTTCGTTGGGGTATAAATTTGATAGATACAATGGAGGAAGCGAAGTGAGTTTCAGACTATTACTGCTTGAAAGAGTTCAACGATTGTGAAACTTGCAAATGGTCGCGTACGAAAGATGAGCTCACAAAATGATGAAATAGTTTTGTGTGGGTATATTGCCATAGAACCTAGATTAGCAAACTGTTTTCGCCTCTTACGAATGAAGTAAGTTCAAACCACAGTGGTTGACAAACACTAAAAAAATTGTACTTGTCTACGTAAAAATGATAAAAATATCAAATATATATGTGTGTGTGTATCCCTACATCAATACATTTGCAGTGTAATGATAATTGGGCATCCTTTTTACATAACAAATATCTATTTTCCAACATAATCTCTTTCCTAATCAATAACTATACGTCAGGCCGTGAGTATGAATATATGTGTCGTCAACGGACAGCTGTTTCATTGTATTGCAACTGTTCAGTGTGGCTATAGACAATATCCCATCCAGTACCACGAGGTAGGATCGAAACCCAGAGGCTGGCATTTCATCCCTGCCATACGCAGAACTGGAGGTCAGTAGGAATTTAAGCGATATATTTTCTTACGCATGATTCTCCATCCATCAGAATGCTCCATTCTGGAGTTTGAAGCATGGCTATATTAGCTTATAGTGGACGATCTTCCGTGCCTAAAGAGTGCTCAACCCTGAGGAAAGGAGCGTTATTTATACACACACACACACACACACACACATATGTATATATGTATGTGTGTGTGTGTGTGAATAGTAGTATTTGAATCAAGTTTATTATGCATATATGTTCTGTTTTTAGTCTTTGTCGAAACTGTAATTCCAAATGGAACAATATTGAGGAATTTGCTCTTTCGGACAATATCACACTACAAGGGCACACACAATATTGGTTCTAAGTTATGGAAGAACATATACTCGAAAAATAGTTGTGAGTATGAACAAAGATTTCAGAGAATTTCCAATGTCTTGCTGTTGTGCTATCAAATGGCCAGTTGCTGTGCGAGTGAGTTTTTTTGTGTAGTTAATTTTGTATGATGGAATTAAAAGATGTTCAACTTATCTTTAATTGATTACAATCATGTTTGTTGGTTATCATTTTATGTTATTTTGGAATTAGATCGGATAAGTGGGGGGTCATTTTAAAAAAAGTGTCTTTGTGCAATCGTTCTACATTGTAATGTTAATGCAGATTCAATACATCTCCCTTTTATGCTATCTGTTTCTATCCTTAGGCTTTTGAGGCTGTCATCCAACCTTAGTAGTCACTGATGTTCAAATTGAAAGTGAATCTTTCTCTACGAATAAACACACCATACATATATGTGAATCAATTACCAATCATTTTCTTTTTTTTCTAATTCAATAACATGTTTTACAAGAAAAAAATGGATCACCTATTTGTTTTTTTTTCAGTGGTGTCAGAATTCTTCGAATTAGATTCTTCCGTAAATACAATATCCCATACATGCTACATATTGTCGGTATATTGATGACATCTTGCTATTATACCCACAAAAACACAATCAGTAAATATGATAGAAAAATCAACATAAAAACCCACATTTTCCAGGTATGTCATCACATAGATCTATACCGATTCATAATTGAGTGTTTACCGCAAGTAAACTAAAACGATAACCTCGATTTCTACACTCAACACAATAAAATAAAACCAGGCTTAACCAAAGAACTTTATCTGAGTGTCCTAAGCATCCGCAGCCGCCGATATTTGCTTGAACAGATGGAATACACCAAAAATTCTCTGAGAATATCTATTACCTGCATCATGTCATACGAAATTTTAAAATGAAAAGATAAAAATTTACAGAGATAAAAATAAAGATGCAAAGACTAGCAGCACCGACAGTGAAAGGCGCATAATAATATCAACCAACCCAATAACCGACTAACAGGATGTACAAATTGTGACTTCAGCTTCCGAGTTTAGAGAAAAAAAATTGTAATGTGGCCATTCAAGAATGATAGCTTTGGAGCTGGAATTTAAGAAGTGCCCTGTAAATGTTGCAACAGGAAGTATATTGGTGAAACGCCCAGATCTCTGAAAAAAACGGATCTATGAACATTGGAGTGGATTGAAGTTGGATTTCCAGCTCAATGCCCTTAACAACACAAAAGCAATATCCTGAAAATCTCTTCTAATCTTATATAAACCTATTCCTAATTTTCGTATACATGGATCGATTGAACGATTTATGATTTCTCTATAATTCAAAACACGTAGCGTTTGTGCTTTAGAGGAGTTATATAACGTGACATTATTTACTTGAAAAAAAAAATGAACCTTCCAGTATTATTTGATTTTAAATAACTATTTCGATAAGGCTGGCTGGTGAAATATTTTATTATAAAAAACTACGTTTAAAAAAAATTCGTTGTACTTTGTAGAATCATACGTGAACTATGCAAAGAAATATTGAGTTTCCTTTAGTTTTACCCAACAAAGAGGTCAGGGAGATGCCGACCAGTATAACGGTTGTTACTAAGAACACAGACGTAGGAAACCCTTCTTGCGAAATGACAGAAAGTTTCAAGGAAGCTCTTTGTTGAGCAAAATTCATAGAGAAAATTTCTTCGTGGTCCCTTGCTGAAGCTTATTACGTAAAACACGTTGATATATCAATCACTGCGAATGAACATAAATATAATGTTCTCTAAAATATAATTGGTCGCTTATCGACTTGGCGACGGTTTGTCATGAAAGTCACAAAAAATTCTTGATTTGTTATTAATAAACGTTGTAAAAATTGTAATTTTCAATATGTGGGTGAAACTGTGCTTCTTTTAAAATTCGCACAAATGTACACAGAACCATTTCTAAAGGTAGTCAACACATAATTCACTATTTTAGAGAAGTATGTACGAATTAATTAGTTCCCATTCAGACTATTGAGACATTTCGAGGAAATGGGTAAATTAACCTTGATAAGATGGATAGAGAAATGCTTAAAGTGAGGCAACAGAAGGAAGATATCATTAAAACGATGCATGTAATCTACCCTTACGGACGAAATATCAAAGTCTCTCATATGTAGGTGGTGCATTTCTCTCTCCCCTGCCCTGCTGAGGAAATCCTGTGTTAAAGATATTCATACAGAGATAAAGCGTCCGAATTGTGACGAATGTCAGAATAAAATTGAGACGACATTGGATATTTTCATTTTGTCTTCGTCAAATTTATATTGGATATCAGAATCGATTTTCGACGAATGGGAGGAAAAAGTACTTGGATTTGTCAGTGAAAAAACTCAACGTGTGTAATACATTAAACATCTACAAAAACGACTTTTGCACTTTGGAGTTCTCAAATATTAGAAAATCCCTCGAAATTAACAAAAAATTGCTATGGTCCAAATTGAAAAAAGTTGCAAATACTATATCATTTATATGTAGAAAAAAATTCATTCAAAGGATATTTGTCTGAAGTAGGTACTATACGAACACTATCATCCACGTATAAAGTATTTACTTATGGAACTTATCTTCAATGACATCGTATTTTTTTCTGCAACTAGGACTTGAGACGGATGAAAATATACAAAAATTACCAACTGTTTACTCGAAACCTAAAATGCTCGTAATTCCAAAAGTTGCTCTCTTTATTGTAGCCACTAGAGTTTGTAGTACTACAACTCTTTGCAAAGTTGTTTATATACAATCAAATGCATGAATTCCATAGAAAAAGTTGATTTAAATCTGTTCTGGGTTGTACATAATCGTATGATACTTGGAGAAAAATTGGATATTATAAATACCTAAAAGGTGGTAAATCTATTTGATTTTACTTGTACTTTTATATAAACATTCCTCATCATAAATATTTTATGAAAGCATAATGAAAAGAATTAACAGACTCAGCATTTGCAGGAGGAAATAGTAAATATATTCGGTACACAAACTCAATATCTTTTTGATGTAAAACTCAGTTCACGTGCTTGCCTTCAAGGCGATTGTTTGCCATTGTAGCAGGGAAAGTTTCTTTAAAATAAGTGATAAATTATTTCATTAGATTATATGAATTCTTATGGGGATTTATTCCGTGCCTTTTTAAGGCAAATTTGTAGACATGTATATATACATGTCGTCTTCGATTAGAACTAATATTGAGCAAACTCGTGCATTTTTTGTTTGTAACTGTTTTATTGGTGTTGTTTTAATGATAGAGGAGAATTCAGGAAATTCAATATTGCTACTCACTATAAGGATTTTGAACTCATGTGAGGACATAAGGAAACGCTAGCAACATTACTAGATTTGGATAATGAAATAGAAAATGAGCTTTTTATCTATAAATTGTTTGAAAAACGAAATAGGGGGAGTTAGGTAACCAAAGGATATGGACTAGGTCCTGATCAGCGTTGAAGATCATTCAAATGGCTAAAACCAGGGAAAGGGGAAAACATCTGACTACTCTATTTGTTTGACTGATAGGTAATCTGGTGGTATGGGATATTGGACTCGTAATATCGAATAACAAATATCTCAATTTATTGATGGAATAGTCCATATAGATGTTACTAATCGCCAGAATACTATTTCGATTCCTTTCAACCATACATAAAATACATAAGAAATCAACAAAGTGATGTGTTCTGTTATCCTCATTGATACCTCATCATCAAACAGTTTTTATTTCACTTCATCATCATCATCATCATCATCATCATCATCATCATCATCATCATCATCATCATCATCAGAATTTTTACGTCCGTCGTTGGACATAGACCATCTCCAGGATTTGCCACAGTTCTCTATCATGGGCGTCGCTGAGCCAGTAATTCCTGAACTTGTCTAGCTCGTTTCACCATCTAATATTCTGCCGGACTCGGTTGCGCATGTGATCTCGGGGGTTCCATGTCGTGTTACTTAGTGAGCCATTTCTTCCAAGAAATCAAGTAATGTGTCATATAAAAAATATGCATATACAGTAAATTATGATAATGCACTATACAAAAAAAATCATGCATTATACTCGACTTTGATAAATGAGGAAATTAAGTTATCTATTAGAATCACACATTAAAGGGAGGTAGTGTTTGATCGACACTGCTGGGAAGCTATGGTAACATAACTGTTTTATCTTTAAATCCTCAAAATGGTTGTATGATAATAACAGATGATCCCAAGAACAAAAGTGCACACATAGTACCATATTATCCAATCCTGAGTAAAACATAGAGAATATTTTTAACTTATATTAACAGTTACTGGAAATAGTTGACTGAAATACTACTGATATATATATATATATATATATATATATATATATATATATATATATATACGATCATCATTTTGCAATTTACGGAAAAATGAAATAGGCGCTCTCTGAGAACATTCCATATTAGTTGAAATGAAACACCGAACAACATTTTCCAAATCAAATAGTATTTAGGGTACTTTCAGTGACCTTGAAATAAAATGAAAGAATTGATGACTACAAGAGATACATGTGAAGACATGGTGGTAAGAGGAGAGGTTGACTAGAAGAAGAGGGGGTAAGATTGGGTCATACCTGGTCAGGACACAAGGAGGCAGGACAGAGATAGGTCGCAAGTGTAACAGAAAATCAACAGGAGACACGTGCAGAGACGTGATTAAACGAGGAAGGAATGATCGTTAAGAAGGGAGATTGAGAACCGATCCTCAAAACATTTTCTCGCCTCACTTTCCCCTCCTTCTGAAACAATGTACCCCCCTCCTCTTTGTGTACCAGAACATCTCATGTTAAATTGCCACTTCTGCCACCGCACCCAATCCTTTACGTGTATCCCACCTCATCTTCCTTCTACCACACCCTCCCCTTCATGTCATTCCCTTCCTCTTCCTGTTTCCACCGTATCTACATATGTCTCCTGTTGATCATCTATTCTCCAGCTTTTTTTCAATTTCAAAGTCACTCAGAATACTCTGATTGATAATTGATTATAAACCATTTTGTTTGGTGTATCATTTCAACTATTATGTTGCACTTTCAGAAGCGCCTGTTTTCATTTTTCTTTCGTAATTTGCAAAATAAGAACCATGTTTACCGATTACCAATAATCTATCATTTGAGACCGAAAATCCAAAACCTCATTTTACAAACCTTTTCGTGTATGTTCTCTTTATGCATATAAAATCCTTTTTTTTTCCTCATTGGTCCTTAGTATATAACACCGCAATGTTTCACCTCATAAAATCAAGAATCGAACACAGAACGTTGTTTCCTGACACATTTAGCACATACGGCTAGTCGAAGATTCTCTCTCCGGGAATGGAAACCTGCCAAGCATAAAGTATAAAAATAAATCCGTGACTGATTCAAAATAGAAACAAACAGATTCGAAGAGAACAGTCAGAAAACACGGTTCAGTCTAATTCATCCGATGGCTTTAAGCTGATATGACTATTTTTGTGTGTGTGGGTGTGTGTGTGGTATGATGTTAGTGTTTTTTATCTCATAAAGTTCAAGTCGATGTATCCGCATAAAAGTGATCTTTTTTGTTCTCATCTATTGTTGAATCAAAAATCAATACACGGTAGGTACAATGAGGCTGGTTTGGCTATGGAAACTATTGCTGAAAGTATAAACTCTTTTCTCGCAGCTTCCAGATGCTAAAATAATGTTATTTTTCAAAATCGGTTATTGTTACCACGTTGACGTAGATGCTTATGATATACATTTTCCAACGAATGACAGTTTTACATTCAGACCCGAATCATATACAAAAAAACTTATATACATATTTTTATATATATATAGAGAGAGAGAGATAGAAAGATAGATTAGGAATTCAAAATTTGTTATAACATAATGCAGTATCCAACATGTGACGGGTTTACTTTATAAAATGCTCGATACAGAACTTGAAATATGATAGAATATTGGAAAACACATTAATGCTTTTTGCGTTTGTGGGGTTCGTCCAGTAAAATATTTTGATTTATTTGTATCCTATAAAAAATTTTTCGGGAGGTTATGTATTTGGGGGTGGGGAAACCTTCCTATTATTCTATTCATACATATTTTTCTCTTCTTCTCCTTGTTTAGTTGTTGGTCACTGTTTGTTGTTTTACAAAATGGGAATGATTTAGTGTGTAGTAGTCATAAATTAATTATAGATTAGCAGGAGATGCTGTAAACTTATATATATATATATATATATATATATATATATATATATATATATATATATATGTGTGTGTGTGTGTGTGTGTGTGTGTGTGTGTGTGTATATATCTATATCTATATATATATATCTCTCTCTCTATATATATATATATACATATACTAAGTAATAGATGTATATGATCCAATGGAATGATGAATATGTATGAATAATGAAGCAAAAGATTTGCTACACAAGCAAGTTTACGTTTCTGCCCCGTTTAGGCTTCGTCAGGCGATAGATTTGATTTATTTTGGATCCCTATTCAGAACATTTTTTTTTGAAGGGTGTATATTCTTTCTCGGATGTAAAATCTTCCTATCATTCAATTTATACGTCTTTTCTTTCTTTGTTGTTTAGTGATCGGTCATATTCTGCTTGCTGGAAGTTATGAATTATGAATTAGCAGAAGATACTGTAGGAATTTTCGTTTGACTGATATTTTTATCATCTCATTTCTGTTGCTTTCTATTTTCATTAAAAAAAACAAAAACAAACAAAAAACTAAAACAAAACAATACATCATAGGCAATGAACCATAAAAGAGAATGAAGTAAAAATCTAACTTTGTGAAGCAGAATAAGTTTTTGCTTCCAAACGATTACATTTGCACTGTTTTGCCTTCTGTTTCATCCTGCTCAGTTGCTTGCCACACGTGTTAAACTTGAACACTTAAAACTATGGGAGCGTAGATGAAGTGCCATAATGAAGATATTTAGGCGCTGTCTCAGTGATTGCTCAGGTCTGCGTGATATGGGCTGCTGCAAATGTCACAGAGACAACAAAAGTTTCCAAGCAGCTTAAATCGTTTCTAATTATTATCTTAAAACTGTCGTGTCATACGACGTCGCTGTCAAGTCGCTCTAAGCAATGTTTTCCCCTCCAGGCTTGACAGTGATTGCACTTTATTTTTCGAATTGAATCAAGTTATTAGTAAAATTCTTAAATTAAGATGCCTAATTAAGTTCTCTTATGTCATAAAGTTTGTTTGTTATGAAGTCGTTAGTTTAAAAAAATCTAGAACACGACATCTTCCAAAACTATATGAAAAATTCCCCCCAAAATGTTGTAGCGCACTCCAACGATTCGAGGAAAAATATTTAATTGAACAATTCAAATAGTACGGATCTCGGTTAGAAATAACTCTACATTAACAGGCAAAACGCATTTTTGGATAGTTAGTCATAAAGGTAAATGGAATTCTAAAACTCAACCTATTAAGGTTAATCTACTGGCGATAATTGATGATTTTGTGGGAATTCCGTATGCAAATCACTATGCATGTTCTCTAATCAGAAGTAATTTACATCACAGATATTTTCCAGTACATTTCCCTTCCTTACTAATGCACTTGATCCATATATCCCACATTGAAATATAGTGCAAACATTATACAGTGGAATTCTTGTTCAAAATTTAGCTTTTGAATGCATTAGGCAACAGACTCATGGATCAAGTCCATACATACATCTATGCATTAACAAACACAAACTCACACGTATATGTACTTGCTTGCAAGTAAGCATCTTCACAATTATATATATATATTCATTACTTTTATGTTAAGGGAAAACTCTAATTCGGTAGAGTGTCATGTATTGGAACTTAAGAAAATAGTATTGACTGGCCTTATTGAGGGAATATAGTTAATATATATATCATTTATTATGTTCTGCTAGCTGAATTCGGTAAACATATTGATTTAAAAAAACACACGAATGATGTTAACTTAAAGAAATCACTTTTCTTTGTTGACCATCTATCATTGTGTGATTTGTATGTTTTCATTGAGTTCCATTATGGATAAAATGGTAAAGGCATTGTCGACGATGCTATTGATTGGCTTGTCTTATGCTAGAAGTAAATTTCAGCTTGGCTTAATAATTCAGATACGTTAGTATCCAACTAATGGTGAGATAATTTTGTCCCACATCATTTTTGTCCACTCAATCCTCACATAAAGACGTCATTAGAACGTTGTTAAGCTTTTATATTTTTTATACAATTTCTTCGGTTTTATTTACTTTCTATTGCTGCATTCCTTCTCCACATTTACTAATCTCTTAACCCATTTTGATGCTTCAAACTCCTGTTATAACATAAATTTTTCTTATTTTCCAAAAACAGACCTCACCGATTCCTTCTGTCAGGCTTTAATTCTCCTTACGACTATTGCGTAGGAAATATTTTATTCATATTGCATGCTTTCTAGATAAAGACCATTGTTACCAAGAATTTCGCTTGAATCTTTATTTATGTTACCTTCATACAATCGCCTTTTAAACTCTCGAATTTCCTCTTTCATCTTGAATTACAATATTTCTCCCAGCAAGACGGTCGACTCCACAGTTTGGCCGCTGTTGTTGGACAGATATCTCATAATGTTGCATTAATATTGATGTTTCCGAAGGGACGAAAAGAGTTAATGACGGTGGATGGGAGGAATTGAACAATTTCTGTCGGTTCACATGAAAGCAGCTGAGGGTTGCTCAGATAATTTTGAAACATTTCCCCCCTTCTTCTGTTCCAGTCTTATTCATTCGGAATAGGTACACGCATACAGGTAGGTGCATACGATAGCGTCAAATAAATAGTACTCTTTGATACCTGGTTATTAATTTGGAATTGAAACAAAAACATAGTCATAATATCGATATATCAATCATAGTTAAGTATTAACCAGTATTTCTTTCACCTTAAGTTCAGTTTCTCTTCATACTCGGGCCGTTATTTCACGGTTACTTCGATATAATATTACTGATACATCGATTTTTTTTGGCGATTGATTAGAAACAGATTCTTTTCATCAAAATATTAAATGCAGAGAATGTTATTTTAGAAGATCTTTCATTGCATTTGCTTGTATTAGAATAATGAACATTCAATTGATTGCCTGCCGTATAACAATTGCTAAAATGCTTGTCTCAGTGACTAGTATGAATATAATGTGTTTGACCTTACTCCGGAACCCCCACAGTTGTTGCCCTTCATTTATCAAGCTCAATTTATAAATATCATTTGTATGATTACGTCGCTGTTGTTTAACAAACTATTTCTGCAATTATTTCTTTTGTAGTGTGTTCGATACTCACAAGGTGATCAACAATCTGATTTTGCTCCGTGAGGAGCAAGCTTAGTTCATTTTTATGGATATTTTTTTTCTAATGACAGAAGCAAATACGTTTAACGAAATGCACTGACATTTGTACACATTTCCAGCTGCTGGTGATTAAATAAATCTTTTGCAAAAATGGATATTCGGAGCGTAATCCAAATAAATGATCAATTTTGCATTATTTTATCGTTAACACTGTTTATTGATTATCACATCGTGTGGTAAAGCTCCACAGATGATGCTGTTATTATTGAACTATAATCGACTGGTTTGCAAGGAGGCATTATGTTAAAGATGCAACGACAGTTTCACGAATTCAAATAAATCAAAATGTAAGAAATATTTCGTAATGTACAGTGATTTTTCAACAGATGTAATCAAGAAACTCATTCGCAACTAGGAAGTCAAATACATTCTACGTTGTCGGATTGACTAAAACTGAGCTAAGATAACTCTACCCCTGCCAAAATGCTACGGGTCTGACTGATAGGGTAAGGCCTATCACTTCCCGTCATGTGTAACTCTTACAGACTTTAGGAGACAGCGCAATGCCCAACAAGTCTTCTTCTTCTTCTTCTTCTTCTTCTTCTTCTTCTGACGATGATGATGATGATGATGATGATCATGATGATGATGATGATGATGATGATGATGATGATCATGATGATCATGATGATCATGATGATCATGATGATCATGATAAATCAATTTTTGTTTTTCTTTATTCATCATGAGATTACATCGGTGCATTTGGAAGAGAGAGTAAAAATATCTTGAACAAATCTTTGCAACCCATGAATCAATGTAAAAAAGGGTTTGGTTAATTAAAAAAGGGTGATTTTTTAAAGGGTCAAGGAGAGAATTGGAAACAGGTGTTGATAAAAAAAAGGCTATGGCCGATATCCCACCCAAAAGTTGGGTTGCTGTAAGGAAAATGAGGGTTTGGTGTTAAAACGTAGTAAAAAGAGACGTATAATCTTAGATTTTGGGTGTAATGTAAAAAAGAAACAGAGTATTGTTAAAAGGGGTGATAACGTTCAAAAATCGGGAAAATTGTAAAAAAAAAAAAAGGCTAAGGGGTTAGATGTTGGGAAAATGAGGAGGGTCATTGCCAAAAAGGAAGAAGAATTCCTTGGTCATTTCGATCCCTAAAAACGAGGGAAAAATTAATACCCTGATATTGTAAGTTTCCATTTGATTTTGACTTCAAAAAATAACATTTGTTTTTGATATCAAAATCGAAGAGGAACGTTTCATCTTCCTCATGTTTGACCTCTAAAGGAGTAAGAAAATATTCTTTCAGATTTCGACATTGAAAGTGAAGAACTACTCTCAAATTTGAGCCCTAAAGGTGAGAACAAAATTCTTCTCGATTTCAGCCCTTAGAAATAAAAAATAAAAAATCCTTTGCCCAAAAAATGGGGAGAAATACATATAAATGTTGATCCCTGAAAGAGAAAAAAAAATTCTCCTGATTTTGAAAGAGAAAAGACCCCTTTGATTTTAGACCCTGAAATGTTGGGAACAAATATCCCCTCAGTTTTTACCACTGAAAGTGACCACTTTCAATCACCTCCCATGAAAAAAATCCCTCAGACTTCGACCCCTAAAATGAAAAAAAAAAAAAAAAATGTCCGTTAAAAATGGGGAAAGAACTCATCCACTCGATAATGACGGTAAAACTAGGAGAAAATCTGCTCCCCTCCCAAAAATTTTGACCCCTTAGAGAAGATCTTTTCTTTTTTTTGACACCTAAATGTGACGAAAAAATCCATTGGATTTTGATCCCTAAAAAAAGAAAAAAAATCTTTGACCATAAAAGATGAAAAGAACCCCACCACAACTTTGCACACCCCCCCCATCATTATAAGACTGCAGTCATTTTTTTGAAATTTTAGAAAAATATGTTTTTCAAATGGAGGACGGATTTGGCATTTTCAAATCTAATGGAGACGGCTACAACATACGGGTCTCAGATTTGGGTACAAGGATAAGTTGACCTTAGTATGAATATAGGATAAAAGGGGGCTAACCTCTGTTGACTTCAAATCAATTTAGGCATTTTCAAACTCAAAGAAGACAGCTGCAACTTACTGACTGCAAAATTTTGTGAATGGGTAATTTGATAATCGTAGGGTAATTGGCACTGACCTGTTGGGACTGCTGAGGGCCAATTCGAGGTTAGGTCAATTTTTTCATTTTCCCCAAAAAGCTGAAATGGCATTTTTGACCCATTGAAAGGGTTGCAATCCCTACTTTGAGAAGCTCTATGTTAGAATGTTCAACATGACTTCTGACTATTGATTGATATACTGTGGTCCAGTGGTAAACAGCAAGGTCTCTTTTGTTCAATGCAGTTACGTATTTATTATTTTGAATTCTGATATTTCTCTACAACTGTAATGATTTCCAGATTGAATTTTGTTAAATTCTCTAAACATGATGAAAACCATTATCAGTACTTTTGATTTGTTTGTAGAATTTCAAGTTTGAAACGTTGCTTTCTGAGTTGAATGACCGAGAAAAGTTCAGTTGGACCTAGTTAGATATTGGAAAGGAAAAGAATAATGAAGAGGGATTATTTAAAACGCTTAATATCGCTGGTGGTATTGAAAGCCAAGCAACTAACAGCACGGAGAACAAATCGGAAACCCGATTCAAAATTTGCGGATTTTAAGCATATTTCGCATCAATGTCCTTGTGAAATGAATAAATAAACCTCATAAACACATCACGACCATGCCACTTTCAACATTTAACAGGTTTTTCAGTAATGGAAAAATGACTACAATCATCACAAAGCCTGTCATGAGGGACTTTGTATCGTACCTCCACAACTGATCCTCATTTTCACAATGAATTGTATGAAATCGCCAGTATGTCCCACCTACAATCCTCATCATGGGATAATTTGATTTGAATTGATATGTAACTGTTTATTTATCCAAATATTTGGACTCTTCTATAAATAGAATTAACCTGTTTTTCTATGATTCTTTCCGTCTCACTGTGTTCATCCCTGTCTGTCACACTGTATATTCATCATCACCACCACCACCACCACCACCACCACCATCATCATCATCATCATCATCATGTCTTCTATTGTCCGTCATTGGACATATACCTTATCAAGGATTTTCCACAAGGCTCGCAGTTGGCGTCGTAGAGCAAATATTTTCTGAACCTCTCCAATTCGTCTCACCATTACAATTCTGCCTGTTTCGCTTCTTCATTAGATCCCCAGGAATCCATGAGTCATGATGTCCATCGGTGATCGGCCATTCTTGCAAGATGACCAGCCCTATGCTACTTGAGTTTCTTAATGGTTTCTACAGACTCATGTTTTTTCACCAATATAATTTGCTGTCTTGTGGTCTCGCAGTGTGATACTGAGCATGATTCTCTCATGTACACGTTGCATGCTCCTCAGTATGCAAGTCAGTCTCTTGGTTAGGTTCCATGTTTCAGCTCCATAGGTGACTATCTGGAGGATGCATTGGTTGTATACTCTTCTTTTAGGACGAATTGGTGTTACAATCGCTGAATCTGTCTGTCTACCCCGCCCAATAAAAGTGTGTGCGTCAACTTGCTGATCAACTGACGACCTACGACGGACGCAAAAAAATAAAAAAAACCTCCCAAACCTCCGTTGCAAGGACAAACAATATAATCTAACAATCCTTAACACACACAAGAGCGCGTGCACAACGGAAATCAATTAGTCTGACGAGTATTTATCAGCTTATTCTAAATCTGAAAATCTCACCGTATGAGGTTCACTTGGTGTGATTCATGGAGAAAGACCGGATTGAGTATAGAGACATATATATTAGCAAATGAATTATTGTTTCATAAAAAAGAAACCTTTTCCAATCATTTGGCTACAATACTATGTACACACACACACACATGCGCGCACACACACACACACACACACACACATATATATATATATATATATATATATATATATATATATATATATATATATATATATATATATATTCATAACCAACTGAGAGCTAATTAAGAATCGCATAGAGAACCATTGACACAGCAATGGTAGGGATAACTCTGAGCAATACAAAAAGATCAACATTGATAAGGGATATGAGTAAACTAGAGAAAATTATACAAATAATTAAACGACTAAATAGGACAGTAAACAAACTAAGCATAAGGGTCGGGGATGAAATGGAGAGGTGTCTACAAGACACGGCAATTGTGGATGTCATGGAAGGAGACTGGAAAGGCCAATATATTATGGATATATAATACAAATCAGAAATAAAATATGATATAACATGATTCATTATTCGATGTTTGATGGGTTTATCCCCTACATTGCTCGATGCATTCAACAATAGACAACTAATTGAGCGAGAGAATTGCTCAAATTTCTACGCAGTAATTATTTGCTACACAAACACGTTTATTGGTCTGTCCTATTTTGGGCTCGTTCAGACGAACGATTCGTTTTAACTAAAATCCATTTTTTGGACATTTATTCCTTTGGGGGTTCAATTTTTCTAGATTGAAAGAGCTTCCTTCTATTCTATCTATATATCTAGTTTTTTCCTTCTGTGTAATAATTGTTCATTGCTTGTTAGTTTTTTCTATTCTATTTAATGGGAATATTGGGCATTTTAGTTGTCATGAATTGTTAGTTAAGGATATGTTGAAGGCATTTTTTTATCGGTAAAACCATCAATTTTTTAAAAGTATGTTTCTTCTTTGTGAGTATTTTATTCTCCCTCGAATCTGTTTCTCAGTAATAACCTTAACTTGTATATGACCTTAGCTGCTAGTTTAATTACTCTGGGTTCGGTCTGTTTCTACATATCTAAGATAATTGTGATGATCAGGTGGTTCTTTAAAATGATTTGTGGTATAGCATAATTACCTCATCATGTATATGTTTCAGGGTCCTTGATCTGTGAGAGTGGAATTATTCAATCAATTTTTTTTTATCAAATTTACTAAAATGCATAAATTTTCCTAATTCTAATATTCAATCAAATAAAATTAAGTAAATGTTAATGCATTTTAAAATGCTGCATAACCACATGGGTACTCCGCTAAACAGATTCAAAAACATTTCATATCCTTTTAGATTTTATCTCTTTTATTGCTGTTGTTCTTCACTATCTTGAGTCAGTGGCACTGGACACATCTTTTGACGTAAAAATGTTCATGTGCACATGGATACACTGTTAAGGCACATAATTCTCATTCAATTTGGTTTAGTTTATATCTGTCTATGCAAAATATATTATGTATGTATGTAACATACGTATGTTTGCACATGTTCATTAAGAATCTGTTTGTTTGACGTTCAACAACATGTAAAATTGAGTGCATCAAAGGAAGATTTACAAAGTCGACTGGATGTATTAATTTTGAAGGATAACGAATCAGGATCAAATGACTTATTTTATCTAGTTCTAGACTATAAACTTGGGAAGTAAACTACATTTTTCATGTTAATATGTGTAAGTATTTACCAAGCTTACCCTTATGTGGCATGAGGCAACAGATATATATCTCTTAGCATCGAACTCATTGAATTGCAAGTGTTTGCGAGACCAGACTTCCAGCCACTAATCTACAGATCTGTATAAGAAGAGGTCTCTCTATGTCTAGTGTTAAAAAAAATAACAACAATGAGGCATGCAAAGGTACACACTCAAACACGCAAATAGACTTACACATAAATACAAACGAATAAACAAATATCCCTAACACGTATGCATGAATATTTACAATGACTTTCTACTTTACTGATTCTTTCTCAGGCTCTCTGTATGATTAGACTGTTCTCTTTCCGTAAATATCGATTTTATGCGTCTGCATTCATATTTCCGTCTCTGCCTTGTTCATTCCAGTTTATTCGCGACAGTCAGCTACTTTTGAAATTCGGTTGAAAACATTTATCGAGATTTTCTAGAAGTCATTTTCGATGCGCTGCAGAGGTCTCGAATGTTCTCTTTCGTCATTCAATTAACCACATTTAGAGCAGCACCTTCCGTTCGTTCCTTTATTTCCCGCTCATTCTTTATAAGAAAAAAATGAAATGTATATCTTCCTTTCGAAGTTTAGATCCTATGACAATCACAAATGCCATAAACAATAACATCAGTCTCATCAATTTCGTAAGTTCCGTACAACGATAACTCATAAATAAAAATGAGTAAACTATTGTATTTTTTCACTTACGAGCCATCAATATTATTATATTTTTTTTTGAATTTTAGCTTTTTGTCAGTAAATCAATGGGAAAGACTTTTTGAGCTTCTACTCTGCGTTTTTTTTTTTAATTCTTTTACTTTCAGATCGTACAGATTCTTGAGCAGAAAATTTCTTGTTATCACATTTACTTCGTAAATTTATGTCCATACGAAATTCAGGTGTTATGATGAGTTATGTTTAAAGATACAGGCAATGGGAGGGGGCGAAAAAACACACACACACACACACACACACACACACACACACACACACACACAAATACACGCTCACATACATGCAAAGATATGACGTGAGTGTTTACGTGTGTGAGCGCGCTTAAGTATACTGTGAATGCAAAAATACCCAATATATTTCAAAAGGCATAATTTATACAGCTTGAATTTGAGAGAATTTAGACAAAAGATCAAAAAATAAAAATAAAGGTTATTGAGACAAGATTCAGTATTGAATTCTGTCAATATTGAAGGAGTAAAAGTATGTTAGAATGAGCATTCTATGAATGTATCGTATTTTTTTGCACTCATCGTTAGGCATGTTTGAATGTATCTATATAGCAATATATGTTCTCTCGCATAAGTATATGCATGAGTAATGAATATTTAAAAACACCAATACGAACGATATATTTGTATTTACAACCCATTACTATTTCTAACGACTCGCTTCCCCCACTATAAAAAAATTAGATTGGACATCCTAACATTAAAAACTGTATGTAGGAAAAAAAACTTTAAGAACCGAGCATCTCCTTTATCCGTAGGTACCACACTACTAATGATATAATCAGATGTTATGCCATAATAGGTAAGAAATTGTCCCGTGAAATAAACTCCTAAACTATCAAATTCTTCCAAATATGCAATAACAAAAATGACCGTTATAATCACCTCAGACTCACTAATTCCTTCACCAGCTCTATCACCAATATACCTTCAATATTTACAACAGCTCTCTATGCAACCTTATCTATCTCCATGAATACGCTCAATGCTGAATACATTACGTAAGGAAATCTGAACCTTTCAACATAATTATTACAGACAGTGATAACTCCATTAATCATAACAATCTGCTCTCAATAGAGCAGCACTTTTGCTTACTGAATCATAACTTTCACAATTATGCTAAATTCACAGTTTTCCAAAAGACAGAAAAGACTACATCTCATATGGCCGTAAGAACCCCCGAGAATCACGAAAACATATGGATATTAATTCTATCAACTTTTTCCCCGAATGGACTGAATATCAGATTGAACAACCTGAAACCTAACTCCAACCCATAAAGCTATCACCATCATTACAAAATACCCAAACTGCTCACAAGCCATAACTAACACACACCCATAGACCAAAAGATTAGGATATACACCATGAACAATTTTTTTTTCAGAACAACCCCAAGTAAACCCCACCTTTCCTCACACCCAGGAATGGAAAATAATAATCAGCAATTCTCGAGGCGGCCATTACTATCATCAATCCAGAACACTGACCCACAACAGCAGGGTGGACTTAGACTGGGATATCTCATTTTGCTGAGTCTACATAACCATCTACTGCCTTACGAACGCTGGAGGTGTCAGACCTTTTTGCTAAGGATGAAGCTTTTTCCGCTTTGGAACATGTTCGGAATAATTATACGTAAATAAACAATCCTATGTATACAACTTTTACAATACGACTCTCTCTCTCTCCCTCCCTCTCTCTATGCCGGTCTTTCTCTCTCTAAATATATAGTGGCCTATGCTGATATATGTATAGTAACTATACTTGGGCCTGATATTCCTGTGCTACGGGCATTTTTTTTCGAGTAAGCATATGCTAAAATTGTATTTCGGCAATGTTTGGATAACCTCTAATGATCTGATCTGAAATGTGGAATACTATGCATTTCTGACAAGTGTATGTATATATAAAAAAAAAGGTTGTTTTCGACAAGGTCTGAGCGTGCACATGGCTAAAATAGAAATAAAGAAATATATACATATACATATATATATATATACATATATATATATATATACATATATATATATATATATACGTATATATATATATATATATATATATATATACACACACACACACACACATATATATATATATATATATATATATATATATATATATATATATATATATATATATATATATATATTAGGGCTGTAATAGGATTTAAATGCAGAACTGTCTGGTGATAACAGACACTCAACAGATCCAGCTATGGAAGCAGCCAGCGTAATTGGGATGAAAAGAAATCTACAATCTTGATGCTAGTCATCAATGAACGTTTCTTTTCAAATACTTGCAATTAGCCAACGTAATTTGGCTAGACTTTTAAAATTAGTTTCTCAGAAAAAAAGTTGTCTGATTTTTCTCAAAGATTTCAGGAGAAATGAATGTTTCATTCATCTTTTAGAGAAATTACTTTTTAGCTTTCAAAACGGGGCCGTATTTACATTGTAACTACAATGCTAAACTTCACTGTTTCTTTTCATCCGTCATACGGAAGTATACCTTCGAAGTATCCGGTTACTTACATTAATTCCCTTCTGTTGCTACTTTATCCGTAGAAAATATATTAGACAAGCCTTCGTTTTTTGAACACGAAAAAATGAACCCCAATTTGACTCCGGATGAAGAAAAGGATAAAAGGTATCGTTACACTGGGTGATATTCAAAACAGTAACAATAGGATGTACCTTTTATTTTCTCTCCGTTAATTTGTAAACGCACTCACTCAGTCGATGTCAAGAGCAGGACCCAAAAGTTGTGTACCGTTTTCAACATTGAATGATCGATTGTCTGGGATCCTACAATTTACAATTGTAATTTGATACAATTAGTAATTTGTACGATTTCAGACATTTAATTTTTGCTCTTTTCTGCAACCGTAGTCGACTTAGTCTGCCCTGGAGTCTACTCAAACCTTTACGAGAATGTGTAACACACTCACCAAGGTTCAATCGCACAAACAGAAAGGCAGTACTTCATACGCATTGGCGTCGGCTTCTCCACACGGGGGTAAATTGATATATTTTCTGTCCTGGTGACGTATATCTTATATCTGGATATATCTAAGCAACAACTGTGTTACCAACACATGATGATACAAACCTTTTTTTGTGATATTATGGGATTACATGAGGTTGGGTTTTCATTAAACAATCGAACAGCAATGTTATACTTTATGAATTGCAAGGTTCCAACTTTCAAGCCCCTCAACCCTTAGTGAGGAGGCTCAATCCAAAATCGGATGTAAGCTGCTCTGTAGTGGACGCCCATGAATACACACAATACATTTTTTTGGCTCGAACTGATCTCCTTCACATGGTTTTTAGTGTATGAGAAGATACATTGAAAATTTCTGAATCGTCGAATGTTCAGTTATTTCTGCCCCGGGCAACGCCATGATTCACACACACACTCATATATATATATATATATATATATATATATATATATATATATATATATACATACGTACACACACACACACACACACACACACATATATATATATATATATATATATATATATATATATATATACATACATACGTACACACACACACACACACACACACACACATATATATATATATATATATATATATATATATGTATATATATATATATAGACTGATTTTATTTTATTACATAGCTAATTCCGAACATATACATCAGGTATTGTTAGCCATAAAGTTAACAGAAAATTTTGCTGATTTTAGACATTTTTGAAGCTGGGCCCAAGCAAATCAAACTTCCTAAGCTGAATATTTTTCATAATTTTAATTTTTTTTCCACTCGGAATCAATCAACCTAATTTCCAGAGGAACATTCATTTTAGAAATCCTATGGATACTAAACATGTTTTTAGTAAAACAACTGAGAGTTGGCAAGCTTAATCATAGTAAATTGACGATTTTCATCAAGTATTCATCCTTGGGTTTTAGTATACATTGATTGTTTTCGAGAATTCGGATTTAAATGAGAATATTACACATTTTACCATAAAATTAGCTGAAAGTAGGATAAATCTGGCTGAATTTAAGCAATTTTTGAAGCAGTTCGGGTCGGAAAAATTGCATTTTTATTGGCTATTCTTGTAGAACAAACTTTCTTTTCACTGTTTGACTCATTATTGACTGCGAGTTTGTTTTTCAAATGAATCTTCATAAGCACACACCCTTTGGCAGACCAAATTTTGAGAATGCATAGGCTCACTTTTGGCAATTTTATTTGGTGCGTAAAAGTGGGCCATCAAATTTAAATAGAACTCATGTTTTATTGTGTCCAGTTAAAGGTCAGAGTTAAGACTTTTCCACAAGAGATTAATGTTTTATTGTCAGTTTAGGTTAGAATCCATTAAGAAATACCGTCGAAATGGCATAGAGAGTGGGAGTGATGGTATAAGTACCGACAAAAAGGAGAAATTCGCCTGTAGTTTCCAGAGACAAGTGGAAAAGAAGCATCGTAGTCATATCATGAATAGAGCTGAAAAAAGAAAAAAAAAAGCTTTAAAACTAGAAAAATCCGGGAAAGTTTGAAGGGTTTAATAGATTGGAAGTAAGTAAGATTAAAAGATGTTTGAATTTGGTTTTCCGATTGAATTTTGCAAACGTTCATCATCCGGCCATTGGTGATCCGTCGTTTCCTTTAGAAATATATAGATACAAAAAATAGAATGGATACCGTACATCAACTTGATGGGGCCTTTGGATTGTGCATTACCTATCTTTTGTTAATTCTGGCGTCAAATTATCCACGTAAACAAAATGTTACCTCCCAGGATGCAGTTGCTTGGGTCATCTATAAGATTAATACAAGATAGAAATCAAGCCCGTGGACAAACATCCCCTGTATTTTGGGGAACATTAGGGTCAGATTCTGCATAAAAAAACTGACGTAAGCATTGAGTGAAAGAGAAATTCAAATATGCAGTTCTCTACGGTGAAAAGAATGTGATGTTCGATTTTAGTATTGACGTCAAAATCTATTATTACCTTTCTATGAAATTTGAATTTTTTGCAAGAGTTGAAGGTATAACAGATTGAAAGCGTATGGAATCAAAAGATATTTGATTTTTCCAGTTGGTGCTTGAAGTCGATTCACCGATTCTAACCACTGGATCGCTGTTTCTATCGACGATTATATTCTCAGATATAAAAGAAAATGGAATGATAGGAAGATATCCCATAAAGTAATGCTGACCACAAATTGAACTGTACGGACTTTTGATGTCAGCACAACTTATTTTATATAAAATACAGGGTCAAATTACCTCTATAGACGGATTAGAGGCCCTTACAATGCAGTCATCCAGGAGTCTATACGACATATACATTCAAGCGCACGGTTGAACGATTATCCATCAGTTCTATACGTCGGAAAAAAACTTTTCCTCCATTACATACAACCATACATGTATGTACGTATATATAGATATGCGTGCGTATAATTGTTGCCCGTGTATGATTTTATGGATACGTTTTCATTTAGTGAAACGAATTTCATCATCATAAATCTTAAAAAACGAACTTTTGGTTTGACGGAACCAACAATGAAATGGGTATTTCACTAAAAACTTCTTTTATATTTATACTGTACACCAACCACAGATTTTGATTTTGATAGCTAATTTCTATTCTCATATATCATAATTATTACTTTCCTTATTTGGACACAGTTCACATCTCGAGTTTGAACTCTTACATATCTCCCTTTTTGTGTCCGAACCTCCAATGATTATCATTTTTCTTCTTTCAATTTCTTATAATAGATTGAGAGGGCCGTTTCTTAGCTCCTATATTCTTTATTACAGGGGCTTTATTGTTGTCAAGTCAAGCTTTAAACACTGGTTTAGTGATCCAATAATGTATTTCCCCGTCTTCAGAGTTTTCAAGTGTTGAGATCATTTTTTTTTTTGTTAGACAGTTAGTTTGTAGGATACATTTTTCAGGTTCATTAAAGTTGCAAGTTTTTCCCTCCTTTCTTAAAATAAAAGATCACCTCTTCATCAAATATTTATTTTGAATCTCAATAATTTTATCAAAGTTATCCATATAATTTTATCTTAACTGTTGTTAACCTTCAGTATTTTGTACAGCGTATTACTATTTTTCACTAATTCAATAAATATTTTCTTTCGGTGGTTTTCACCTGCTTGTTTTAAGGTGGGGTGAACAAAAAGGCATTTCTAAATTTTTTCTCGCTTTTTTTTACTTATACTGTTTCGATGTTTTAATATCAATTCATTTTCCAGTTCAAACCCATCATATTTACTTTCCTCTAAAGCTTTTTTAGTATTCTTAGACTTTTTTGGAATACTTTATCATTAGGAGAATTTTGCGTTAACCTACGGTTAACTGATGTGGAATGTGTTTGAGTACCGATTTGAGTAAATGTTTTATTCACGTACACCAATTGTTCGATGAATATGTTATCTGACTGGATAATCATCGATGTGTTATATTATATATCCATTCCATACACACACACACACACGCACACCCACACACACACACACACACACATATATATATATATATATATATATATATATATATATATATATATATATACACACACACACACACACACACACATATGTGTGTGCGTGTGTGTGCATGAGTGTGGATGATGATGATGATGAGGGGGAGGAGGAGGAGGATGATGAGGATGATGATGATGATGATGATGATGATGATGATGGTGAAATGGATATAATACGACGTAATAATTATGGATGCACACACACACACACACACACACACACACACACACTAACACATATATATGTGTATATATATATATATATATATATATATATATATATATGTATATATATATATACACACACACATATGTGTGCATGGGCGTGTGCATGTGTGCGTAAGTGTGTATGTGTGTGTTTGAGTGTCAGTGTTGAAAAAGGATTGTGCAGACGATCGATCAACAAACAAGATCATAACGTGGGGAGAAAACAATAATTTGAGCCTGCTCTTTCCTGTTGAGCTGTTTAGCTCAATGTGAAGTGCAATGCTACGCTAAAGCAACTACCCCATCGGTCACAACTTTGCAGCATTCCTGCAGCAGCCCCATCTTTTTCTAATTGTCGACTAATTCTCAGTGTAATAACGGGAGGTCATTTCAAATGATATAACGTATCCATAATTATTACGTCGTATTATATCCATTTCATCATCATCATCATCATCATCATCATCATCCTCATTGTCGTCGTCGTCGTCGTCGTCATCATCATCATCATCATCATTTCCAATATATATATATATATATATATATATATATATATATATATATATATATATATATATATATATATATATATTGCACGTAAATTACGCATATATTGCATGTATCCATCTTTTTATCTAACTGTTTTGTCTTTTAATGTCTGCAAGTTATTTACACAATATGCTGTTTTTACAGCCGTGTGCCTCACATATGTCTGCCTCTGTGTATTTCCCCTTCATTTCTATTCTTCCAATCTAGCTTAAGTGCATTTCGAAATAAACAGATGAAAAATACATTACCTACCCCGTCGGTATATCCTCTTCTTTATTTCTTTCTTTTTTGCCACCCTATTCTTACATTTGTCTCTGTGGAAAAGCAATCTTAACATCATTAATAACATCATAATCGCATGCCCCTAAAGGAGGGTCGTATCCTCTATTATCATGCTCTTATTACTTATACTGTAAGCTATACCATACTAATGCATTTTCCTCTTGGGTATCTTTAGCGCTGCTCGAATCTTATCCAAGATGATGTTGAGATGAACAGTGGAGAAACATAGGCTTATTGATTCACTTGAGAGCAGAGGATTTTCGATGATTTACTCTGTCATTATATTCTCGTGAAATTACCTTGCCTGTTGTTAATTGGTAATCAGCATATAAATATAAATGTTTTTCTGCCTTATTATGGATTATAGCGTCTCATATGTAACATTTTGAAGAATTAGTCTGCGAGTTGTGGACGTATGTCTCTGTGTATGTGAGTGTACAGACACACTGACATACTTACACACATACATGCACACACACACACACACACACATATATATATGATATTATGTGTGTGAAATATTTACATGGACATGGTATAATTTTGCTTTAGAACGATAAACTGCTCAAAGCAGATTTTTTTTCCCTCAAGGCGAAAGGCGTGATAAAATCATGGGGGAAAACATGCTTTTTGCGGAAAGATCCTCATTGTATAGCACACATAGACACACACTCATGCACACACACGCACACACTCAAACGGACACACGTTTGTGCGTGTATGTGTGCGTGCACCTTTTAGTTAGAAACGTGTTATGATTGGATGCCTGCAGTAATTGTTATTTGTAAATCGAAGTTGACATTTGTTATAAGTTTTTACATATCGGAGAGTCTAAAATTGTACTGCTTTAGGCAAAAGTGGACCTCGAGTAATATGTATGCATAAGTAAATCAGCCAGAAAAGAGACTCTTTGGACTCAGATTTTTTCACTGAAATTTGTTCTTGTAAGTGTTTACAAAATGCAAAAACGCCATGCTACTTGATCGTAGCGATCTGCGTTTATAATAACATAAGTGCCAAGGGCACAAATTGCATCTTCTGTCGCCTGGCCATGTTTCTCTGTAAGCAGCTATGGCTGTGAACGCTTCCAGTCGTATGAACTGGTTAGTAATCCCAAACACAAAGATCCCGATAGCCTCAAACTCTATTTTAAGTCATTAGAAGAACAATAACGTCATCAGCCTTTTAGCTTGCAATGTTGGACAAAGATCTCCCCCCGATTTGCAAGACATCCCTTTCATGGACGTCACGGAGTCAATACTTTCGAACTTGTCTAGTTCGTCATGCTATCTTTTACTTTGCCTGGCATAGTCTCACATATGATTTCCACATTGTGAGATGTGATGTCAAAAGTTTGACACTCTTACAATGTGACCAGCCCATTATCATTTGAGGGTTTTTTTTTCTGGGGGCTTGTGGATTTTATGATATCCCTAGCTCCTGTTATTTATTTTTTTGTTGTTGATATACTGCGCTGTTTCATGATCTCTTCCTGTGATGTTGAGCATGATTTCCTCAAGTACACATTGCATGGTTCTCAGGTTAGGGATCAATCTTCAGCTTTGGTTCCCTGTTTCAGCTCCAAAGGTGACTCTCAGGAGTTCACATCGGTGGTAGACCCTTACTTTTGAAACTAATGGGTCTTTTTGTTTCTAAATGTTGAGTTTGATCATAAAACAACATTTTTATAAAGAGATTCCGTGACCATATACGGCTAGATTATCTAAACTACTAATTTACCTTCACAACACATAAGTGGGCCGGAAATGAAATGTAAAGACATCTCTCTTTTGCAACTGAAATACATTTAAAAAAATGTTAAATCTATCGGCTCATCTCAGGGACTACTGGTAAGCTCGTCAGTCAAATTATCACAAAGTCATTGAATTTAAACCAGGCAACCCGCATCTCCTTTGTAAATATATAGAACTTGGGACAGATGAAAAAATCAAACAACTATATCAATCGAGATATCTTTTAGGCAGGTAACTACATAATTTTGAAACACTTTAATTGGTCTTGAGCTCACTAAAGTCTTATATGGAGTATCTTCATAATTAATCTTCATTATATTTGTCAACCTTTTTATTTATTTACTTTTTTTTGCTCTCTCCATCGGAATGTTCCAGGCATAACATTTACTGTTAAAATGAACTTCATGAATCAAGATAAGTAACCTATTGAATAAAACAAGTAAAAATTCATAATGGATATGCGCTATCTAGGAATGGACATAGTCATTTGATAACAATACTACGACAAGATGTTAAAGAAACTATACGACGTTAATAATTAGCAGAGGAATAAGTATTATGTTAATGGTTAGGCCTGGCCCAGGTTCCGAAGACGAATCGGTAAAGGCATCGACCAATTCAGACTGAATTTGCAGCTGTTGGAACATCTGAAAGTATCTGAGACCTATTTTGTAAAAAAAAAGAGAGAGAGAGGGGGAGGAGAGAGAGAGAGAGGGAGAGAGAGAGAGAGATGGGAAATGCAGCCAAAATTATGATATTTTCATTTCTACAGGGACAGCGACTGAAACATGGTATAAAGTTACATTTGAAAACAGATCACCGGCTAGTGTTGCTTGGTACTTAGTCTGCGGCCACGAAATAACGACCGCCATGCAAGTTGACGTCATCGATTGCGAAAAGATGACAGAGAATTTTGAAGTACCAGCCGAAACGTGAGACGTTTGAGCAAACAGAACCATGTTAACGACATGCGCGTGTCCTACTTTCGGTGTTGGCCTTAATAAATGGCTTCTCCTCGGCACACCCACCTTTCTCACGGTACCAAAGGAAAGAATGTAACGGATTAGTTGGGTTCTGATAAAGTACTTGCTAGCAGGCGTGTTCTTTCTTCAAAATTGAAAACACTAATTTTGAGTGACGTAGCATATATTCCTAAATTAGACATTGCCTTCGTAGTTTTTTTCTATATTCAAGGAACGAATCAAAGAGTCCCTAAAAATCTGCTTGTGGATGCAAAAAAGTATAGGGACGTGTGAAAGAACATTTGCATAAACAGTATAAAAGTAAATGAATTTGTACATACATGTATTGCATGGATGTAAATTTTGAAAGGTGGATCAATAAATCGTGAATTTTAATATGAAGTTTTTATTGTATGATATTCGATCCGTGTGAATTATATCTGATATTGAATTAAATGCATCAACAACAAAAGAGTGACCATTTCGAGAAGAAAAATTGTGTCGAATAAATAACTCGTTATTATAAGGCTTATCGGTGTACCTGCGTGTGTCGTTATTGATATACTATAACATATATACAGTAACATAGAGATGTATTGCTGACTGAAACTCGAAACGGGTTACACATTCTGCAACTTTTATAATCATCACCATCAGCAGTAGCAGCAGCAACGGTTGTCTTTTAACGTCCGTTGTTGGACATTAAGCATCCCCAGGATCTCCCTATCATGGGGTTCGAGCAGTCAATGCTTTCTGAAATCGTTTGGCTCGTTACGCCATCTTACATTTTGCCAGCCATAATGTGTGTGTGTGTGTGTGTGTGTGTGTGTGTGTGTGTGTGTGTGTGTGTGTGTGTGTGTGTGTGTGTAAAATCATTTATTTTGTGTTGAACTAAAATTTCTTTTCCGAGTGTAAGTTTTTATGTACATTTTTTTTTGTAAATAATTGTATATGCTAATAATGTTCATTATTATTTGATATTCTTCCTGGCCGCTATGATACAGAAGCTTTTTGAGACTGAGTTAATCAGTAATTATCAACTGGATTCCTCCGCTAGATATAATCTATTGAACAAAAGAATAGTATCTCATTTTTTTTTTTTTACTCTCTACATTTGAAAAAGAATTCTAAATTGTTAAGCAAAACAGAAAACAGAAATCATCGTAACAGTTTTTTTATTTGATTTTAATTTGTAAGGGTAGACAACTTTTGATTTTCTGTGATTTGGGGCTCTGATTAAAAGCTGTCTGCTTAACCTAAAAATAAAAAATACAAAAAAATATTCCCCCAAAACGAATTTGATACTTAAATATGAGAAGATAATTCCTCTTCGATTTAGCTCATAAAAAGGGGATACAATTCCGCCTCGATTTCGACTCCTAGAAATTAATGAGAAAGTTCCAAAAATATTCTAATCCTCAACAGTGAAAAAATCCTGCACGATTCTTATCTTTGAAACTTAAATATATCTCTTAGATTTTGAGCCCTGAAATTGAATAGAAATCTTTTTCATCGATTTTAACCCCAAAAATGGAGAAAAATTGATCTGTTTTTCTTTCTTATCTTTGCTTTTTTCCTGCACTCTCTCGTTTCTCTTCTTTTTTCTAGCATTTCCGTACAATCTTTTTTTTTTGTAGAGTTTGCACCCCTTTACGTCTTCCCTTCTTGATATTATTTAATTGTTAATTTTCTCTTCAAATTTTTTCCTTCTTCCTCTTTCCCTTTCGTTTAATATGTTTCTGTCTTTTTTCTGTACTTGTTTTTTTTTCTTCGCCATTGAATCTGGAATAAAAATTCTGCCAATGCTGACGGATTAAGTATCCGAATATGACCATTAGGCATGTTCCACTGGATACAAAAACTGCGGGTTCCCCCTAAAAAGAAAGAATAAATATGTTGGAGATTCAACATTTCTTTTTCACTCTCTCTATAATCCTGCACATTTTATAGATACCTTGAAACATTATCTGTAGCCATGAAGTGCCATTCAAGAGTAGAAGCTGAATATATTTCACAATTACGAGTATTGAAGAAAGTGCATCATCTAAAAATTGACTTTATGCAATTTAGTGTCAATCCATACATGAATAATCTTGTCATTCTTACGGGTGTATGCTGCTTAGTTAAAAAACATTCATTATATCATATCAGATCGCGTTCATCAAGTGTTAAAATCACAACAATATATTGTCAGGTGTCATCAGAATGATTTTAATAAATGTTCATTATATGGTATCATATGATTTTGTGAATCTGGGTACTCTGATGTTGTACATCATTTTTTAATGGCACCTTAATCATAGATTCTGATTATATTGTTAAAGATGTTTTTATTGAATCAAACAATCAATATTACACGTTTTGAATAATTATAGATTGGGGCACGTATGATTAATTACGGAAAATCATTAGTTTTCTATTTGGAAAAAGAATTGATAAAGAAGACTCGAGTCAACGATGATACCAGGAATTTCAATTCGGCGATGAAAATGTTAAAAATGAGTTTTGAGGATTACCCACGAACGTGACCAATGAGTTGATTGAGTAAAATCGTTGGATGTAACACTTCAACTACAAACTTAGCTCACTCAGCAAAACTTTGAGTTCTGTTATGTCATTTTCCTCTCCTACAAAAGTTACCTAATATAGTCAAAAGTTTCTGTATGAGTAATAAAAAATCAGAAACTATGTCCTTTTCATTTCTGCTCATACAGTACTCACTCACAAGAATACTGAAACTTTCAGTGAAAAATGAATAATTTACAACGATCATAAACTTGCTTT
>OY735201.1:54496066-54501066 GCA_963457665.1 Thysanoteuthis rhombus | reverse complement strand
ATGCATTAAACTCACGCTCTCTATTACCAGAGAACCTTTTCATTTTTCAGCTGCCTCCGTTATTCCTATCATTCAGCGATATTTAGCACCTTTCACAATTTCAACCCGTACAATCATCCTCCTTGCCCCCATTGAACTACTCGGTTAAATACCTTATCCGAATCTTACACGTTTTCCCTTTGAGCTAGTTCCGAGAATTATTCAGCTAGTGACTGTCTGGTAATGGGGCAGAAGCACAAAAGACTAAAACGAGGTAGGCCACATAAATATATTTGGGAAGTGGTTGCTCACTGCCTTGAGCCGCTTGTCACGCGCAGATGAGTAGAACTTATATCCGTCGCTTCTTCCCCTGCGTATGAGAAATGGTCGACAAAAGGGAGAAACCTTCGAGAAGGAAGCAGGCAGGCTTTAACCAAAATAAATGAGAACTAAAATAAATGGATATTAAATGTAACTTTTCTTCTATTATCGGCTTTACTTTTGTTAAAATTGCGTCCTTATTTTCTTATGTTCTCATCTTTTCTTTCAGTATTCCTTTCTTTTTTTCTTCCGTTCCTCCCGCTGTTCAGTTTTTCTCGTCTTCTTTTACTTCTTTCTATTATCGTATTGTCGTTTCTGCTTTTCCCAGAATGCTTCTTACTGTCCTTGTTCCTGTCTTTCCTTTTTTATTCAGTTTCCATTTTACTTCATTACCCTCCTCGTCTCTTGCTTTCTTTCCTTTTTCTTTTGTCAGCCACTCTTTTTCTAGCAAGCTTCACTTCTATTATTTTTATATTTCCGTGTCTTCCTTGTTTGTTTGTTTCTAAGTTCTTGCTATATTTACTTCCTTCCCTCATGTCTTTCCCGTCTTTCTCTTTAAAACTTCTACCCTCCCACGTTGTTTAATCATTTTTCGCCTTGTTTCCTTCCTTCTCCCCATTTTCCTTCCTTCTCTTTTAATTTTTTGCTTTGGTACTTATCTCTAGATCATTCTTCATTTTGTTTGTACGTCTGCTGAACAGAGTTTTCTCTCCATCTGCTTCATTCATTTTCCCAATTATTTTCATTTAATTCTTAGCTTTACCTTTTTTTCAATATCATTCTTATTTTTTTAAATTTTATCATAATTTATTTTATATAATCATTATTCATATTCCCCTCCTCTCTTCTTATCCATCGATTCAGCACTCCATTCTCTTTATATCTTTTCCATCGATTTCAGTTCACATTCATTTGTCCTCTCTCTTCTTTTCATTCCAATTTCATATTTTCAGACTCCAATTATTTTTTCAATATCATATTTTTTCTCTGAATAATTGCTTATCGAATTATGCTATTGATGCAACCTTAGAAAAACGTATGCATTCCTCAACTATATTATTCCCTTGAGAAGTATATTTTTTCAACTACGTAGGTATTTTGTTAAAACATATTATATTAGTTTTTCCAATCCTACCCAGGTGAAAAAAAAAGTAATAATAATGCGTACAAATCTGCAATTTCTATTCATGAATCGTCGGATTAAACAAATGTGAACTGTCAAAACATTCTGGTAATCAATTGTTTTATTTAGATATTCATTGCAATAGTAATGCAAATATGATTTTGGAAAAACTTTGGCTGATATGCAAACTGAGTCCAGTTGCATGAAGATCATTGTAATTTATCCAACATTTTCATAGCCACTGTAAGAAAAACATAAAGCGAGAACAACTCATCATCATCATCATCATCATCATCATCAGCAGCAGCAGCAGCAGCAGCAGCAGCCTTTAAGCGTCCGTCGTTGGACATAAACCTTCCCCAGGATTTGCCACACTTCCCTATCATGGGCGTCGCAGAGCCAGTACTTCCTGAACCTGTCTAGCTCGTCTCTCCATCTAACATTTTGCCGGCCTCGGTTGCACATGTGGTCTCGGGGGATCCATGTCGTGAGTCGTGATGTCCATCGATTGTCAGCCATTATTGCAACATGGCCAGCCCACCACCATTCGAGATTTTTAATGGATTCTATGATGTCCCTAACATTTGTCTTTTCTCGGATGTACTGTGCTGTCTTGTGGTCTCTCCATGTGAGGCCTAGCATTATTCTCTCATGTGCTCGTTGCATGGTTCTCAATTTACGGGTCTGTCTCTTGGTTAGATTCCATATTTCAGCTCCATAAGTGACTATTGGGAGGATGCATTAGTTATACACCCTTCTCTTTCGGATTAATGGGATCTTATTATTTTTTAAGGTTGAGCTAGCTCAGCCAAAGGCTTGCCATCCTAGTGTGATTCTTCGCTTGATTTCTTCTTCTTTTGAGAACAACTAGATAAGCACAAAAGAAATATCCCAAAGAAGATTTCAGAAGAATCTACATTAGAAAATCACATTATCTTTCGTCAGCCGGTTATTGTTATCGAAAGTAGTTTGTGAGAATCAGTTCATTTAAACAGTAAGCTTCCTACTTATATTATTTTTTAACATAATTAGCCAGTTATTGATATCAAGAACACCCTGTTACAGATTTCCCATGAAAAAATTGCTTCTCACCTAGAAAAAAAATCTTCCACCCAGATTCACGTGACAATAAAAACGTTTTAAATTCATTGTTGAGATTACATTTATCAACTGTTTTGTGTTAGAGTTACTTGGAACTTGATAGGTAGTGGTAACTTGATGAGAAACTTCTTACCTGAATGTATCTTCTATTCAGATTTACATTCTGGGGAAAGTTACGTTTAAACCTTTTATTTGACATCTTACTGAACTTTAAGTTCTTGTTAATCATCATTTTCCACAACAGACCGGTACAAGCAGTGTTGCTAGGTTTTGGTTATCCATGTGGTCTGACATTTATATGTATATTCCTATCAATATATCTACCTGGACTTCACCAACCTTTCACTGTAGGAAATTTGAAACTTTGTGCATGCAGCCCTCTCAATGCACAGGGAACTTCTAGAAAATCTCTCCCAAATAGGTTTTTGGTGGGTCTTCAGTTTGCGATGTAAGCTAATTCTAAATTGGTCACTATTTGGTGCCTGCTTGTTCTTTACAGAACAATGAAATGTGAGAGAAGTATTTTGTTCCTGGATCACCTTTTTCTCCAGTTTTTTCAAATGAGCTCTGCAAACACTACATCTATGGGTGATGGTGATCCATGATTCCCCCCAAGAATTCTAGATTTAAAAACATATATATTTTGATCCTTACTCCAGTTAGAAATTGATCTAACTCTCATTTCCAAAGTCTTTCTCATCATCTCATTCTATAGATCACCGACTTCTTTTTTGTGTAACCAATAAATCTTTGCCGTTCCGTTTGTCTCTTATCTCATACTAATGTACTAGCTGACGCAATCCCATGCACAAACGTGTACGAAAAAAAGAAAACCAACAAAAAAACAAAAACAAAACATGTATACACTTATCGGTACTTGTACATGAGAAAATACACAAGAGCAAAATATAAAACAAAACGGGTTAAAAAGCAGCAAATAAACCTATTCTCGTGCGATTAACAATGAAACAAGCATCTACAGTAGATTTGTTTCCATGTCGGTATTCGGGCCAACAAGGAAAATTTATGAAGTACCAAAATAGCATTGATTACTTACCTACATTAGTGAATATCATCGGTTACTTGTCGAAATTTTGTTTGCCTTTTTGATATCTTCATATCATGTGAGTATTGAATTAATTATCCGTGACAAACACACTCTAATATATATATATAAAAGAATATTCCAGCTCTACACTAAAATAACTTGACTTTCGAAGTATAAAGTTGAATGTATCAAGCACTCTATGAAATAAATCCATTCAATATCAGACGTTGTATTATATCATGCTATATTGCTAACCTAGTCTGTACCATATATATATATATATATATATATATATATATATATATATATATATATATATATATATATATATATATATATGTGTGTGTGTGTGTGTGTGTGTGTGTGTGTGTGCGTGTGTGCATGGAGAATTCTAAAAGCTTGGTTACCATATCATCAATGAGAAGAAAAAAAACCCCACATTTGCAATTTCTTTGTATTCAACATAATTGGTCTAATTCCTCGATCGGTTTTTGTAGAAAATCTTCTCAAGGAAGGAAGTTTTTTTATTCAAGTATGTTATTCCCACTTTTAACACTCGATCGTATGCGCAAAAATACTTACACACACCCATTCACATATGCACACATTCTCACTCATTCTCATAGCCACAGACACACTGACTATCACACAAGGTGTAAACATTCATACTTTATTCCAGGCGTTAAAACTGTTCAAACATATTTTATTCCACTTTCTTTTGGTATTTGAGAAAACTGAAAAGTCAATGGCCTTGGTAGTTACTCACATACAGAGTACTAACATGACGATCAACTCACTTATACACACTTACACATCGACACACAGCAACACACACACGGTGACACACTATTATGTACACACTCACACACACGGAAATACGCTATCTCCCATGTTTCAGAGAGGCCATCCGCTGACCAATACACCTCTATTGCTATTCTTTCTACACACTTTCCTTTACACTGAAAATCATAACTTTTTGGAAGACTCCAGTAGATATTGAAAACACCATCGTATGCAAATTGATATGTTTATCCTGCAGATTTCGTAATGAAACCAGTCGAGGAGTTAGACTCAATATATATATATATATATATATATATATATATATATATATATATATATATATATATATACTTTTACCGAAAAACATTTGCATTTCTGTTTGTTTATGTATGTTCTTTTTGTAAACTTATCAAAATAGTCACTTGAAATATTTTTCTACAAATCCATTTTACATATTTATTGTAAAACTACAACACACACGCACACACACACACACATACATATATATATATATCAATGTACATTGATATATTGAAAATGTACTGCCTCTTCCTCATACAATGCAGGTATACACATGCATGCAGATTTATTTGTGTATATTAAGGGGTGCAAAAGAAAACGGGAGTCCGACACACCCTACATACT
>OY735201.1:54431066-54491066 GCA_963457665.1 Thysanoteuthis rhombus | reverse complement strand
TCAATATAACTCTTTGACAAATTTGCCACAGTTCAAAACGGAGCCATCACGTCGAAAACAGCCACCTCAGCTATGCGCAAATCTGAGGAAAAAAACAACAAAACAATCCCAACTACAGTGTTCAAATAGAAGTATGCCGAAATATATCTCATGATGGACGTTCAAGTTATAAAGCAATATCTTTATGAAACTCATTCTATTCAGAACGTCATAGAGAAATTGGAAACTTTATGGAAAAATAATACACCTGAAGAGGCGTAAGACACCCACAACTACCTCACATCTGTCAGGAAAAGGTTATATATATATATATATATATATATATATATATATATATATATATATATATATATATATATATATATATATATATATATATATGGATGATGTGATATTTGGCAGAAAAACAACTCTGCACAAGTGATGAAGAAAATTTGAGTTCTGTGAATGACGTGGTCACACTTTGCGCAAGCTTACTCAGTGGTGACTCACCAGCAACAGAATAACCAAACAGGAAATTGTATATTTACACTTACGCAGTAAGGTCATCTCTGATTGGAAACTAAGTTACAATAGAGCCACCAAACCGATCCTCGTGATATTCAGTGCATTTTTCTTTCCTGGGTAGACCTCGTGGGCATCCAACAATCTGGAAGAATAATAGAACAACTGAGTTCGTATTTGCAAACACGGCTCAATGGGAGTCCGCCATTTTGCATTGATAATTGAATGTCGTCTGTACAAGGAATTCTTCAAAATACGCGCAAGTTTCAAAAGACTCGAACATAGCGTTTTGAATATTCCCATATTAAAAAAAAAAAGATAGAATTATTCATATGCACTCACCTAACGTTTTACTCTTGTCCGTGGTGTGTAGCTATTGATTCATAGAAAATAGCCGAGCAACCATCAGCAGCCGACGTGTCATTCATGCTTGTAAGCTGCATCCATAAATCCAAGGCTAGCACAAAAACTGTCTCATTCAATGAAATGGCGCCAAACGATTCTGAAATTCTGAATTCGATCAGAACTCGATAAAGGAGAACGTGTCATAAGGATGAAAGCGATCATGTCTATTTGGCCATAGATCGATTGCAAAATGTACGAAAAAATATTTCCTTTTTGTAAAACCAAATGTCGTATACCAACTGATATAAACTAGTGTAAAGATTATAAAATCTATTTTAAAACATACCAACTTACCCCGTACCTTGCAAAAAAAAAGCAAAAAACAGCTTTATGTTTGCGTTGCATCAGCATTCCCTGATTCAGAGATTCTGCGCTTGCTCCAAATGATAATGAATTTCTTTGCCCGATCACCTAAATGATATAAAGAGATTTGGCGTAAGTCGAAGATGGGCACTACCTCTACAATGGCCAGTTGCAAAACCAACGTTGAACGCACCCTTTGCTTTTCAACTTTTTTCTCTTAAAAGCGGACATTTAGAAAACATAGCTTACTTATAACCCAAAGTGAGAAACAAATAGACGCTGATTGCGATGAGAATGAAGATATAGATATGTAATCTCACCTCTACTACATTTATCGCTTCCGTTCCCCTCTTAAGTATATAAAATGCGTATAGAAATTTTCTTCTTTTTTTATATTCATTGAAAATGATAATACTATGGAGCCACTTACCTCGGCACACTTACATTCCAGCGAATTTGAGGAAATAGGAAATTGCCAGTAATGGATTTGGCGAAAAAAGAAACCTATGTTGACGTCTTTATTACTAGATGCCATTTGCATGGATACCGTATGATGTCTCCATGGACTGATTCGATCCCTTGCGGAGTAAAATCAGAGGAGTGTGGATAGCCATGTCTTGAAAATAAATCATCGGGTAGAATTCAGTCTCTCTGATCACATTGATTTAGCAGTTCACATTTGTCAGAAAATGACACAACACCTTTTTTCATGAAGACATGCACATAGATACATCGATAAACATTTTGCTCTCTCTCTCTCTCTCTCTCTCTCTCTGCATATTTATTGATATATATATATATTATTATGTCATCTGCAGACAGCTGTTTCGTTATATTACAACTCTTCAGCGTGGCTATAGACTATCCATTATCCCATCCACTACACGAGGTAGGATCGAAACCTTAGCTTTAAACACGGAGGCTGGTATCCTCTCTCTGCTCCACGGAACTAGATGTTCAGTAAGGTTGAGTTTTAGCGATATATATTCATTTATTGCATATATTCCTCATCCATCAGAGTGTTGCATTTCATATTGGAAGAGCCATATATATATATATATATATATATATATATATATATATATAGAGAGAGAGAGAGAGAGAGAGAGAGAGAGAGAGAAAGAGAGAGAGATGGGAAATATTGACAGTGATTCAATTCGTTGATGCTTAAAACTTCGTGATCAGCAAATGCTGTACTCAATCATTTCGGGGAAGATTGTAGTGAATCTCTCACAGACGTCGCTCAGTATCATATGGGATTGAACCTTTTAACACAATTTTCTGTACTGATCATTTGGCATATTCAAACGCTCTTGCTCTTATGATAACAAATTACTTGGATCTTCACGAGTGAGATATTTAAAGTGACTGCATTCTGAACGTAAGAAAATGGATTCGACGAAGGTTTTCTGGTGAATTTTCCGGTTTCGAAAAATTAGGATAGCACCAGTGAAAAAATGACGCTTTATGATGATCGACGTTTCTAACTACGATCAGAATAACTCTTTCAAGGATCTTATTATTAGAATGTAGTTGCTTTACGTTCGTTGAAAAGCGTTGCACTCACACACACACACACACATACATACATATATATTTGTATATATGTCTGGGCAACATTACTACATGTGTGCATACATATATATATATATATATATATATATATATATATATATATATATATGTGTGTGTGTGTGTGTGTGTGTGTGTACTCATTGTGAAATAACACACACACACACACACACACATATATATATGTGGATATTAAATGTGGAATAAAATATATATATATGTATATATACATATATATTTATATATACACACACGTATATATATATATATTTATGTATATATATATATATATGTATGTGTGTGTGTGTGTGTGTGTGTGTGTGTGTGTGTGTGTGTGTGGCTAGACAGTCAAAAAGATTAAATCCAACTGGCATTTATAAATGTACATTGTCTGTAAACCTATTTCTCGCTGGAAGATTATATAACACTATTTGTAGTTGCACTTCTTTATCCGACGCCATCCATAAAATCTTGTTGTCCATTAGAGCTTTCCTGTCCTGCAATAGACACGCAATGTTACTTACACACACGTCTGTATGCATGTCTGTGTAATCCTCCTATTTACTTTTGATGGAACCATTCAACGTCGATCTAAATAAATGTTGAACATCGCTCGTCCCCTTTGTTTGTACTTAAGATATTTAATTATATCAGTTGCAGACGTTTTCAAATGGAACAAAATAAATAAATGACTTACAGTCTGTATTAATCCCTCTGTCTCGGCAAGTATTTAACTTGTTTATGATTTGCTTGATTTGTTTATACTAGTATCTCCTTGACAAATCATTGTTGGTTTGCTCTAAATACTTTTGTTTCTTTTCTTTTCCCACTAGTTTTATATATTTTAGCTTTCGTTTGGCTCATCCGATTCTCTCCGGCGATATCTTTTAATACTGTTTCATCAGAAGTAGAATGTAAAATATTTTGTACATCATAATGTAAGGTCAAGTTGAAGATGATAAACTATCCCCTTCTCTCTTTCTCTTTCTCGTTCTCTCTCTCTTTATCTCTCTCTATCTATCCCCCCTCTCTCTCTCTCTCTCTCTCATCAATCTGTCACTTTTCTACGGATATTTTCCTTCATCTTTCAACGATTTTTTTCTCTTTCTCCCTCACAGACTTACACTCTCTTCTTCACTGACCACTCTGTCAATGTCTGTATATCAAGCTCATTCGTCTTTTCTCTTTTAAGCATTCCCTTGTCTCTCAACTATTCTCTTTCCCATGTATTTTTTCTATCTCTTTCATCATCGTCAACTTTACATCAGGCTCAATCTCTTCTCTTTTAAATGCGTTTCCGCTCGTTCTCTCTATATCCTGTTCTCATCATTCTTTCTCTTCTTGTTTCTCTCCAACTCTCTCTCTCTCTCTCTCAAGTTTAATAAGTATTCACCCAAGACCTAGATAATTTGTTGATGATTGGTCATTCACAGTAATATCGTTTAAAATCTTTTTTTGAAAAGTAATCTGAGGATGGTACAGAACAAGCCCAACGACTGTCGGGAACCCAATGAAGTTAGCACCCACTATTGTATATGTTCATCAAAATTTGTTTGCTGATGATCACTCCACAGTCCTAAAGTGTTGTCATCGTAATCAATTGTGAAATATAGGGTGTATAACTACACATCGTTTTCTTTTTCAAAATGTTTGAATATATGCAGCAACATATCTAAAAAGAACAATCAACTATATTAAAGCCTTGGGCCTGTAAAAAATGCAATTGTATAATCCAAAACCCCTCACAACATTCAAAATATTCCCCGGAAATACATGGCTATATATTTTTTTAAATCTCCTGGAAATATGTAAACGTTATTCCAAACAAGAATATAGATGAGCAAAATATCATTAGGCCGGAAATACTCGTTACGAATTCAATTGGAGGCTGGCCAAATTAAAATTCTTTCTGTCAATTGAAAAACAAAATAGTTCCTTGTCAATGAAAAAAATCTGGAGAAAATACATCAATTCCATTGACAGATATTGGGAAATAAGTGACTCAAATGATGCAACAAAAAAAATAGAAAAATGCTTTTTAATGGTCAATGTTTATAGCTGTAATGTTTCGTAGACGATATACAAACAAACAAACAAACAAACACACACACACACACACACACACACACACACACACACACACACACACACATATATATATATATATATATATATATATATATATATATATATATATATATATATATATATATATATATTTCCTCGATATTGAATGCTATTCGAAAATATTCCCAAAACTGAATAAACGGTCCGTCATCAAAATTCGTTTTGCTTTTTTACGGAGATTTATTTATCTATTTTTTTTCAAAGTATCGTTAACATCGAATATCGATAGTTTTAAGAAAATCTCTACGGAAATTCCCCTTTCAGGAAGCTTTAGTAATCTCATCTAGACGTCATTTTCAGAATCTTTAGAAAAGTTTTTTAGAACTCAGGTATCAAAAGTTTTCCCTGCTTTCTTTGATTAACGGTGCCTCTGATTAAAGAGAGAGAGAGAGAGAGAGAGAGAACAAGAAATACTTCCAAGAGACATCAATCGGACAACTCAGTCACTGGTCTATCTGGACTAAGGATTGGTGTAGAAGCCGATTATTCAATGTTGACAAGACGAAAGTCGAGGGGCTGCTCTCGTGACACTTATTACATTCGTTTCCTCGTCGAACCACTGTAGCCCCCAAAAAGGCTGACCAACGATACTAATAAGATGTTTCTCTTGTGGAATGTATGCGTATGTCTACGTATGAAGTGTCTCTGGGCGTTCATGGCCACATTTTTTGGTGTACATCCTTGGATTTATTCATAAACACACCATCAGGCACCCTCTTGTTTTACAAAAAAATACTTCTGGGGGCCTGTATGGTCATTTTAGGACCAACAATGATCAAATCTTGTGCTGGTTTTTTTTTATTTTTTTCATATACTCTTAGATAGAAAATCTATTTTTTTTAGATAATTAAAAAAAGCTCAAATCAGCGTTCGACGAAGAACACTGTTTTCGATTTGAAATTAATCAACTTCATGATTGCTAATCAGATTCAAACTTCTCATAATTATACAATGAAACATTCTTTTACTTTTAAATATATCTGGATATTGATTGTTTTCATCTGATTGATACGTCTAAAGTATACGGCAAATTGTTCCCTTCAAAACTTTATTTTTTAATCAAACAGTTTTTCTTCTTTAATTCACTTATTTAGCCACTGACATACTGAAAACTGTTTATCTAAATCTCTGACAGATTACAGCATGATTTTATTTGGTGACAATCAACAGTGCACCCAGGTGATGCTGTTTATTCCTGCATAAGATTTGGGTTGGCTCTTGTCAGTCTTGTCCAGTCCTTGGTAGTGCAACGAGGTGCCCCTGTTGTCTTCAAGAAAAAGGTAGCAGTTGAACTACGCAAAATTGCCTTGCGAAGCCCATGCGAGGTGCTATCATTTTGAACTTCCTGATGATCTTTCAGCTGTACCCATGATACTTCCTTGCGCCTCACAGAATAATAATACTGTTGTATTGCAGGTGAAATGCATTGCCCATCATATGCCTTCATCCCCAAAATATGTCTGGTAGGCACGAACAGTCTAGCAGATGATGAAAGATGAATCCTTAGGACCACCGATAAAAATGATTCTGCAGGGGTAGAAATTACCACAGAATGTCACCAAGAAGGAAGAAACAGCTCGATAAAGCTTTGTCACAGTGGTTCAGGCGTCCAGTTCAATTACATGACAAACAGTTATAGGGGTCTGGTTGAGACTATGGCAAACGACTATGATGAAATGGGTTGCACGTATAGCTGCGCAGAAAAAATGATATCCTTGAAATATTTTTTCCTGATGAAAGAGTGCTAGGATCAACAACATAAAATGAGGCTTATAATTCCAGAATGGTATTTTTGGTCCTGAAAATCGTTCATTTTTTTAAATCATTGTTATTGTCAGTGAGCGATTTAGCATTACTGAGCATATCAAACAGTATTCATTACTAATTGAAATGGAGTAAAGAAGTTGTGCTGGGATGGTTCAAGAAAAAGTAGATAACAGGATGAATCCGTCTATGGAATGACGGGGAGAGACAGGAAACTGAGTGAAGAAAAAAGATGAGTTTGAGAGACTTCGCTGAAATGAAATATCCATAAAAATGGCGGAAAAAACAGGTGGAAAGAAAAGTGTTAACGGACATAAATATTTTACAAGCTGGGCAATGCAGTTGCCATCAACTGAGATATCTTCGTTTTTCCTATGTGGATATTCCCACTATTAAAGTATATAATTGTGATTAAGTAAGTTACAGCCTATGAAATGTATCCATATTTGCTATATTAACATAACATGAATAGAATTAATATAACTGTTGTTAATGTTATTATCATTATTGATTATTTTCGCTACTAGTATGTATTCCTTTTGCTAATACTATCATTTCACATTTAGGCTTCAAATTTGTGCAGGGGGGCGTTATAAATGAATGATACTTATAGAGAAGGTTGGGTTCCTTCAATTGCATTCAAGCATAGACACTCTCTTCCATTCTTACCCTCATTTATTAAATTGCAAAGGTGGTTTGCGGGGAAGACAGTCATATTAAAAATTGAGCCCCAGGCGCTCTCATTCAAGCATGAGTCATTTTCTATTCTCACTCTAGTTTAATGCACAGCAAAGTTTGGTGGCGAGAGGGAGAGACAAATTTGAGAGATATGAGAGGAAAATATGATAATCAGTAAAGCCTAATAGTATGATAATATTAAAATAAATCGAACTTATACTCTGATAATTATAGTGTACAACATTATTATATTGAAAGTTGGAATTATGACTGACAAAGTTGAGATCACTGGGTAAAATATGAATAAAGCCACGAGCTGGTTATTTAGTGCATATTGTGAGAACATTGCTTCAGTGCCAAGCTTCTATGCAGGTATAAACCTATTAGTGACGTCACCCACCCAATTAAGCTATTATCAAAGTGATTTGGAATGTTGACAAAACACTTAGGCATTGGTGGTAAGGATAATTGAATGGCAAGACCCGGGACAAAGTTGAAAGAAAACGAAAAAATTGCATGCAACAAGAATTTCGTGAAACCTTTGATAGGGATTCTCTTATTTGGTTTTGCTGAATTAAGAAATCAATGAAATGCTACGATTATGTAGAGTCTGCACGATGCTGCTATTTCTATATTACGACTATACACGCACAGGACGTCTGTTGTAAGGCAGGGTTTAGAAAACTAATTTTACCCAACGTTCGGAGTTTTAATTAAATGCAATCCCCATTCGTTGCCCAAACATACTAAGCTGAACTTAATAGATACCCGCCAATACCTATTGGGCAGCTGAGGGAATTACGTGAATAATACGCAACTCACAAGATATGTGAAACAATCTTTCCTTTCGTATTTTTTGTGATAAGCAATGGTCATTGTATATTTTGATTTATAAACATGTATACAAATGCATGTAATCGAGTCCATTTTTCCCGAAGAGAATTATTCTATTACATGAAACGTCCGTTTGTTAAATTTTAATGAAATAATGCAAGGGAACGCTTATACAAGTTAGAGAGCGAATTTCGAACACAAGAAAAAGAGAGAAATGTACGGATTGCAAGAGTGACTTGAGCGTGAGTTGTTATCATAAAACCACGAAAAAATACCTGTGATTTGTATCAAGAAAATAGGTTTACTATTGTAATTGCTAGACGTAATCCGTTACATTTTGCAAACAATTTGATGGCAAACGGAACAGACAGATATATTAGAGAAGTCAAGATGGAATAATAAGAAATCGAAGCAAAGATCATTTGCAAAATGTTTAATGGCTGCAATAAATACCGGAATGGCTTATGATCAAACAAAACGTGGTCTTTTTGTTGTTTGTACGACAATGGAATTCCCCACGAGACGCCTAAAAAAAGCAAATTACCAAAAGTCATCTTTCAAAATAGTGCGATTCGGCCGTCTAGAAAGAAAGCAGTGTCTTCTATTGCTCTATTTCATTTTACAGCAGAACACCGAGCATCTAAAAATCTCAAGAACAAAACAGCTGCATGACAGTAAAGGGCAATACAATGCTTATGGCCATTCACTTGGTAACATATCTCCTGTATCTAAATTGATAACAAGAGCTTTTGAACCTAGAAGGGAAGAAAACAAAAATGGAGGATGATTATCATATTTCGAACAAAACAACAACACCTTCTATTACTTGTGTCCGAGGGAAAACACTACCAATTAGCTGTTTACAAGATAAGGACAATATCGAACCGTTGAATTTCGTTGGTCATGACTGGGACATTTACAAACAGCATCAGATAATAATTAAGAATCATAGAAACAATATCATAGCGGGATAGGTTGTTGCTATCAAATTCTCTGAACAATCGTAACATCTTATACATCAATCCCAGATGATTCATATAATGTTGTCATCAAAAGTGATGTTCAGCAGGAGAAAATTATTTTCTCAACCCACATAAAAAATTTCTCCGACCAATGAAATCTTTCCTGTGAGCCGAGAAAAACAACTGTGATTACAAACCAATTTCAACTAATATCCAAGTTGATAGATATAAAACGATCTCCAACAAGTGTGTCTTCATCTCTTGAAGAATACAATTCCCACCTCTCTCTCTCTCTCTCTCTCTCTCTCTCTCTCTCTCTATATATATATATATATATATATATATATATATATATATATATATATATATATATATATATATATAACGTTTTGGGTAATTTAAAAATATTAACATTACCATTTTCAACTAATATGAAGTTGTCAATGATGGAAAAAAGCTGCTAAGGGATGTGAACTTTCCATAGTCGGGTTGTAACTATTGTTCCAGCTGCATAATGATATGTATTAGTGTGTAGATGTCTCCACTTTAATTTCAATGTATATACAGATTGCATATATATTTATAGCTCATTTCTATGTCATTCCTCTGTGTGGATATATATATATATATATATATATATATATATATATATATATATATATATATATATATATATATATATATATATATATATATATATATAATTAATATATAAATTCTGGAAATATATACATGTTTATATACGTACATACGTATGCATAGATATATTGCATTACTTAATGATTAAACTGTAGGCGATTTGTACCATTTCTCTCTCTCTCTCTAACTCTCTCTTTTGCCTCTCTATGTCTATGTATATATATATATGTATATACATATGTGTATATATATATATGTATATATATATATGTATATATATGTATATATATATATACATATATATATATATATATATATATATATATATATATATATATATATATATATATATATATATCTTACCGTTTAATTATGAAAGTAACACAATATATCTATGCATACGTTTGAACATATGTAATTACGTAGATATTTTGGGAACTCCAATATCATCATAACAAAAATATAAAAATATATATCCACACATAGGGGCGACATAAAAAAAATTATATATAGATTTATATACATTAAAATGTGTGTGGAGACATCTACACACAAATACATATTAATGTGTAGCCGAAACAATGGGTACATCTCATTCGACCCAACCATGGAAAGATCACTTCCTTTAGCAGCATGTTCTCATCATCTCAGCTCCATATTAGTCGAAAATGGTAATAATAAATGTGCGTACTGTTCAAATCATTAAAAATGTGGAGGAGCACAATGTGTACATATATTTATCGTTTACCCTCCCTCTATCTTTCTGTCTCTCTATACAGCCTTATCTATCTGGAGAGAATTACATGAATTGCATGGACAGATATTGGAAAATAGGTGACTGAGGTTACGCTAAAAAATCTCATGAAAAAAGTTTAATTATATTTAAACCTCTCTAATTTATATATATATATATATATATATATATATATATATATATATATATATATATATATATATATATACATATACACACACACACAGACACATATATATATATATATATATATATATATATATATATATATATATATATATATATATATATATATATATATATATCCCCAAAACCAAATTTTCCAATCAAGGCAATCAATACCACTATCATGATGACGGCAGACGACTGTCTCGTTTTTAAATCACCTCACATGACAGTGTCGTGAGTTTTCAAACACTAAATAGCTTTGTACAATACAGCTTTACCAAGAGCAAAAGAAAATGTAAACCCCAAATCTTGCTGAAGTCCACAGTGAATGCTCAATAGACATCTGCAATTCATTCTTTGCGTACCTGGATTTGAAATCAGGGCATTTCAGAAGGACCTTTCTTCGGCGTTTTATTTTCATTGTAGTTTTACTGTTGCTTCTATTTCTTTCGAATGGTCACATTCAACGTTCCATCTGGCCAGGGCCAAGTACTTACAACAATCACTGGTGGGCTTCAATAGAAGAGAAGAGAAGAAAGATTTTTTTTTTCCATTGACCTTTTCTATTACTCTCGCTCATTTTATATGTGTCGTGAATAAATGACATTGCTTTCTTTCAACACACATTCACGACAGTATATATATATGTATATATATATATATATATACAGAAAGGGGGGAGAGGGATAAAGAGTGGGAAAGAGGGATAAGGAGAGAGAGAGAGAGAGAATAAAAGAGTGTGAGGGACTGAAAGACAGACAGAATCATAATGACAGTGGAAGAGAAGAGTGCCAAAATCTGTTTCCAAGCGGGTATTCAGTGCATTTTTCTAAAATGTGGCCCTCAAATCACTCACAAAATTGTTATATGTATATGTGTGTGGGTCTTTGTATATATATATATATATATATATATATATATATATATGTTTGTATTCAATATATATGTACCTACATGTTTACATACACATGTGTGTAAATCTGCGCGAATAAGAATATAAACTCTGTTTAACACGGAGAAATAAAACTGCATGTATTTGCACAATGATTGCAAATGTCTTTCGCAGTCTTTTTTTTGTATCTATTTTTCCCTTCAGAATTTTTGTTGACTGTCATTGACTATTGAATAGATCTACATCGTAAAATCTGTGCAAAGTTATTGAGCTAACGACGGCAATTCACTCAGCTTGATTCTCTGTCAAAGGGTCACGCACTGAGTTGAATATTATTTGTTCTTTAATGGAAGTGAACGAGGAGAAGACTGTTAACTCTTACATGTCCGACAGTTCTAAGGGTAAGGACTCAAGTAGTAAGGAAAATCTTATTATAATTCGCTAAATGTCCGTCCATCCGTCCGACCGTCCGTATGTGGTAGCTTGCTGAAAGAACTCCTGAACATAAATCCAAGAAATTCCCTTTGAACATTCATGTGAGCCTTAGGCAGGTTCTTATCAATTAGGATCTTGGAAAACCACTCCCCAATTTTTTTTCCAGTTGGTATTAGTCGATTCACAATAGAAAATCTACATCGAGACAGACACGGTTCTTGTGCCTTAGACACAAAGAAATAGAAAGTTATAAAGTCAAAAAGAGAAAAAGATACTTAGATTGCTTCTTGAGAGGGTGAGAGTTTTAAAGAGAGTCAATAATTTAGTTCAGAGAGATGTTTCTCAATCAAAACATGGGGCTGTCTCTTAGTTTCCCCTTCTTTATAAAAAAAACTGTGTTACTTGATTTTCTTTCGCCTCCATAGCTTTTAATAGCGACTTATGCTTCGAGATTTTCTTCAAGGAAAGATATATGCACATGAGAAGTTTATAAAATGTTTTGAACGGGAACAGTTAAAAAGAATATGTCCTAAAAAAAGGTGTCTTCAACCTCATTGAATGAATACATTTATGTATATCATAATATCAACTTTTGATGTTAAAAATTACCAATAAAATTGCTATCATTTTTTTTATATTTGAATGAATTTTTTGTTTAAAAGTTCTTCAAATATTAGAATACATGTAAATTATTTTCTATTCATATCATCTTCAAAAACTTTGATTCGTTTACTTTTAGTTCGTAGTTTTAGGAATAATTGACATTCCCGATTATTAGGTTTCACAACTTTTGCAAATAAATATTAAAAACAGTGCACAAATAAAGAAAATTAACAATTTGATTAATACACTACAATAACAAATTGAATTCTACTGAACTAAATATACGCCAGACTCGGTGGAGTAAATTGATGTCCAGAAAAGAAGTATTTATATTCCATATAAAAAAAGATAAATTGATGGGAATCAGATGACATTTACATTTTTAAAAAAAGTGGATTACTGAAGAAAACAGATTTGAATACATTAGTTTCAATTATTTGGTTATTTTCATTATTATTTTTTCTACCAGAAAATCACACTCGTCCAATAAGGAACTGCTTAAAACCAATGAATACTCCCGATAGTCACCTATGGAACAGAGACATGGAACCTAATCGAAAGATTAGCCCCCAAACTGAGAACTATGCAACGTGCACGGGAGAGGACCCTGCTCAACCTCACATGGCAAGGTAATAAGACAGCACAGTATATCAGAGATATGATAAAAGTCTGATATATCACAGTAACCATTAGAAAAATCAAATAGCAATGGGCTGGCCATGTTTCAAGAATGTGAGACAACGTTGGGTGTAACGACTAACGGCATTGATCATCAGAGATCATATGAAAAACCATTGCTAGCAAAATATAGGATGAAGTAACGGATTAGATAAGATTAGAGAGTACCATACCTCTCTAACATGGGCGTTGCGCCCATGTTAGAAAATCTGGGCGAATCCTGAAGAAGGTATTATCCAACGGCTGATGATGTCGATGGATAACCTCCTGACATTTCAGCTTATAATACTGTCGATGGGATATCTTTTTAAATGGATCAAATTTTACCGAGCTTCTCTAATGAACCAAACTAAAAAATGGTATTTATATTAGCATTAGAATATTCAATGCATATTTTGTGACTGCTGTGATTTATGACATCCAATGGGCGAAAGAATAGTTGATATGCCGCTTTGAATTTCTCGGAAAACAATATCAAAATTAACCTTGAGAGTTTGATGGTTTGGGGACCCAGATCAACATTTTTCCATTTATAGGCTAATGTGTCCTCCTGGAGGCTCCTTATGAGGTTTCATAACGCCCTCTTATAAAGAATTTTGTGGCAAGAATGTTTTGTATTATGAGAAAATGTTGGAAATATCTAAGTCTTTATAACTCCCATCGAAATTGACCAGATTAGGAATCCATATACACTGAACAAAATATATTTATAGAATTATATATCTGTCCAATTACCTACCCTACAAAGCTTAGCTGACGAGATTTTTTCCCAAAACAATCAAATATTGCAAATTCGTGATTATGTATATTGTATGAGTGTCGTGTCAAAATCATCAATATTTTTGAAAAATACGCACACCCACCCACACACACTCATATATATGTATATATTCCTCTCATTCTCTCTCTCTCTCTCTCTCTCTCTCTCTCTCTCTCTCTGTATATATATATATATATATATATATATATATATATATATATATATATATATAGACTCCGGACTCCTCGTAATCAAACAGCTACCAATGTAAGCATGTACAATTTATGTATGTTAAAAAAAATAGAAAACTCTATTCCTAATCGATAACAAATATTGATTGACTTAATGAGCAATTGATTATTACCTCAGTATCTTTGTTGATTGGCAGTCCCATGTCGATTTTCAATACGGTGTAATATATTTGCATATAATCGATTTAATTTTTGGTCCCGTATTCAATCCTGTTGTAGCCAAGGTCGGGTTTGGTAACATGATGAAAAATCGAATGAGAGGACTTTGATCAGTTCGATGACATCCTTGGTAATGCAACACTCTGCAGGTGTTGATTACCCGTTTACTGACATCAATCACTTTCCCTGTAAGCATCATTATGATGTATCACATTTGACGACTGGATTAATTCGAATTATTCAGAAATTGACAACCAAAACTTGCCAAAGCTGCCAACATATGTTTCCTCAGTTTTCATGTTCGATAAATGACTGGCCGATATATATATATATATATATATATATATATATATATATATATATATATATATATATATATATATATATATATATATAATGTGTACTTCGAAGAGTGAGACTGACTCGGGAGTAAAGTGTTTAGAGGTAAGGTTTATTAATCCTTAGATGTAAATTGTCCAGACATGTTTCGGGATTCTTCCCATCTTCAGTGGTGTGTGTTGTATGAGTATATATATATATATATATATATATATATATATATATATATATATATATATATATATATCCCATGTACAGACTGATTTACTCCCTAGGGCTTTATCTGTTCTATTATTTTTGAAAGGTCCCTTCAAGTTTTATTTTTTATTTTTTACTCTTTAAGTTGGTGGATTAGTTTGCAGTGTCAGTTTGTGTTTAAAAAAGGCGAGAGAAGCAACTTATTGGTTGATATTGCTTTTACAAAAAAATTAATTGAATCCTGCCTAAATACATTGATCACATGACAGTATCAATTAAGGGACCAAACAGGCTTATTTTAATATTGTTTCGGCTTATTAGCTTATGCCTCAGTGTTGATGTTAATGAATATTCTCTAAATTCTGATATGATAACAATGATAAAGTAAACATTGGGGAGCCGTTATCTTGTATTCAAAATATATGTTTACCTTACGAATTACAGTGGCAAGATGAGGAAAAACGTTTGTCGGCATGAAATGTATCATCTCAAATGCACATACGTGTGCTCTGATTCATGTAGATGTGTATATTTATGTCTATTTACACTGTGCACACCATGTCTTTTGCAGCTGCATGCGTTCATAAACGTGAATTGTTAGTATCTATTTATCTATGTATGTATGTATATCTATCTATCTACATACATGAATATATTTAATTCATATACATATATACATATACATATATATATATACATATACATATATATATATTTATATATATATATATATATATATGTGTGTGTGTATGTGTGTGTGTGTTTGCTGTGTGTATGTGAAGTAATTGGACAAAATGTTGATAATTTGTGATAAATACACATAGACGGATAGAACAGTGTAATGTATAGAGAATGAAATACAAGCCAGTATCTTATATTTTAGGCAATTCTCATTGTGAAATTGCAATAGAAAAATGTTGCTTTTTCAATAGCACGATCGACTTGTTGTTTTATTGGACTAAAACACTGAAAATACAATGTTTACTTTCTGATACGAATATAGATCATTGTATTTCAGCATTGAATTGAGATTTGGTTAGACATTGAAAGCTGGATAATCAATATATTCTCTTAACACACTTTTATTAATTGTTAGAGGATCATGCATACATTTTCCAGTTATTTGGTTGGATTTCCCTTACATTCTTTCTGGTTCGTATTACCATCTCATATTCTTTCGGCCATGGTTTCCAATGTGATCTTCAGGGATAAAAGATGTGAGTTGTGATGCTCATCGGTCGTCTCACATTCTTGCAACATGACCAGTCCATTGCCACTTGTGTTCTCTAATGGATTCAGTAATGTTTGTGACACCTTTTTTTTTCTTTGATATGCTGTGCTGTCTTGTGATCCCTTTATGTGATGTGTAAAATGATTCTTTTATGTGTATCAAGCATGGTTCTCAGTTTAGGGTCAAGATTCCATTTTTCAGCTCCATAGGTGAATGTTGGGAGGATTCACTGATTGACCACCCTTCCTAATGAATAGATTGCGTTAACTTCTGCTAAGCCTTACCAGCAAACCATTTTCAGTCCTCTGTTTTGTGACATGTTTCCCTGCTGCATTTACAGTCCCATGGACACCAATCACTAAGCCTTTTGCTCCATCTTTTGTCATCCCTTCTTGCTAAAAATCTGGCAAATCTTGATTTTTGCGGCAAAATTGTATGCTATTTTTCACCCACCGGTCCATATCGATCTTTTTCTATCTACCAAGAGTTATTTTTAGCTTTGTTCTTTAAATGACTCTTTGTGCAAAGTCCTACTCAATTTTTTTTCATTGTATACTTTCTACTTCTGGTACATTTGCAAAGTGTTCTTCAGTATGTCTATATTAATGCCCGGTGATTTCCAGTCGATCTTAATGCAACGTTTTCTTTCGTTTTCGTGGTCTCTCCCTAATCTGCACATGCGTGTTTGTATGTATTTATGCGCAAGTACGCACGTTACAAAGTCACGTGTAAAACTACGGGACTAAATTACCTTACAGTAGGAGAAAGTAGTCACTGCTGAGTAGAAGGTTCGATCCTGACAGGTTGCCACACACACAGTGACTTGCACCTAAACTAACGGAGTCTGAATGCTTTGGAAAGTAAAACAAAAAGCCAAACAATAAATGATTAACCAAAAAGCATTTCCAAGTATAGATTTTTGTATCAACAGAAAACAACTTGAATGTTTGTCCTCAGTGGCCTTTCCTTCGATTTTCCATTGTTTTCCCCTGCGACGTATAAACGGATCAGCAGCGTCCAAACTACTCATTCTTCGCAGTTCAACTTATTGAATTTTAAATTCATATGTACTGAAACGATTATAATTATTATGAGCATCAAACTGTAAAATACGTTATAAACTATGGTAGGAGCTAGTCGTGGGTTATTCTTTTCTCTACCCTCGATCCTTTGTCAATCTTGAATCAGTACAGTCTGTATTCACTACGATTTACTGACATTGTTTCATTCAACACCAGAGTAGCTAGAGTGTGAACTGAATACAGTTCTCCCCAAGTCTCTGAAAGTAAAGTATTCCAATTGAAATGTGTTATCCAAAATTTGTCATCATTAATTAGAGAGAAAAAAACATCGGTGTTCTTACCGTGGCTAAAAAAATGTTGTGTATGGAATCCATGTATGCAAATGTTGTTTTTTTAAAAATTTATGTAGATACAATTTGCTACCCAAAAGTTTGGCAGATTTGACACTGAAAACAGTAAAGCTTATCCTAACAGGCTATTCAGAATTAGTCACTTGCCTTCTACTTGCAATTTAAAAATCTCATGGATATTGTACGTACTGCAATCTATTCCTGTGCGCTATCCATATTTCCCACATGTATGTACGTATACACCTCCACACGTACACAAAAATACTCATGCACACACACACACACACACACAAATACACACACACACACACACTCACACACACACATATATATATATATATATTGAATAGATGAGCAGTTAAATTGTTATTTCTGAGTGATGATATGAAATTCTGCTAGCAAGACATGAAATCTAACATGGTTCAACACAATCAACCGCAGAACCACGGGCGTCACCCAGTTAGTTTACAAAATATTTTCTGACAGATTCTGCCTCAAAACCATGTGATACAATTTCGTTTCCGGGTGCATTGAAGCCAGGAATGTTTAGTTCGTCCTTTAATATGTATTTGATGAAAAAAAATTAAATCATATTTTATGTAAAGGTTTTTGCAGACTTTTGTCCTCATCTTGGTTTATTTTCTGAACACAACAAAGTCAGGTGATGGACAAATATTTCATTATTTTCACCTGGACGGAAAACGTCTGTCTGTTTGGTCGCATGGAAACGTTCGTATTCCATTCTCTAACATCGGGTGTGGTTGATTTTCTATTCCCATGGATGGTAGGTGCAATAGGCGCCAGAAAATCCGAATTGGTCTTGATTTTATGTCGGTTTCAGGGCTGTCAAAATGCATCTTCGTCGGACTCAGTGATAAAAAATACACGCATACTGAAGACAGTCGTAAGGTGCAACAGTCAAAACGTTGTGTTCAAGAAATGAACCATGATGAACACCAAACTCAACATAATAATTTACATCATGATATTCTGCCATCTGAACAATTCAAACGGAAATCAATCATATTTTTTTTAACATACAACTTGAACTGTTTGTTTCAATTTTCTCAGAACAAGACAGTGATATTCAAATTACAGAGAGCAGATAGAATCTTGTTTGTATCCATCATAATCTGCTGAATGTCTTTCTCTGCAAACAAAAAGAAATAGGTGAGGTTTGGATAAGGGTAGGACAGCATTCCTAAGTATGATTTTCATCTCATTTCTTCATTCGGATCGTATAAACTGAAAAAAATTGACACTGGAATTATTGCCATAAAACTTCACTATGAATAAATATCATTTTCTTAAAGGAAGCATCGGTTTGTATCGACATAACTTTTAACCAGTGTCTAAATTGATTACAGATAAACCCAAGAGAAAAAATGAATATATCTAGTCCGTTTGCAAATGCCATTTTAACTGAACGTTTATTCAATTTATCCTATCTTTAAATCATTGATCATATATATATATATATATATATATATATACATATATATATATATATATATGTGTGTGTGTGTGTGTGTGTGTGTGTGTGTATGTATATATATGTGTGTGTGTGTGTGTATTTTTTTTTCTTTTTAACAAACGGGGAATGATATTCGTCTGGAGGTGTCTTTAAAATGTATGTTCTGCCATTTACTTGTGCATCGTCTTTCAATACACTTTATTTTGATGTAGAAAAGCACAGACATTGATCCATATTCGAGCTCACTCGCTTAGTTTGGATTATTATAACTATATTGACATTTTACATGGACATCTGTAACATCACATTTTCGTGAATGTCTCTCTCTCTCTCTCTGTCTCTGTCTGTCTGTCTGCCTATCTCTCTCTCTTCTCTTTCACTCTCTCTCCCTCTCTATCTATCTATCTATCTATTTGTATATATATATATATATATATATATATATATATATATATATGGAGGGAATATTAAGGTAATTAGGTGCATTTACAATTCCTGTTGAAACAAGTCCTAATTCATTTTTTCAAAATCAGAATCTTTCATGTTGGATGAAAAAATCTCTTTGAAGAAAAAAACAAAAGCAGAGATCAATTTTAATTTTTTTTGATCTTTCACAATTTTCCGATTTTGAAACAACCATGAATCATGAAAGAGCACTCATAAAATAGTTTATTTATTCCAGCGCAGAGAATTTTCCTAACCAAGATGATTATTATAGCCATTGAATTAATAGGATATCGGGAAATATCACTGCGACACTTTATTTTATGCAAAAAAATTGGTTGGATAAATCAGTGACCAATATTCAAGGCTTTTATTCTGTTTAGTTGGAGGAGAATATCGAAATATTTATTATGAGAAAAATAATACGTTTACATCAAATAACTAGGGGTATTCTCATCCAATGTTATTTTAATAAATGAGCATTAAACGAAATGCATTACAGTGACTGATGATTACAATTTCAAAATCGTTAAGACTACTGCGTCATTAAAAATTAGATATTAATGATAAATCGTTATCTAGGATGGCTACTGATGTAGCTGAAATACATAAGGAAAACCTAATATTTTGAACGATTTTGTTTTTTTTCCTACTGAGGCAGTCCTTTCTGACTTGTGGGATTACCAAAAAAACAAAACAAAACACTCTTTTACCTCCTGTCATACCTTTCACCATACAACGCCAACTTTGGTAAGTATCAAAAACAATACCTCTGTCGTGTTTCATACGATGTCATACAGTTTTTAAAAAAATATTTCTGTTACTGGGCAATACTCATATACGGCTAACCTTCCGGATATTTCGTAGTGTATGTTGATATTTATAGAAACTAGAACATTTGGCTAGAATTGAATAGATGACAACCTGTTGGTGTTGAATTTTTTTTTCTAGTTGCTCCATAAATGTAACTCATTGTTAATAGCTGATTAAGCAACCGAATTAAACTGAAATTTAATTTAGAAATAGCAAGGTGCCCAGGTTCTCAGTATTCAAATCTTTTAAAAGAATCATGTCTTTTGTAGCATGGTTCACAAATCATTTTTTGCAATTCCCCCCTCACAAAAGCCAAACTGACAGACCTTTGCAGAAATGAATATGATCATATACTGGTATTTACCGATCTACTAGGGCAAATACGACACTGATCCAGGTTTGATGTGTCTGTCTATTTCTCTGTCTGTATGTAGATAGATAGATAGATAGATAGATAGATAGATAGATAGATAGATAGATAGATAGATGGATGGATGGATAGATAGATAGACGGACGGATTGATAAAGACAAAGTCTTTGTCGGGGAATTTGAACAATGCATGCAAAGCTAGTGTAGTACTGAAATTTGTCAGTAAAAATCCATTATAGTATTCATTTTAAGCCAAGTGTGCATAAAGTGGTCGAAGTAAACACGTCAAAAGAGATGTTGAAAATGTGTTAGGTTAAGTCATGTTCCTTCATGTTCATATTACCCGATCGACTGTGTACCATGCCCTATATTCTAAATCAGAGGCACATTTATATCAACTGAAGTTTTGAGAGCAAAAAAAGTTTCAACATACTCCAATTCTTTAACGTATAACCTATATTTTTTCCTTATAGATATCATCAATTTCTTCGTTGAATGAGATATCATATAAGCATTTACCCAAAATGCTGTTAGTCGCCTGTTGTTTTTTTTGTTTTTTTTAGTGTAAATATGCAAGCAAGGAGAAAAAACGCAAATAAACTCTCCAACAAATGGGTAATGCTTTTTTAGATTTAACGTTTTTTTACAATAAAATCACCATAGAAAAAAATAAGGCAGGCTGCAAGAGACGGTGACTACGCTTAGCTTGTCCTTGAACTATACAACTATTATGGGTTATGCACGAAGCATAAAACCTTTAACACTAGCAATGCTCTATGTAACTAGTTTGCTACTTATCACTTTACAAAGGACGTCCTATTTTCCACGCTACAGATTATCTCTGAGCTTAAATTAGTTCGTGGAAAAAACACAATTGCTTGCTAACTATTGCTAAAAAAATCCACCTATCTTCTTGCTTTTGTATGCATCCTGAATAGACAGATTGCATCGAAACCTAGCAATTTAGGTATGTTATTGTTGACTCTAGTGCAAATCAAGTAAACAAAGCGCGGTTCTCAATGCAACGACAAATGATGTTTGCCACGCAGAGATCACACGACTTGGCTAATGAGTTGAAGTCACGCGAACACAGGAATAATCTTAGAACAATATCTGTGATGTGTGAAAAAAAAAAGTCCAAGTGATCAAAGATCTGAGAGTTTATGTACGTTCTTTAATGAACTGACACATATGAAGTTTCATACAAATGATCTTTGAACATACTTCAATCCTTTATTAAGATTGATATAAGCCATATGTACACTAGTAGGAAATTTGTACATACACACACACACACACACACACACACACATATATATATATATATATATATATATATATATATATATATATATATATATATATATATATATATATACATATATATATATATATATATGGTGGATTTTCCATTTAGGTGATTCAAACTTCCTGTGAAATTGATTCATTAAAATACAAATATGGCCAAAAGTTACTACGGAAAATATATTTCATTCGGATTGGTCGTTAAAATTCAAAATATTTGTCAGGTTCATTTTATTATTATTCAAACATTGGGAAAAAAAGTATACCAACCTAACATACCAATGGGTATCGTTGGTGAGATGGATACATTGTAATATTTGGGGAATATGATATTTCAAATCTGACTGAAAAATGTAATCGAGCAAAAAGTAAGATTCTTGGACTATAATGACAATATGGTGAGGCGAAAAGAGTCATAACGTGTGGACCTCAATGATTCATCCTCATTAAGATGGAAAAATGGACGACCAAAAAGATTGGCAACACCAATGATTTGTTTGAAGTTTCTTGTTGTTTTGCAGGCTTTCTTTTCTTGTTTCTCTTCTACTACTATTGTACTTCATTATCAAGCAAAGAATCATTCTAGGATGGTAAGCTTTTGGTAGAGAAAGCTCAACCTCTGAGAGTAGGAAATACCATTTTATGTTTGTCTCCTGGACTAAACTGAGATATCATTTTCCCAGAACTCATTTTTTGCATGGGGACAAGGTTTTATTTATGATGTGACTATACTGTAGAACTAGGCCAGCTCTTTCCGTCCATCGTATCAAAATACAGCTCCGAAGTATTTCGATTATTCAGTTTTACTTAATTGATACCGTTCCCTCCCTACAAACATTCATTTTTTTTCGTAGACGATTTTACTGTACTGCTGAAACAGACCATCACTCCCCATCCATCGTACGGAGAATGACGTTTTTGAGAAATCTTCATTGAAATAGACGTATTTCTCAAGGGTGGAGGTCATATGATCTAACTAAGCTGCAGTTGGCTCTCTCCTTCTGTTCATCTATCGAAAGTGCGACTCTAGAATATTTGAAATCTAAATAAATTCAATTGATGAAATGCTTTCTCTAAAAAATGAGATTAAAAAAAACAAAAACAAAAAAGAATTGAATGAGAGGATATACATATATATATATATATATATATATATATATATATATATATATATATATATACCAAAAAACTGGATACGCGATGCCCATGACTGAAGGGTCTGACAAATCTGGGGGAATGTATATATCCAACAACGGACGTTAACAGATTGATGATGATGATGATGATGATGATGTATCTATTCTACTCGACTTGATCCCTGTGTGGAACTACGGCTTTGAAATACTGTGCTAAATCCCCTGACTTCATTGAGAAATAATTCTTTAAAAACATGGATCGTGCAGGAGGGTTTCTATTAATGATATAACTGCTGTTGAACTGGAGTGCTCTTCCCCATTCCGCTTGCGAAACTATTCATTTCACTTCAGTGAGAAATATTTTCCCGAATCGTTTCTGGGCGTTGTCTTTATTTTGTTGATAAATCATTCCCCCTTATTATTTTTGTGAAGGCTATTTACGATTCAACTATACTTCTGATCTAGCCATACACTTCACGTGTATGTTACAAAACAACGCCTTTGAAGTATTTTGGTCAAAATTAACTCCTTCCTTCTCATCCTAGAATACAAAATTTTAAGAATTTCATTATGTGAGTGGCCCTATTCACGATTCATATATACTGCTCAGCTAAACCCTCTCATTCCGTCCACAGTAAAAAAAAAAAACCCAACTAGGTGTCGTGGTATGTTCCCTGGTCTTTATTGAGAAATAATTCCTCCAAAACACGAATTTTTTCCAGAGCGTGTTCAATACATGATGTAACTATGCTGCAGATCTACAACCCTCTCCTTCTGTCTATTGCGTAAAACTTGTTTCGAAACAAGCTATTTTGAAGGCAACGTCTCCCTCTCTCTCCAATACTACCATCTCCTTACCATACAAATCTTTGACTTCTCGACAGAACATACCATCTTGTGGGTCTGGGAACACAATTTTTTTCACAATGAATTCATCCTAATTATTACTTCGTTTTACGCCATTATGTCAAAAATAAGGCGGAAACATTCCTTCATTTTATAGAAAATGGCAATCCTTTTTAACTATTATCGAAATTGGCTACAGATACACAAAACAGCCGAAAGAAAGAGTCGTGACAAAAAACCATACAAATGACTGAACAAAAGAAAATGCTGTTCTCATCTTAATTGGTTCTCATCAAAGAATCCATTCCCCTTATTCTGGAAATTATTAACAATCAATAACATGAACATTAAACTTTACTTCTATGCATTTTTACTTTAATAATTCGATACGAAGGGAAAAATTTGACATCGAGCTTAATGGCCGGCAAGGATAACCTTGAGTGAATAATAATAATAATAATAATAATAATAATAATAATAATAATAATAATAATAATAATAATAATAATAATAATAGTAGTAGTAGTAGTAGTAGTAGTAATAATAATAATAATAATAATAATAATAATAATAATAATAGTAATAATAATAATAATAGGAATAATAATAATAACAATAATAATAAAAATTATTTGGCTTAATACTTCCCGATATAATTGTTTAGTTTAGTTTGACTTAATACAAATTTGGATTAACTTGAATTTAGAATACGCCAGGATTTACTGGATCGAACAGAAAGCATTGTTAACGTAGATATACACCAGAGTTTCTCACTCATTAAATACAGCCTATTCATGTTTATAAACGTTGGAAATCTTGACCTGCTGTGAATATTCAATTAGGTGCGTTGATGCCTCGATACAGCCGATACCTGTAGACTAAAACATTTTTTTGCACAATAAATAAATTGTTTTTCAACCTAATATACTTTCTTGTCAATGCACTTGACCTCTCGTCTCCGAAATAATCATGTAGACCAGACATTCATTGCTAATCAAAATTCACGTAAAATGATGTGACAGTCGACAGTCTTATTGGTTCACAACAGTATGCGTGAACCAAATTGCTACTTAACTTGATTGATGGGCAGATATGCAGTTGACAGAAAAGAGCATATCCATACATGTAGATGCAAAAATGGAATCAGTACATGGTCTTAGTACCTAGATGTGAGTGCACTTTCGATAATATTTTTGATTTCGTTTGAGAGTGCAGCAATTATTGAAACGATATTAATCAGCTAACAAACATCTTTCTCAGTAATTAGATTCACTATTGATACGTAATCTACAGAACATCTCCTAATCGCTGCAATTCAGAGCTTTTCGCAGAGTTGCGACATGGATCTTTCCGATACGAGACTTCCTCAAGTCACGCTGTCTTCTCAGCTGAAAACAATATTGTAACCTGTTTTCCATATCTGCATTACATGCTCAAGCGATCTGCAACAAAATTAGTCATCTATTACGTGTATCTTTCGACCATTTACTAATTTCCAATTAACATATTGGTATTACCGTAATTTATCCCAAACAAAACATTAGAAAAATATATAAATTCAAACTGTTTACATACACACGCTTTTAAAATTGAATTCTCACTCATACCAACAATATCAATTAAAATGAAGACTATCTATCTAATTCTAATAAAGCATGGTGGGAATCTGCAGACAGTACTTTTTTTTTATTTATATTTTCTGTTTGCAATGTAAAAATATGTTTGTCGATTCATTAAGGAAAAAAATCGTTTGTCAATTATTGCGATTGAAACCTAATTATGTGTCGGCTGTCTCGATTCAATCAAGTCCCGAGCGCTTCTGACCAATAGATGAATGGGTATAATTACAAGAGATGGCGTCGATGGCCACTTATAGGAAGCGAGCACACGAATCACTAAATGAATAAATAATAGAACGGACTTGGCGTACAGTAATCTTCTATTAAGTAATTAGGATAAAGAATTGGCAATGGTTACTGCAAAGGGAGAAGACTAGTCACTTGGGACAGACCAATGAGTTTCAGTAGGAAAGATATTTCATTTTTACCATCAACTGCACTTTTTCCACACGGAGTTTATTAGTATGAACATCGAGTAATTAAAGCAACCCTTCAACCTGATATGATAATCGTGTAGTTACTGCTGTAATTGAAATCATGAATTTATTGGAAATTCGATGAAAATAAATACTGCAAATAGAATCGTTTTTCTTTGCTCAAATATTGTAATGAGCAATAACACTGAAAATGTGTTTGGAGAAAAGTTTAATGATGGAACAGAAAACAACGGAGTAGAAAAATTAAAACTCAAATATATATATATATATATATATATATATATGTATGTATGTATGTATGTATATATGTGTGTATATATATGAGGAAACAACATATATATATAAATGTAAGTTGTATATATATATATATATATATATATATACACACACACTAACTCACATTTATGTGTGCGTGTAAGTGTGCATGCTTCTATGTAAAAAAATATGAGTATAAAATATTATACATACATGTATGTGTGTTAAAGACAAATACATACATGTTATCTGTTTCTACTCTGTCTATCTCTATCTGTCTTCCTCTTCCTCTCTCCCTTTTTATTTCTGTATGAAGCATTTCGAAGAATGCGTAAAGATTTTGGGGGTTTGCAGAAATATTAAAAACAATTATGTGCCAAGAGTTTTTGTTCAAATGTATTCAGATATTTTCTCCGATTGGTGATTATTCGGAATTCACTCATTGCTTCGCTTACAATTTAGTCATTTTCTTTTGGATTTTTTTGTTGTGATAAAGGTAAACCTTGTTAATCATTTTTAAAATTATTCTTCTCAGGGGAAGGAAGTGATTTTTTAATGTTCTGCTAAGGTAAGATTACAACCACAGACCAACTGAATGGGTTTATTACTTCGATACTATGCTTCGAAAACATTTGTCAGGCCGATCGCGAATGAAAAAGTTTGGAGAGCACTGCTGTGGAATTGATTAAATTTTAACATCTATTTTACTTCATCGCAACTTTTTAGTTGATTTTAGGTGGTGATTTCTATTACCAGTGAAAGCTAAAATACAGCACTTCTATGACTCAATCTGCCTCGAGATCCTTCATAGTTTGGCACTCACTAGTCAACTGACCACTATTTCGGGGATAACTTCTAGGACAAAGGCAAAGAGGGTAAAGCTGGACTAAAAATTGGAGGTTGGGCCCCAAGGAGTTCAATTGAAAGATGCTACATTACATCATCATATTGCATCCAATGTATAGATTGATTCTCTTCATCGACAAGACGTGACTTTAACTTGAGTGCAACTCTTCCTCCATACAAAGCGCCCAGGCATGGCAACTCACAAGGGGAATGATATGCAAATACATGGATGTGTTTCTGTTCATTTATTTTATATTCTAGTGTGTGTATGCCCGAGTTTGAGCACCTGCTTGTGTTCCGGTGTATTTACGTTTGAAAAAGGGAAATGAAGAATTGAAGGAGAAAATGGACAGGGAACTCCCCCCTTATTAAGTTCAATCGTGTGGGAAGAAAACCCAAGGGTGGTAATCAATAGATTCAATTCTTCCGCAATTGGCTTGAGAGTAAATGCCATGGGGACTCTCGACGATGGGAGTAGCTCCTTAGTATGGTTTTGATCACATCTGCCTGCCCTTTTAGGTACAAGGGTGCTAGATCAAAAACAGAAAAAAAAAAACATTGATGAGACTTGGAACCTTGTGAGTCAGAACTTTGTGCATTGGGTTAGGAGATGACTCGACAGGCCTAGGCAGCATCAGGAAAACAGATATATTGGACCGTGAAGTGGACATAGCTGTAAGGACGAACAATCATCCTGGGAGATTTCAATGCTCAAATCTTCGCTGAACATTGTTCATGATCAACTTGGGTTGGACTGTTCGATGTAGAAAAGTTAGATGCGAATCGACTGAGAATCTTCCAGTTTTGCAATCTTTGTGTAACTACACCTATTTAAATTTCAAACAAAATAATAAGGTCTCATGGTGCCGTCCCAGGTCATCAAACTTGAACCAACTTGACGTTTCCATAGTTTGAGAATAACACCTTATCACAGTCCAACTGACCAGACCCTATCACAGCGCTGACGATGGACTAGTTCATGCATCTGGCATATCGAAAACAAATATTGTTTGAAACAGGCCGTGCACACTAAAATTTTCAAAGTAACCCTAAATCAAGACAGTCAGTATGCGCAATCCAACGAGACGCAACAACTTCAAATGAAAGTTTTAGGAGAGTATGAGTTACTTTAATCACCTGATAAAATGGGAGAATCATTAAGAACATTCTTGTAAGACACTGTCTTGGAAAGTAAGGAAAAATAAGGGAAGAGTGGGTTGAGAAATGTTCAGGCATCGTTCTATTCTAGGATATGAAGAAATGTTTTTCATAGTCCATAATATCAATCTATCACAAGCCACAAAAGATCGAAAAACAAAGGTCAAACAGAAAACAGAGTTAGGATAATGTGTCAATGGATATAGGAGCAAACTTTGTTCTGTCATTCGGAAAGCAATCAAGAGAGGCGACATAAGATCCATGAAGAAGAAAATCAAAGTTGACTGAGGACCACTAGTAAAAAAAAGGTGGCACTCATTAAATGCATGTGTCATGGACTCATACTCAATCGGAAGATCGCTGGATTGAACCACACTCGAGTCTCTACCCGGAGGAGAGCTACCTTACCAAAGGACTGATCTTACTCAAAATGACCGAACTCGGCAAAGAACCAAGTAAGACTGAGCCAAGCAGTGCAATTTATGAATATTCATGTGGTGGAGCCCGTTTTGATGACCCAATCTGAACTAAAAAAATTAAGGAAACGAAAAACGCGATATTCATGCCGGATTTGCATAGGCTCCTGACAATTCTGGTATGAAAATGTCAAACAACATGACATGAGAAATGCAAAACTTAAAACTTTATATAATAACAAGTGATACAGGGGATCTTCAATGTGACTGGAACGTCGTTTACTTGTGTCATTCTTGAACTACTACAGACATTAGCTGATAAAGTGCTAACAGAGGGCCAATCAGCCTGCTTGAATATGATCTTTTCTCAACATCAACTAACGGTAAATGCTTTGACGCCACTGTGTTATCCTGACCAAGAAATCCGATCGTCAGCACATCAGGACTATCAACCTCTGCACTCAATCGGCTGTCCTCCATCCTTACTTAGTCTTATAATTTCCTTTTAGGACAAAATACACGCCACAGTCTAGTATGACGGGTCAAAATTCGACATTTTTGACGTTAAAAGAGGTATAAAACAGGGATGCGTCCTTGCTCATACTCTTCGCCGTCTTGCACCAAATGGCTTACGAGAGCTCTCCGGGTGACGTGTTCCCTCCCTGAAAGACAGATGGTGCACTGTTTAACCTGGCAAAGCCAATCGCTAGAAAAAAAGCATGTCACGCAATAATACATTTAATATTTGCCGACAAGACTGCAATTGTGACTCACAGCCAAACTACTTCCCAAAAGATGATAGGCACACTTGACAAAACTTTCAAAACCTTTCGCTAGTCATCAGCATGGAAAAGACTGTGGTCTACACTGAATGTTTATCAATTTCTTGCTCACATCGAACTTGAAGACAAACCCCTTGATTCTGTCCAGAAGTTTCTTGGGGCGACTGTTACATCTAGTTTATCGCTTGATGAAGAGAAAAACTGTAAGATAAGTAAATCTGCAACAAACTCAGGTGAACTAATGACGAAAGCGTGAAACAATAAGCACTTCACCTTTAGAACTGAAATAAAGATATTCGAAATATATCTGTCAAGTACACTTTCATATGGCTCTGAGACACAGCAACATATGAACCAAAATAGAGAAAGGTCAAAACTTTTCACCTACTCTGCCTCTGATTGATCCTCAACATTGAATGGCAAGATTGAATATCGAAAACAAAAGTCCTTGAATAGGCACAGCTCACCATCATGACAGCATGCTTGAGCAGGAAAAGACCCATGGAGGCACTGCAAAAAGAGAGAGAGGAACTGTAAATGAAAATGTTTGACGAAAAAGCGGGGATGAGGGAGAAAGAGTTGCTGAGACCGACTGTCAAGTTAAGAGTCAATCAGAAGCTAGAAACGTATCAAACATTTGTTTCCCGAAGGAATTTTCGTTATTTCAATCAACAACGCCTCTGCAACAAGAGTGTCAGTTGTCAAGAAAAAAAATTGGTTCAGGGTGTGCTATTTACGATGTTAATATAACTCTTAACGTGAAACCTATTTCCCGTCTATCGTTCGATTGTCTGTTATCATTTTTCAAAAAACACGGAAATTTATCTGGACATAATTGGAAAGGCAAACATCCCTGAAATAACTTAGTTCATATTGGAAAGAACCTAGATATCCAAAGCCGTGATGCCGTACATTGACGTAAAAAGGGTCCTTGTCAGCATTATAAACACAACGTCAATAGAAAGCAATAGACTTTTTACGAGAAAAATCCTAATAAATAAAAACCTTGCATACATTTCTGCTTTTAGTGCTTAAACTAATGTTGAATATTTATAAATACAGCTCATCATGAGCTGTGAATCTATGCAAACGGCGCAGAACAGGAGTAAAGCTCGAGGTGTAAATGACGTTTTCTTCCCATGCGTTGTATTCCATACCAGGAAAAAAATAAATAACATGTTTTTCATTGTTCAGAAATGTGTGAGAACTAGCAAAAGGATTTGCGACACCCATGTCAAGAAGAATCGATCGTACGGTCTGCTGGTCACTATAATGAATGTACTCAAAGATTTTTGGCTTGCAAGTATCCCCAGACACCTGGTTGCATCGAGTAGGAAGACTGAACGTCTTTTTTTATTTCTGTATTGTCAGATGTTCAGTTATCTCCCCTGGGCAACGCTTATTATCCACAAACGCAGACATCTTGCTATGAGGTAACATTATTGCCATGTAACACGGCTACCGAAAACTGAAATTATGTTTTTACGTCCAGTAAGAAGACTTACAACAAAACACGTCTGTATGATATGTACGTTAGATATTTTAAACACATTTGAAATATTTGTTGATTAAATTGTGATTGTGAGTGTGATACTATCCCAAAGGTATTTGAGAGAACTGAGTAAATAAAAACAATCCTTTCTATAACTTGAGTGTGGTTGGCAGGACTATATTTCTTCAATTTTGAAAATCATTCTCTGCTACGTTTATCTGAAAGGATAACACTGTATTGAAGACGCAAAAGTTTGTTTTTGTAAGCTGCAGCATTCATTATGTGTCAAAGAGGGTCTTTGAGATATAAATCGAGGTATTACATAATCAAAACTATCTTTATAGCCTTGGTATCTGATAAAAGAATTATGGCCCTAAATAATAAGCATAATTGTAGCGTATCTATCATGCCACCTTCGAAATATTTTCGTCTCAGTGTATGGCCCTAATTCAGAAATATGTGTGCACTGTTATCTTATTCTTATAGAACCTGAATTGAAAAACGAATATATATCTTAAACACTTAACAAACATTAAGGGTTGTTGAATAATTTGGTTTATATTTTCTATCCATCTGTACATAGATACCAGTCACGTTGACACATTCTAGCAAGGTTTAAAGTGGATGTACTACCTATTTTGCTGTAAACAAACACTAAACTAATGTCATATAGTAAAGGACCGAATGCTTGTCGTCTCTTCAAACACCATTTTTTGTACACCTCTATGACATGTAAGTGACATGACATTGTGAGAAAAACTTCATTCATTGAAAAAAGACGCGTTAGTATCATGCATTCTCGTGATAACAGCCTGTAGGATTTTTAAAAGTTTTAAGACAATATTTGGCTAATCGAATCCCAAATCTGTCCGAAAGTATGAATTCAATTCTCCCAATCGTCCCATCGATTGGAATCTTGACAAAACGTGTCGCAATAGCTATTGGCTAAGTTGAGCGACTGAAGAAAGAATTGTTGCGTGTAAGTCTTTGTACAACACTTTTCCATAACTAACCGAAGTCGTTGATAGCAGCGAACCATCTGTCATAACCCATATTGAAGGCATCCAATAAGACAACTGGTAGTACGAAATTCATATAAAATGTGGCCGAAAATTCCATTTGCCAAATAACAATCAGACCATAAATGGGACGATAGATGTATAGATAGATACATTGTTTGGGGGGGGGGGGGGGTCGGCGTCAATACTTATAAATTTCAATATTGAATTCTGCAAATATGTAATATCTTTAACTACAGGGTCCGTCCCCTGAGAGACCCTCTATCAAATAGGCATGTGCTTATAGCAGACATCTAGTAACGATTGATCATTAATTTGGTAAACAATTACCAATTGTTCCTTTCTTTTCTTTCAAGTCGGTTTTGTAATCGATGAAAAAGTAATTAGTGTCCTTACACTGGTCACAGCATTAGCCTTTCCTGCTTGGGCTACTCTTTTTGTTGTCTTTCAAATTTATCTTATATTATAGGGTCCTTATTTGACATGTAACGCATCTTCTGTTGATTCAATTCTGAAGTTAGTCCATTCCTGCTGTTGTCTACCATATTTGTTTACATGTAGAGCTTCTATAGTCTGTGATGCCACTTTCAGTTTGGAGGAAAGAATATTATTATTCCTGGGTTGACCAATCAAAACGCTTGGAGTAAACTGATATGAAGGGAGATTCAAGAAGCTCAAAGTTGCATTTAAACAATGTAAACTGATTCACCAATATAGCTTTTCTTCGGTGTGACACGATACATGAAAACATTTTGCATTACTACTTAAATGACTCGTTTGCGATGTGTGAATTACACCTACGGGCGATTATTTTACACATATCTAGGGAGAAGTGTTAGTCATGTCCGGCCTTTCATGAGGGTATTAATGTGAATTTTCAGTCAGTGCCGTTCTCCCGCTTGGCGACTCCTAGTTATCATCCTAGCGAGATTGTGCCTACTAAAAGTAAATATTTTTCGAAATTTTGTGAACTCAAAATCTAAATACATATTTTAAAGGCTCCTAAAGGCATATAACATTTCTATTCGAAACGTAGGAACAAAAACTTGTTAATCACCACAACCTCTATCAAGCAAGCAATTGCTATTCAAGAATAGTAAAACGTATCATCATTCTCTTTCTTATCTCTCTCTCTCTCTCTGTTTTTTCCATCTCACTGTATTGCAGTGCATTTCTTCTTTTTCCGTTTTTCTCTTTCCCTCCCCATGTACAATTTGATATATATATATATATATATATATATATATATATATATATATATGTGTGTGTGTGTGTGTGTGTGTGTGTGTGTGTGTGTGTGTGTGTGTGTGTTATGCGTAACTGTATCACTGTCTTCATTATCTATCCATCTAACCATCTATTTATCTATCCATCTATCTGTTTCCTTGCCACTGTGGAGAGGCATTGTATTTTGTTAATGCAAAGCAAATGGAAAAGTCATAGTACTTATGATTGAATAGATCCTTACCTATTGTTTACCAAAGTACAGGAAGTTTTAATGGACGCAGACAAAGCGTAATATACCCATATCCTATTCATTCATCACACACATTGTAGTTGCGAACGTATCTTGATACAAAGTTTCGTATTTCTGAGAGGATGCTAAAATGAAGATTAAAAGAGAGTGTATCCTTTCAAAGATGCGTATTAAGAATAAACACGCAATAAAGAGAAAACTTTAGCAACAAATCATTAGTAGTAATAATATTTATCGGCTCACAATACTTTACTTTTAGACTAATTTTTGTTATGCCGTCGGTCTTTTGACCATTCTTAACAGGGAGAGAAATCAAAGTTAAATCAAAAGTATAGCAAACCCAAAAGGAACGATTCTTGCGTTTTTTTGCTATTCTTATTCCTGATAAATGGCACTTGACACTAGACGTATCCATTTAAATAAATATCTTGACATGAAATATCATGGAAACCAGCAAAGTCAAACGGATTAATGACTTGGTCTGATTTTACGCGCATAGGCCAGGAAAAAAAATCTGAATGTATGAAAGGGAAAGTTCATACTCTCTTCAAACAATATCCAACATCACAACACACTAACAAAACCTCAGAAACATCGCTTGGTACGCATATCTAAGGCTAAAAACAGGCGAAAAATTGGTCCGAATTAACAGGTACACAATGATATTCTGAGTTTTGTCGTTGTGGTCGGTGCATTTGGACCTATCTGCCGAAAGATTTGAGCATATTCGCTAACAGTAACTTCAAGCACTCATAAACAACATCAATTGAGAGGATTATGTCACAAACCATGCAATCTGTAAGAAAGCTGAAACCAGCAGCATCGAAGCCTCCATCATTCAATATCAGCTAGAAGGACAGGCCATGTTTGGCGCCAGAAAATCTCGGCTACTGCAGAACAGTTTGAACAACAACGTCGTTGGAATGAAGTGGACTAATGACAAAGAAGCCAAGTCAAGAGAAACCGAATACGTATTCTGAAATAAAATTGGTCGACTACTCCTTAAATTAGCGATACAGGAATGATGAATTACTCTTGTGAATCAAACAATGCTATTCATAGAGATTATTCGTCATATAATGTATAAGAGTAACCAATTTTAGACATCAATACCATTTTGAATTCAAGTATTTTGAAAAAAAATCATGTCTCTGTTTGAATATCGATTAATATTTGACAATGTTTTCATTCGATAAAGAACTGTTGTCTGATCATTCAGATTTGTTATTCGTCTATCAACATTAACTGAGACGCAAATACGTGCACAACAAATAAAATCCATCTATCACAAAATGATGGTAGAAAACTCTACCCTGTTGAAATGTATTATATACCCTGCTCTCCTTGACATGAAACTACATTAAATTATATACAAGGCTACATGCACTTTACCCCAATATATTTATAAAACATTAATTGTTATACAGCTGGGATTACCTATTATTGTTTTCAAGGCATGAATGGCCAAGTATGTCAAGAAATATTATTTTAGATTTGGATTGGTAGTGTATTTTCGAAGATTTCACAAGCAACATTTTCCCCCTCTTTCTCTCTTTCTCTTTATCTTTCTCTCTCTTTCTCTCTCTCTCTCACTTTCTCTCTCTCTCTCTCTCTATATATATATATATATACAAATTGAATCTTGTACCTCATCTTGACTGTCTCCTACGGTATTTTTTTTTAATCACTATTTTTTGCTGATACTGAAAATATGTTCAGGTAAGTTGTTTTACTGTATCATATTTCAAAATTAGTGTAGATTTTAAGTAGGAGCAAACGTAAAAGACGTTTGGTCATAGAATCAGTGCGGATTTCGGAATTCACAATCCCCCCAAAAACTCAGAAAGAGCAACATATCTTCAAAATTGGCAACAAATATTAGAACAACATAAAATACCACACACACACACACACACACATTTGTCAATATTGTTATTTATGACACAACAACTAATAATACGACTGTTGATGTCTTACTCCTTCGATTTTGATACACTTCATAACGTTTATGAAAGGTAAGGCTACCAGCTCACCGTGGAATATTTCTTCGCTAGATTTCCACGATATCCATCATCAGAGATCTGCAAAGTAAAGTGAAATGAAGATGAGATCAACAATCAGTGCAACTTGATTACAAGTACAGCACAAGTACTAACCGAATACTATTGAATTTAGACATCAATGAAATAACAAAATGATTAAGTTATAATGAGAACTAACGACGCACTCAACAATTTAGTGTATCAAAGTATAGCAGCTCCAATTACAGACCAGGTCTTAGTCTAAAAGTATCTGCAACGAACGTATTCGATAAAAGCAAATACGATTTGGTATCTATATATTTATGTTTACATTCAAAAACATTTCAATGTTTTATTTACCATCTGTAACACATTACTAATATATATATATATATATATATATATATATATATATATATATATATATAGAGAGAGAGAGAGAGAGAGAGAGAGAGAAAGAGAGAGAGATTAAGAGAGATAGAGAGAGAGACAAAGACAGAGACAGAGAGAGACAGAGAGACAGAGAGAAAGAGAATGAAAGAGAGAGGGAGAGAAAGATAAAAATAGAAATAGAGAGAAGTAAAGAGAGAGATAGGAGGGTTGATATTACCACACACACGTGCGCGCGCACACACACACACACACATACACACACACACACACACACATATATACTAGTTGCATAAGGGAATGGGACCGGCATTGATCAAATCTTTCGCTCGTATGCATTTGAAAGCGAGTTTTATCCCGCTTAATTTCGATATATACCCTTTTTCCCTCATCGGTCGTGTTCAGCCGTTTTTATTAAGTGAATATTATAATATTTCATAACCAATGGACATCACGACTCACAACATGGATCCCCCGAGATCACATGTGCAACCGAAGTCGGCAGAATACTTGATGAAGAGACGAGCTAGACAAGTTCAGGAAGTACTGGCTCCGCGACACCTATGATAGAGAAGTGTAGCAAATCCTGGGGAAGGTCTATATCTAACGACGGACGTTGAAAGACTGATGATGATGATGATTATATTTCATCGTAGATCTTTTTTTTTCAATTACCCCTACACCCCTCTCACTGTGCCTCTTACTTCAGAGTCTTTGTATTGCAACAGCATGATCAAAATGTCTTTTTCAAGCCAACTCTTTCAAATGTAATTTCTTTTCCTTAAGTGTGACTGACGGGAGTATCATAGGCTGAAATCAGCAGGTGCATTGTTTATTAAAAAGATAAATCTATATACATGAACTTCTTGCTTCGCTGGCTATAGATTAGGAAAATTGATATGAATGAATAGCTTGTTTCTTTTATTATCGTTTTCCTTTCAATATTAGACACTGTCAGCCAAACATTGGTTTCTTCAGTTGGCTTGCAATGTTTTTGTGTATATATCGCACGTACAGGCGGCATCAAAGGAGATAGTGAGCTTTAAACGTTGAGTAATCTTTTTTTTATTTTATTAACATATAAATGGGTTTTTAGTGAGGTATACAATGTGCAATGTAACTTAGAGCTAAATTAATGAGTTTGTGTTGGGCATCATCAACATAGCCTTTTCAAGCTTTGGATTGTTTTAGCGATCAAAGCCCAACAGAAAATTAGACAGGTAACTAATTCACTGATCACCCCCTTTTTCCAAAAATTCAATGGATCCATCCACTATACGACATGCTCCAAAAAGACGTGGCTCACGAGATGGTCTCTCTTATCACTAAACAGGCCATTTTTTTTTATTATAATTTATTTTCCCTTTCTCGCTTTGTTTCATCCACCTAAGCATCATATTCACTTCCCCTTCAATTGTCAATTATAGATTATCTTCCACATTTCATCTCCCCAGGGAAGCTTTCCTCTGCTCGAAATTCACACTTCGTACACACGCTTCCTATTCTTTGTAAAATCTCGCTGACTGGCAGAAGAGCAGCGTTTCCGGTTTGAACAAAATCCATTCTATAAGTATACCTCCGAACGATCTTTGAGAGATCTCCAAGTAAGAACCATTATCTGTGCTTTTGAATCAGTGACCTTAAATCAAAGCGCCTTTTGTAGGAGATGTTTTGCATTCCATAAATGTAAAACAAATACTGTAGCGGCAATCGTATCTAGAGCATTACTTTCTGTTTGTTTGTGTCGTTTTCTTCTTTGAATTCTCATGCTGAAACCCTTTTCAGTTGAAATTTAAAGGAAATCAATGTTTGCAAAAACAACAAACAATCAAACTAGTTAAGGTTGAAAACAGAAATACAGATAAGGTTATCTTTGTTTTACTTGATGTTCTATGCGTCTTTATTTCTTGTGGAGCCTTTCTTTTCTTTGCCTGTTCTGCCCCTGTGAGTTTCTTCTAACATAACTCTCTCTATTCATGCTTACAGTATTTTAAATCCTTCTATTTTCTTTACTTTATTTAGTCTTCAATCTCATTTTAACAACCGTTATTGAACGCTCCTTCTTTTGCCCCTTATTTCGGTCTGCTCATTTCTCCTTGTCTTTTCGCCGAATTTCACCTTCTGTTTCATCGTGTCCTCCTTTTTATTGACTCTTACTTTGTAGTGCCTTTTCCTGTTTTTTTTTTTTTCTCAATGTTCAGTTTAGTCATTGAACGAGATTTTTCCAGTCCTCAATCGAAAAACTGAATTTTAACTTCCCTCGAGGCTGCTTATAATCTCTTTATATGACTGACGTTAGGGAAGACATAGAATCACACGCTCCAACCCTTTGTCCAAGCACCAGATAGATGGAGAAAGTGTTTCCTCATTGTAACTCAGGGTGTTAGTTTGAGAAGATAACGATTTTCCAATAACTACCTACTCCAAAAGGAAGGACAAAAATATGATACACTTAAACGCACACGCGTGTTCACACACATGCACGTGCGCGCGCACACACACACACACACACATGTGCACGCAAACACACACATATATATAATTTCTGAACAGTATCTTTTATTTTGCATAACTTGACGTCCCTATCGGGTGGTTTTAATTGAATTTGGCAACGAATCAGAGGGATCCTTCTTGCACTAACACTCTTCCACAGAGTTACCCAGTCACCCAGTCAGCAGGGGTATGATTGAGCCTGGTAACAGCATGTCATAATCCATGTCTTGTGCATTGTATATGGCATCATATCACTGTCAGCTTCTCTACTGCCCTTACTCGTTGCAGTTCTGACTTTTCTCAAAAAGATATCAGACTGTAGATGAGTTCGAAGCAAATGCATCAAGACTGCGGATGACAAATATGACTTTGCTGAATAGTAAAAGTGATCCTGGGTTGGTGCAGTCGTCGCTAGACTAGGGCTTTGAAAGTCTCATCGTCCCAAGTGAGCTACTATTTCATCTTATCACATTGATCAATTCATTCATTCAACTAGTGTCTTCTTGGGGAGAACCTGCTCATGATCAGAAACATGCTGCTGATAGAGACGGATACTCATTCTAAAAAATCCGAAATAAACAGGAACAGAGATGCTCCATAAAGAGCATTACTAGGAATGATATTAATATAATCGGTGCGTACAGATCTGCATTTAAGGATAAAATTATTATAATATATAACCTTGAACTAAACCAAGAATAAAATTGGCGTAAATCAACGATATATTGACATGAAAAATGCAGCACAAATTTCAATTACTATTTCTTTTTTTCGTCAATTTCAAATACCCTAATTCATACCAGGGTGAAACATTTGGACGGAAAGTAATGCAGATGAATTCATCCATAAAATGCATATGACCAGAGAATATCACCCAGAAATACAATTCATCTTTGGTCAACATGATTTAAACTTTTCCCTATTTCTTAATACATTGTATATTTTCGGCAACTAAAATTATAAGTATCTAATTTCTCGTTTTCGTTCATTCCATTAATCAAACTTCATACATACATGATAAAAATAGATACAACATCTTCCTTCTTCATATTCATGGTACTTCATTTATTTAATATGCTATTTTAATAACATAGCCAATTTCTGTCAATGTTTATCAACTTATCTTTTTTTTATATTATTCATCTATCTATCCATCAAATGTTATATTTCTTACCAATAGTTCGAATTCTGGCCAAGGTTTCAGCAGGCATGCACACATACACACACACACGTTCTTGAGTCGTTGGAAATGACCAGATAGTTTATTTTAGGAACCAATCAAGACATTTTTTCCGAATGTTGTGAATATTGTTAGATGTGTGCACCTCGTCACTGGATATAGAAAATGTATTAGGTAATTAAGCATCCAGGTAAACCAAACTCCGATGAGTACTTAACATGTCCTACTAGTCGTATCCAACACTAAACCTTTACTTGTTCCTGTCATATTGTACAGCGGTGAAATATTATTTAGAACTATAATATTCATTTTCTTGAATTTCATCTGACTATCCTATAAGCTGTAAACATATGTGTAATCTTTGAATTCATATGCTTTTTTAACACGAATAGTTCAGCCTGACCAAATTATTCACGTGACTACTATCAAAATAGATTTTCAATTCTTTCATATTATTGAAAGTGTCATTGACTTGTAAGAGAAATTATGCTGTTTTAGTTTCGACCCATTGAGATAAGATTTTAATAGTGATATATCCGGTGATTATGCACCAGGGCCTCGATGTAATAAACTAACGATTGACCAAGATTGATTTATTTGAATTGGGGCTTATAGTATCAATAATCAATCAACTATTCCTTGATAAAATTTACTGTTGATACGTATCTTAATTTTCTTTGCGTATTGGGACTGTTTCCAGACATACAAACCTACGAAATCACCTTCCTTGTTTTGTTTTCACCGTTGCCCAGATTTAGTGCTTAGCTTTCTTTTTATGTACTTCCGACCACCCGAACAAATTATTGTGAATTTAGATTTGTCTCTACTAGTCACATCCTGCCATTTTCAAGTCCCCTTTCTCGTGGTCTTCAGTCTATTGGACATGTTCTCAGTTATTCTTCAGAGAAACATGACATTTTGGGCGCTGCACGTCCCAACGGCTTGAATTATGGTGATCGAACCCGTATTTGAACCTTGTCTTTGATTCACATTTGTCAACGTCAGCCATTTTCTTTCTGTTCATCAACAGTCAGGAAATGTGACTATTTGTTTTCTTCTCCGTTGTTTATCTCTGGGCCCATCGGAATGGCCATCAGCTGTGTTGTAGTATTTGTGGAACGTCCAGCTTCAGAATCTGTTTTCTTTCAGAACACTCTTTCGGTTTTCGTTGCATGACCTCTGCCCTTTTTCAGTTGACAAAACCGTTTTTGTGCACCGCAGCTGCTTCGACTCAAATAGAAAAGTATCGTTTTGAATGTACAGAATTCTAATATAAAAGCAAACAAGACGACGAAAGAAAAAAAGTGAGAAGGAGATGATAAAGTAAGAGAGCAGAGTAAATAGAGAGAAACAATGGAAGTGTAAACGAATGAAGAGTAGGAGACGCTTGGAGTATATGTATATTTGAAAGACGAAAGAGGACGGAGCTCAGTAGAAACCTTTGCTGGTAGCGTATCTGTTGGAAGGTCACGGTGATCGTACGCATCTGGCTGATTTTACATTTCCGTGCACCAGTATGTTTACATCAGAATAAAAAAAAGAGTGACCAAGACAGAACCGAGGCCCATGAATCTGACATTACCCCCACACTGAAAAAGAAAAAAAAATAGATAAATAAAGTCTGATGAAGTCGAAAGGTATTTTAGGTCACCTACGAATACAAGTATTGATGTTTCAGTCCAAGGTTCTTGCCTTAAACTAGGGTTAACATTTTCTTAGTCCTTTGTTGTAAGTTGCTTCTGCAACAGGAATTCTAATTATGCATATATGCACACATGCACGTATATATGAATGCATGAATATATATATATATATATATATATATATATATATATATATATATATATATATATATATATATATATATATATATATATATATATATATCATGGATTTAGGCTCTATTTCAAGATTCTACATTTCTAGCATTATCATTGTAGATAAAGCAAATCTTAAAACAGTAAAGCAATATTAGTGAAGAGGTATGGCTCCACATATCATAACAATTGTTCATTTTGTGATGAAATCAGTAAATCTGGCTGATGCATTGATAGATTTGTTGGGAACAAAACTCGATATTGGGCTATCACGCTGCCGACTTTTATTTTTAAAAATGGCCACCAGCCCTTGGTCTGACTTCCCTGAGCCATTTGAACCGCATGCAGTCACGGACATGATTTATATGCCAGTAACCCTCAAATCCAAATTGAGTTGTTATTCCCAAATGATATGAGTACCCTCGTTAGAAACAACAGTGCAGATGTGGACAGTGGATGAGTAAGATGAAAAGAGTGGGAGATCAACCTTTTGGGGTGGCCTTTGCCTTTGGATTATATAGAATGAGGATGTTTTTACTGTAAAACATTTCCTATTGACTCTGTTGTGTTTGAATTATCTCTGCTGCATATCCACCATGGTGATTAACTGACCAAATCAAAAGAGTTTCTAAAAAGACAATACGTGGCGACGTTTTCACATCTACTTTGCATAATAATATTGACGAAAAACTAAACTCAACAACCCAGACAGAGTCCTTCCATGGCACAGGTACCCAACTCATTCAACATCCTGTTTTTGCCGATCAAAGATTTGACTGCTATAGTGTGATTGTTGGAGGTTATGCAGGCTAATAAACAGTGGAGTATCTGCTAACTTACTTGCAGAAGTTCCACCGGTTGTCAGTAGCATCACAAAAGTACCTTTGTCACCAAACACCATGGGATTTCTGAGCAGAGTGAACTCTGGCCAAAAGGAAGGATACTTTTCGTTGGAAAGTAGGCTGAGGATTCATGCAACAAGCATCAGAATTCTACAAGGAGCTAATCTTTTGTGACTGAAATAGTAGTTACAGAAAGTGATGCCAGTGCAAAAATACTATACTCCATTTCACATGCCTTTACTACGATGGAACGGATGTGGGAGAATGTGCCAGGTAACAGTGAGATCGTTCATTAGCGTATGCTGATGCGTAAGTGTATTTGCTACAACTTCGGTAGACAATCTTATTATTGTAACATTTTCTTTCATTTATTATTGCCTCGCACTGAGATAGAACATTTTCTCACTTGAACTATTTTATAAATATTTGCGGTGATGGAAACATCGGAATAGCAGTTCAGGTCGTCAAATAGTTCTACACCAATGACAGCTGTCAGCCATTTTTGAAAAATTCCAGCCATGGTCCCCCGAAAGCAAATTTGCAATGACAAAAAGAAAATCAGATTTCTTTAAAATTTATTGAACTATATATGAGTCAAATTTGGCACATTCATCGAATCATAAATAATACTTTAACTACGCCACCACACACACACAATATATATATATATATATATATATATATATATATATATATATATATATATATATATATATATATATATATACACATGTGTGTGTGTGTGTGTGTGTGTATGAATTTGTGTGTATGTGTTTGTGCGTGCATAAGTGTGTGTGTGTGTGCGTGATTTGGTGAGTATATGTTTGTGTATGTATGTATGATTATACACAATGTTATTTTTTTGTTTTCACGTCTCAAAACATCTGTGTATAATATAAGATTTAGTAAATGTGTTTTTAATTTCCTGTAAGTGTATATATATATAAATTATTTAGCTAATACGGACAAAAATGCACGTATACATGATTGTATGTATATGCATAATTCTATATATATATATCAAGTTTCTGATGTGAACCAAGAACTTAGAAGAGAAAACTTTTGTGGACTATATATTTACATATGTATATGAACAAGCAAACACATATTGAGTAAAATATTTATTGTGATGGACTCTCTCTTTTAATGGAAGCACGTAGTGAAATGTGTCCTATGAAAAAAAATCACGTCTGATAGAAATGATACTACAATCATTGAGAAAAAAACAAAACAAAAAACAGCGCTAGGTGACCGTGGAGGTGGGGAAATTGGCCTGTCTTTATCATTGAAGCTTCCTGGTCTCTCAAGCATTGCATTTAAGCATACTAAGCAAATGAATAGGTGAAAGTAATAGGAAAAGAGGTCACCTATTGATTTATCAGCTTTTTTTTTTGCTGCAAGAACTAGATCTTTAGGAGATAAATTTTTCGTTATTGTGAGAAGATTTTTTGAGCCATATTATTCAATTTCAATAGTTTTCAATACTTATTTATTGACGGAAAAATGTTTCAGCAAGATATTTTTCAATACCATATTTTGGAAAACAAAGTTTTTTTCATATGATTCCTGCCCATATTTTAATATTTTGATGATTTGTTTCATTGTTTTCGTGGACTGTTACCGATTTTACAGGTAAATCCCTCGAGATATTAATCATGTTGACCCTTTTCAGGAAAGCTTGCTTACTCAAATTAGAGGTCTTATTTGGGGAACTGAAAAACAGGAATATTGAGTAAAACATATTTCATTCCGGATTTTTTTTTTCAGTTTCATGCGATTGATGACAATATGAAATTCGTTTGTAGATATTTAACTCAGTAATTTTAAATTTCTAAAGAAATGTTTGCTGTCATCGACAGCACAATTATTGATGGGTAAAATAGGCAGCATTGAATTTATTACAGTCAAAATTTATATCATGAGTAATGAAAATATGTTTTTCTCTTTGTTTGGAGAAAACTTCGGGCAAATTTACGTAGAAATAATTTTTCTAAAGAACTTTTAAATTATGTATCAATTCCATGTTGGAAATTTATATCTAGGATTGTTTATTCCTATATCGATGAATTCTGTACGTTAGAATACATTTGGTCGGGTTTACAATTATTTGCAACTATATATGATGTATTTCTGTATGCGAAAGTGTTTGTGGGTCATTAGTCAATAATAACTATATTACGTGCTGGGTGACTATAGTATCAGCCCCTATATAGAATCGCAGGGCAAAATAATTGCTTGCTTGAGTAAATATCTTCCTACAATAAGTACTTTATTGAACGAATAAACTTTGAAAAGCTTTTTTTAAATGCCTTTTTTATCTATATTTTCCTATAATGAGACGCAAACTATTGAGGAGTGATAATAGTTTCTTTTTCGTTCTAATGAAAACAGAAGAAAAATCTGTGCCTGAAAACTTATGAAAATTTCCTTGAATCACGAGGGTTGAGTCGTCTACTTGTGAGTTACAGCAAAAATGACCGGAAGATTTGAAAGAACGAGCAGTTTTCCGCAGTACACCCGGGTCGTTGAATTCACATCTGAAATTGGAGTTAAAACAAAAACCCTCCCTTGGACTAACAAACATTATTGCTGCAGGATAGACGAGTCATAATTTTAAATACTGATACCGACTTGGATATACCCCATCAATGTGAAAAAAAAAAGCTGAAAAAATGACTGATAACTTTATATTCGTTGAATCCCCATGATTTTTTGAAAGTTGCAAGAACATCTATTAAGTAATTTTTGTCAGGATTTTTCGAATTAAAAACTATCAGTATTATACCTTGATTAATTTGATTTGTGTTCATAGTTAAAACCATTCGGCTATCGTAACCTCCCAGTTTCTTCAAAGTGCCAGTTGATTTCGATAACGTCCAGGGATACTCAAACTAAATCCACATTCAAACCAAGGACGTGAATTGTTTTATTCCGTAGTTAATGCTATGGGATATCTCCTATTAGTAAAAAATACTGTAAATGCTTTAATTAATCCTACGTTTGTCTGCCTTCATCTTGATAGTAGTGATCCGATTACTATCTATTTATTTAATACTAAAAGTATGGTCCAGTTTCTCCCTCTAACTTGCTTTATAAGTGCATTACAGTCGAAAGTTTCGAATTAATGTACCACTAAACTATTTTCTTTATTCTTTTATTTGAGCAAATCGGAAAAACAGAACCGTTGAATTGAGTTCAAATTACTGTATCTATTTATATCGCATTGATATCAATGAAAAGGGTGGGCATTCACTTTTCCAATGCCGTCAATCCGATCGATAGATATCATAAAAAAACTGTTCCTTCACTGGCATACCACTATCGTCTTCTGAGGAGAGTTGATATGAGAATACCGGGAAGAACAACTTTTTTTCAGCAACAACAATTGACCAGGAAGTAGCAGCAAAGTGCTCTTGTCTAATTGGCAAACTTGGCAATTTCATGATCAAACCTACCAAGACAATCATTTTTTCCGATAGCCATCATCAAAATGAAGAAAAGAATTAGAAATACTGCATATAATAGACTTAGACAAGGTCACAGGTATAGGTCATCATATAGGAACAAAACAAATTAAATTGAGATTAGCTTGCTAACTATTGCACCCCGATTGGCGCATTAGCGACATAAGGCTCAGTTGAAGTAAGCAGTGGAATGTAATATTTTGAGCTTGCGTATTCACTTATTCTACTTTTCCCACCTTTTTGCTTTCTGGTAGCACACATAACATTGGCTCAAAAAGTTCGTTTTCATCAATTCTCCATTTATTTCTGCAGCGCAAATGTTTTTTACGGTACTAACTCCTTTGAATATCAATTCCTCATACTGCTATTCCTAAATACTATCAGCTAATGATACGACTGAAAATAAATGAAACCAATGCTCTAGCCTCCGGTAAAGAATATAATCAAACCATATTGAGGTAACGATTGGTTAGTTGCGTGACTTCTCAAAAGTGAGTAGAGTTATCGTTGTAGGAGTCGATGGGGACAAACATTTGGGTGTCCGAAGGGAGATTATCGGCCCTTTATCCTAATGAGATATCCGAGAAGATGGGCGTCGCTCCAGAGGAGCTTTAATAGAACATCGATTACAGATAAACAATAGGGTAGTATATTTATTGTGTATTTACTCCGGTCCTGAGTCTAAGCAGATTTTGTAGATAAATATCAGATACAAATGTTTCCTTTTCAAAACTATCTTTGCCAGCAGAAAAAAATATTTGTCAATTAATTCTGTTCAGTCTCCAAAGACTTTTTGCAGACGTATTTTAAAGTTTATTGAACAGTCAAAACCATTTTGTAACTAATTATTGATGTAACTAGTGGTATTTAGAGTATGATTTATCAAACAGAAAATATTCATGATTACATAAATAGCAACAAAGTAAATTGAGGATGTAAAGAATGAAGAAATTTCTCATGGGGTTGCCAACAGCATTTGCACTAGGCATATACAGATAAACTTAAACCCTGTGCACCAATGGCCACATAATATACGTCAGCACAAATATTTCTAAGTTTGCTTTTTGATAATTTTCTAGGTTAACAAGTAAGGTAGTTCTGGGCGTTGGGAAACGTCAATAATTAAGCACGGAATCGATTCATGACTTCAGTATGACATCGATTACAATTGAACTATACTAATGAGGTTATTTTAGTCCTTAATGTGTCTGCAGAATAGTTTCTGGAGACGAAACTGTCATCAACCATTCTTAAAAGGTCACACATGCAATTCTTGAACTAAAACGCCCCTGGGTCATCCATCAGATCAGACAGGTACAAGAAATTACTTCGATGATCAGATAACATTTATGAGTACGCACGCACGCACACAGAGACACACACACGCATACAAATATATATATATATATATATATATATATATATATATATATATATATATATATATATATATATTTGTATGCGTGTGTATGTGTCTGTCTGTCTGTCTATGTTTGTGTGTGTGTGTGCATATGTGTGTGTGCATATGTGTGTGTGTGTATATATATGTGTGTACAAATGACGGTGCAAGTTATACATCATCAAGTTTGAATTTGTATATATCAACATTTGTATTAAAAAGATATATGACATTATGAGAAAAGCAAGTAAGAGTTTTGTTTGCTATAGTTCTATTTCCTGAGAATTTTACTACGTTATCATCCCAGTCAAATGCAAGCAAAATAAAGATGTTCAGAAAATTAATAAGAAAACAAAACTCCAAATAATATACAAGTGTTTGTTTGTTACAGACAGAAAATAGAGAAAGCTTTTCCAAGTCAGTAATGGAAAACTGAACAAAGAATGTTCCCGTATTTTTTGAAGACATTCATCGATTCTCCCTAAGACCACATTGACTGCCTTTCGATTATCCGTCTTGAAAGGATAACTAATCATTAGAGTGTGACCGAAAGGGGCATTGAGCTGTTAGAGAAGTCGATGGAAAAGGTTTTCCGGGTCTTTTTAGACATCATGCATCAAGTGTTATTTTTCAATGTGATTTATAATTAGGTTAGAATATTTAATTACTTTAATTGTAATCAAGAATGCACATCGACTAATAGATCAGGAAAAAATATTGCGTAGATCCCGAAGGATATTAGAACTACAAAACCCTTCCGTTTTGTCTCATTAACACAACAGTCAAATGAGCCATTTGACAGCTCTCTTCAGGTTTACAATTCATAAATGATACAATCAGCTCCCTTTTCCTACAAAATGATAGCACAAAATGATGATAAACATATCCAGCAACACGAGTAATTGAATCCACTTTCCTTTCCTGAAGAAAACTTGTCGCCACCCGAACTGGATTCGGGGCCCGGTTTACAGAATTCATTTTCCATGACGGCAAACTCTACGCAATTTTCCATCTCTACAAAGGTGAGAAAAAGTATTTACCTACGTTTGTAAACCTCTATGGGGCGATATTTAGATTGCACACACAATGATTATAAAGACTAGTGTACTTTAAGAATATTTAAAGCTACAGTGATGCTGTACCAAGGGGAAACCAGGATCACGATACATGTTTCCTCCGCCGTGAAGTAAATAGTTCCGATGCTACCTTTCAATAGCCGGAAAAGGTATAACGCAAAGAAGCAATTATCATTAATTTTTAAACAAGCATATTTATTGTTCCGAAGCTGCCAATAATAACCCTTTCCAAGTAAGCTTAATTTCAGCACAATAGGCGTTTCTGATACTTTGAGACGCATCTTGTTAACTGATGCAGAAGAGAGATCAAGATGAAGCATTGTAGTCCAGTTACTGTTCAAAGTTATAGCAACAAGAGTTTTTTTCCGTAAGAGGAAAGTGCCGTAAAATAATATATATATATATATATATATATATATATATATATATATATATATATATATATATATATATGTATGTATATGTATATATATGTATATATATATATATATATATGTATATGTATATATATATATATATATATATATATATATATATATATATATATATATATATATATATAAAGTTGGGAAAACCAGGAGTATCATTCGAATCAGACTAGCTTACTAACCCTCACTCTGCAACGAGAAACTCAATAATAGTTTTAAAAGGGTAGCTTATATATATATATATAAATGCAAACACACACGCACAACCACATGCACATATGCACACTCAGACACGTATGGGCATACGAACATACATATGTACAAACAGACGAACATACATAAACTCGTAAACACACACACATAAACACACACATACACATACAAACACACACACACACACACACACACACACACACACACACACATATATATATATATATATATATATATATATATATATATATATATATATATATATGGGTGGGAAACTAAGTGATAAAATCTATCTCATTTAATTTCAAATATAGCCCCAAAACAGAAATTAGGAAAGTAATATATATATATATATATATATATATATATATATATATATATATATATAGTGAAGTGAAGATTCGCTACTTGAAACATGTTTATTTTTTTGCTTTGTTGGGGGTTCATTTGCTTGAAATAGCCCAAAAGGGAAAAAAACATTATAATGTTTGTTAAGCGAATGATTACTTCACTATATCTCAAGCTCTACTCCAAGTCGACTTGATGTTTGATGTTGAATGAATCAGACACTTTATGAGATTAGCCCATCACACATCGGATTCTGTAGTATATTATATTTTATTCCTGATTTATATTGTGTGTAAATGTATATATGTATTTATATATATATATATATATATATATATATATATATATATATATATATATATATATATATCGTAAATATTCGAAATATTGTCTTGTTAGTGAAGCTTCAATTTTATAGGCGTCTGAATGACGCTCTCCTTGTTTTCGTTAGATCTTTTTAGCCTTTTATAAAAATTTTACTTCCTATTGTTCATTTCATTACAATGCATCCATTATTTTCGGGTGATATTCTTCCCTGCCCAGGCATTTCCTGGTGGAATATCGCAACTGCATTTGTCAATACGTCGTGTTTTTAGATAACGCAAACCTTTTAGAATTGATTTCGCCTTGTTACTTATTTCTCGTTTATTTTACCCGTTTTGGAATTTTTTATTCATCAGGTCGTCTTTTCTTTTGTCTCCGTCTATGCCGTTCGCCTTCTTCTAGTTGAAAAGCTTCGAGAAGGTCAGTTGGACAATTACTCTAGCTTGTTTGGAGTGCATGCAAAAAATGAAAAAATAAGAAATAAAAATAAACGAATACACAGGTACATTGGATGTTTTATTTTTATTTTTATTCAGTATGTTGAGAGAGGCCATCAGAAATGCAACGGTTCCTATTAGCTAGACATGCACAATCGAAAGATATTCCCCACACTCTATAGATATTTTTCTTCCGTTGTCTTTCACGGGTTTAACCTATTCCTTACTGGTATGGTTTCAAACCATCATGACTATCAATACAATGTTTCTTTTTAGGGCGTAAAGTGACTACAAGTCCTTTCAATCTCTAACCCATTAGTATTCTATCAATCTAGAAGACTTATGATTTTATCGTTTCAGTATTTTCCCATACCGATGTCTCTAGTCTTTCCTGCCTTTTCTATATGTATTTGACATAATTCTTTGGTTTTCTCACCGTTTGTAAATGGTAGCCTTCACGGGAAACCAACTGAGCGCTTGGACCTCAGAACTCAAGAATTGTCAGCAGTTCTGTAACTGATTTTGATTACGCGATTCTTCCAACATTTTGCAAAGCTTTTTTTTTTTGTTGTTTTGAAACTGTACCGAACGTGCCAAATTTGCCACTTATATATCTCACAATATGTTCAGTCCTTTTGTAAAGGGTAGTTTTTTTTTCTTGCCTTTCTATTTCGTTAAGATTTTCGAAGTGGTCAGTTGAAACCCACTAACTGGCAAGGTTTCTTCTTCTTCTTCTTCTTCTTCTTCTTCTTCTTCTTCTTCTTCTTCTTCTTCTTCTTCTTCTTCTTCTTCTTCTTCTTCTTCTTCTTCTTCTTCTTCACAATGATTGGATCTGGTCTACTGGCTATTTGTATTCGGTTGAATTTCAAAGTCTCCGTTAATTTATTTTTTCTTTTTCTCTCGTGAATGCTTGGCACATTGAACTAGGTTTTAGTATGTCAATGACAGTAATCTCATGGTTATTGCAAAGAATAGCATGAAGAAGAGTCCACTCTGATCTCCAGTATATTGTTCACTGTTCTAGCCAACTTGGACATGGAATAGACGTTTTTGTTCAACAACGCCTGTTTTCGGGAGAAATCGTGTTATTCACATTTTTTCTTTTTCTATATACTCCTCCAGGACCAGAAGAACCGACACTCATCTCCAATATTTCACAAGATTTTACTTCTTTAATCTGATACGATGTTTTTGTATCATTAAGCGATTAGTTTAGTTTTCAAAATGCTTGGATTCTTACATTTTTCATTGACAGCCACTAGTTTTACTCATACAAAGTTTGAAAAACACTCAATGTGACCTTGATTATGTTTTGTAATGCCTACCTTTTTAGTTTCTTTTTAGAAAATCACATTTGCTGTTTCCAATAACACCCATTGTAGGAAGCATAATGATCGAGCAAATAGAAAAGATGTAATATTCCATCAGCTTAACGGTGGATTGTATGTTTATATGGTGACTAGCCACGCTAATTGTCACTGTTCCGCTAGAGATTTTTTGCGTAGACTCTGTATTTACCAAATATTGCAACATCAGATCACCGTCTATTCTAGCCTTAACAAAATTTTGATCATGAAAAGTAAAGAAGAAGTATGAAGGTACCAGAAAAACGGCAGGAAATAGTGACACGAACTGAAATAAAACTTTTACATCCCCAAATATCCTGCCATAAGAGATTTCTGCTTACCGTCAGTAGGAATAAAGTAAATCTCCTGCAATCTCCTCATTATTCTCGCAGAGCTCAACGGTGCAGTCGATCCCGCTGTTTGGAATTCTTCTGCAAACCCCAAATTCTTCTTTCTCTGTGAATATCTTTGGAACACTTCCAAACTTTTGCAACTATTATTATCAGCATGAACATTATATCGCACCGTTGGAATCACGCATCGTTCATAGAGTTAATATGTCGTGAATACCAGAATTTATAGAAGTTACTCTGCGATAAAGGAATGGGGAATCATTTTTTCATAGAGACGGATATAAATATACACTTGCACGAATATATATATATATATATATATATATATATATATATATATATATATATATATATATATATATATATATATATATATATATACATATATATATATATATACACACACTCATATCTATATGTATGTATATGTATATGTATGTATATATATGTACATATATGTATATACATATGTGCATATATATGTGTATATAAATATATATGTATATACATATATATATGTTTATATATATATAAATAAATATATACATATATATATATATTTACATATATATTCGTTCCACTCTCTCCCTTCCTCTCTCTTCAAAACACACTTACACTCACACACACACACACACACACACACACACACACATATATATATATATATATATATATATATATATATATATATATATATATATAAATCCACACATGAGAGGGCAGTGGGGAATATATGCCGATGCGTGATTTCAAATCCTACATGAAAAGCTCAAAGAACATTTTTGCAGTTGGTGCTGGGCATGTCCACATATGTATTAGCTCAGGATTTGCGTGCATGCCTTTTGTACTTCAGAGAAAGTCTTATTTGCTAGTTCATACAATTGGGGATAGTAATATCATTGTAATCACAAAATATTGATAGGAGCATGCGATCAGAGGAAAAAAATGATCGTCCATATTGATGGAATAAAAACAAAACACTCCTCAAATTCATAGTAAAGAAAAAAAGTCTGTTCGGACAGAGAAACGAAAAGAAAAACAGATAATCAACACATATAGCATTAGCGTGTAAAGATACGCGAGCCAATCAGATCGGCTGGCTCACACACGTCATATTAAACAAAAGTAAAATAGAGATTTCCCTTGGGGCAGCCGGTATTTATTATACTTTTTGTACCGAGAAGGCTCTGTCCGAAAGTATACTCTCCAAAATCTACATGGTACCTGTGCATATTTCCAAGTTGAGCTTTTGATTGAATTGATAATAATAAAAAGTACAGTGCATTTGTTTGCGTGGATTTCCTGTCTTGCTGTGAATTGTTGGAGTTAGAAAACTAGTAGACATAGTTGTACTCATCGACCCATTGCTGCAAAATGGATATGAATCAGAAGTGATATTAGGGGCTCAATTTTTCATATGATGTCACTCAAAAACAAATTAAATGGTATTCTATATAATGAATATGAACTATGATTGAGAGCTGTAAAGATATAAATCCTTTTTTTATAGGGGTATCTTAGAAGGAACACAGATATCAGTCACTGAAATTCGCTTCCTATCCCTCTCCATAAATTTCTCTATCTCTCTACCTCTTTCTCTCTCTCTCTTTCTCTCTCTGTCTCTTCCACTCTCTCGTTTATTCACTTTTTCTTCCATATATTTTTAATATTTGTATTTCATTCATCAAGCTCAAAAATGTGCGTGTGTGTGTGTGTGTGTGTGTGTGTGTGTGTGTGTGTGTGCGTGTGTGTTGGTATCCGTGTGTGTGCATGCGCACTTTGGTATCTGTGTGTTGGCATTCATGTGTTCAATACTCATATAAATGGAGGACATCTACTGAGATTATTTCAACTGCGCCAAATTATCAATGAAGTGAATTTCAGGATCAGATCCTTCTTTTCCTTAAAATGTTGAATTAAGTCATATTTCAAGCAGTTTACCAATATACATATATATATATATATATATATATATGCCTGAAGTTCTTTGAGGACAACTGGTAACAGATAGAGACCTTAGCTTTGGATCAATATGGATATAGATACATGGATAGTAAAGAGTAAGGGAGAATTACAAGAAATTGCCAATCTTGGCAAAGATATCAAATGAGAAATCCTCCCATCGATTTCTTGATTATGATGTGTTGAAAGTAAAGGATGAATCGGATAATAAAACCTCAATTTACTACCTTGAAACTGACAAATATATAAATGAAGAGTTGAGTGCACAGTATGTGGAACGTTTTTCACAAATCGAAGTCGAACTTATCTAAATGCGATTATACTAGGGGACCCACCCTGTGAATGTTGAAGATGATAATGTGAAAAGCATACAAAAAAATTGCCCATATTCATTTGCTTCTGAGCATGGATAGGTTTTGCTTTTGGAATAATAGAAATGTGACTTTAATGCGTATATATGCACATATATGGGTGCAAACGTACGTGATTGTCGGTATTTATGTGTATTCGTGAACATAGGAATGTGCATAAAAGGAATGCATACGAGAAGGTGGGTCGATTGATCAGCAAACTAACAGAATTATTAGTTGGATATTGATTTGAAATGTTCATTGTCTAGGGATCATTTGAAAAAGGAGTGTGAATTCAAAGTCGGTATGTTAAAAAACGAATATTCGTTGTATAAATAGATATTTCGTTTCATCATTAACCCACAAAATTATATTTACATGCACCTACCTCTGGTAAGGTGAATATGTACATATACCTATACAAATGTATATGAGAAACATATTTTTATATAGGAATCCAAATCAATCACTCAGTGTTCAATCATTTACCTCATTCCTTTGTTTTCATAATATATTCCCCGGTGAAACCTGTCTTTGAATGTACTCCTGACGATAAAACTTTGACGCTGACATATTAAACTAAATTTTACAACATCAAATGTATTCGAGAATTATAATGAATACGTATGTACAAAATACCCATCCGGACTCATACAATACTTAGACAAATCATAACGCATATCGATAAACGTTTGTATGTATGAATGTATTTATGTATGCATTAGCTGACATCGTTTAAAATTTTCCAAGAGCACTAAATGTCAGTAATTGAGCTGATATCAAAAGCCTATAATTTGATAAGTGATTTCTCGCAATTATCAGTATGGCGCAATATAATCTCCCTGTACCCATTTTTCATCATTCAAATCTCTAACTTGGTAAATCTTTATTTTGGGAATAGTTTTGTTGACATGATTGAGAACCTTCCAGAATCAACTCATTTACTCTTTGCCAACAGTCATTCCTGCAGAACTGTGCAAGTATTAGAGGGATAAGTGTAAGTGCAAATTCAACCAACGAAAGGATGAAAGCGTCAATGGCGGGAGTTTTCATTGTCTTTATGATGCTATAACACAATACATTGAAAGCATAAAATGTAATGTAGACTTTAAGAAGAAAGAACGAATCTCTGACTACACCCAGTCGAAAGATAATAAAGCGAAAACAACAAAAAATGTACAAATACCGAGTTCGATGTGTAACCCTATCATAACCTTGAAGGATTCAAATCCCCCTGAAACCTAATGCCTTTTGCTCTGGTCAGTTTACCATTACTTCAACTCCTATATTCAGACTTCTTCGTACGGTTTTATTCACCGTCGTTTTTTCTCTATCCTAACATTATTTGCCTGATGGTTCTGCGTCTTACAGAAGACAATGATAACCATTATTAGGATGTTAGCAAACATGCTTCCTTTTGCTGATTTCATCCTAACGCAGCTCTTGTATTCCACTCTTCATTATTGGATCCTTGCCCCCGAAGCAACATAAGCTATGAAAAATACACGAATATTCTCATGGGTCAAACAGAAGATATCATATCAAGTGAATTGAATCTCAAAAGGCAGAACAGATCTTCTCGGGGCTCAATAAGTGAAATCGGAACATGTGGCGAAAGAAATCAAATAGTTTTGTGATATATCCACTACGAGGTTATCAAATACATCTATACATGTACGTATTTGTTTTATAAATATATAACATTTATATATTGCGTTTAAATCACTTTGAATATCTAAGATTAACTTTAGATTATCTCGTTTATTCCTCCATAGTGCTCCCTTGACTACCATTCGGGCTGATTTATCAAAACAAATGTACTGCGTCTCACAGGGCCACACTTTTCATTGAAACACCTCTTATCAAAAGCACATATTTTATCTTCTTAGCCACTACACAATCCAAATAAATGACATTATCAGCATCACATGGGAATAGAAAGGGTATCGACAAAGTGATATGAAGGTAATTGAAAGGATATGTTTACGATGAGTGAGGTATTTCAGAAGTGAAGATAAATGACAAAATGTTTCAAACGTGCTCGTCTCATGATAACCGTTTGTAGTGTTTCTTGTGTTTCAAATGATGTACACAGCAGATCAAGATGAAACTGTAACGTCTAGGAATATTAAGAACTTATCGTTCCTCTCATTATTATCATGAATACCTTTCTGTTTGACATGGAATGACAGTTTGCGCAGCAATTCAAACTAAATCTTGCCCGATGAAAACAACATTCTAGCATAGTCCAAATATTCTCATTGATATATTTTGGGGAGTGTCCCTAAAAGAACAATACCCGGGGTTTTGAATGCAAATTGGAATCTGATCTGAGAAAGCTTTACTGCACTTCAAGCCTTCAAGAGAAAAAAATGAGCCATTTAAAGTGTTTTCGTAAGATGAAAATGTCATTGAAAATTCAAAATCTCAAAATGTGTATGTCAAAAACAGATCAATTTAAAACATCGAATCAATGTTAACAATAAATTTTGTGGCTATATTGCGTAGAATATATCAACATGACTATAGGCATAGAATATCAAGATCATATATATATATATATATATATATATATATATATATATATATATATATATATATATATATATATATATATAAAATCTTGATATATAATCATTCGATGACCAGCAGCAGGCATTTCTATTTCTTCTTTTATCGTAATATGGTCTTTCACTGTTCACTACCCCCGATCAACAATCGATTAGCCTTTTAATTCTTCTGTTGTCATTTGTTCTCACTACGTAGTTTTTGTAGCTCAATTACTTGTATGATATCCTTCCCCCTGGTCCTCTGTTGCATCAATATCATTTTTTTTTCTAATCGATAAGAGTGATTCCTGACATTGTTCTTTCCATTGCCCTCTGTGCTATTGTGTGTTTGTTTTGTACGTTTCCATCTTTTGCACCCGTATGGCATAGATCGTATTATGCATTGTTTATAGACATTTTGTTGTATGGATATCACTAATTGCTTTTCTGTAGGTATCTATTCATACCAAATATCTTCTGGCAAATTTTAAAATTCTGTCTCATTTTATTTTTGTGGTATTTCTCTAGTTTTATAGTCTGACCTGGGTAAACGTATTTCTTGACTTTTTCTAGAGCTCCATCATCGTTTGACTGTTTCACTTTATAATCCGAACCGTTGGATTACTATTTTTTTCATAATTCATCGCCGTCGTCGTCGTCGTCATCATCATCATCATCATCATTATTCTTTTAACGTCCGTTGTTGAACATAGACCTTCCCCACGATCCGCCACATTTCTCTATAGTGGGCGCCGCAGAGCCAGTATTTTCTGAATTGATCCTGTTCATCTTTTCATCTTGTATTTTGTCGGCCTCAGTTTCACATGTGGCTTCCAGGGATTCATAAGTGCGTTTTAGAAGAATGACAATAAGTTGGAAAATAAGTATTTTTGTGTAAAATGAGTGTTTTAGACTTATTGATGTAACTATATAAGTATATGCAAGCATTGTTCTTTTAAAATTACACACACACATACGCACGTACACACATGCACACACGTACACATACACATACAAACACACACACACACACACACATATATATATATATATAAAGAGAGAGAGAGAGATGTTGGGAGAGACAGGGGGAAGGATCAAGATAGAAAGTTGGATAATTGATAATTATCCTACAAATTTTGATAAAGATTATTTCAGGAAAAGAAAAGTTTTATCATATGTAGATGGCTGTGTCAATTAAAACTGGAAAAGAACTTCTGAAATATGAAATTTCTATGATCAATTTATTCAAATCAGAAAAACAAAACTCTTAATCGTGTGGAAATGGTTATATTATAGATATCCTGATAAGGTCATAAATATAAATGCACACATGTGCATACGTAAACACACTCACACGAATATGCACAGTATTTTTTTCATAAAACAAAATAATATATTCATGTAAAAGCATATACATACATATATATATATATATATATATATATATATATATATATATATGTATATATATAAATATATATATATATATGTATACGTATGTATATATATATATATATATATATATATATATATATATATATATATATATATATATGTGTGTGTGTGTGTGTGTGTGTGTGGATGTCTTAAAACACTGTCACTTTACGGATTCAACATCTAATTAAACAACACAATTTAATAGTAATAAAAAAGTAAGAGTAAACAAACCGAATAACACAGACCTCTTACACAGATATTGTCGAACGCTACCCTTTCGACATCTAAACACCCCCATTTATCTTAAGACACATCACTTTTGTTTATCAAAAATGAAGATGTCAACTCGTCCCAATTATTTAACTCTTTACCAAAGTAAGGACCATCATGGAAAGTGCTTATTCATGTGGTCAAACTTCAATAGATATTACCATTCCCTTTCAGGTCTCATGAAAACTTTCAAAAAATTTCCCTGGTATTTTCTACCTTTCAACCTATTGATACATTCAAAATCATTTTTTTGATTTTTCCGAGATTCCTTCAACTCCCTAACATAAATTCCATCCCGGCCTCTCTACTACTCTTACACATACACCCTAAAATGACCTATAACCCACCACTGGAAAATCTATGCTCGACTGAGATGGATTCAAATGATTATCTACAGATTGGATTCCCAGAATCTTAGAAATCACTGGTTAGTCAATTACCTGTGTCACAAAGAGACAGAAATGATAAAGCATTACATTGAAAAATGAAACTGGGGTCCTCGTAGATCTGGTTATCCTCAATGGTCTTGAATTTTAGTCAAGTCGAAGACTGTTTTATCATGAGGGGACACATACGAAGTTTGGAGGTAAGAGGAGGGAAGTGACACGCCATGGCACGTGTCCCACGTATCATATCACCCTTTCCTCCACTACACTCCACCCCTAACTTTCCTCCTCCACCAGTTCACCCCATCCTCTCGTTAGCCCCCCTTTCTTATCACCACCTCTTGCCATGTATTGGTCGTTGTTAGTCTATTCTTCAGCATTTAAAATTCAGAGTCACGGAAAATAATCTAAGTATCAATTGGTTGGAGAAACTTATTGAGTGTCTCATTTCAACATTACATAAAATGCTTTTAGGGGGCGCCCAATTCATTTTTTTCCAAGGAGAAGAAACAGGCCACTCTAATATATATATATATATATATATATATATATATATATATATATATATATATATATATATATATGCACATATGTATGTTATCGTGTACAAATATCATATGAACGTGTATGATACATACACACACATACACACATATTTAAACATATGTATACACACACAAACACACACGCATATATATATATATATATATATATATATATATATATATATATATATATATATATATATATATATATATATATATATATATATCCATGCATATGCTATTGTTAGTGGATGTTTACATACATTTGGAGAAAATAATGGAAGTCAATGTAGGGATAGTGGAGTATAAGTATGCATATATATATATATATATATATATTCATCTGTACGGATGTTTCTTACGAAAATATCATTAAATCGATATTCAATGGGGTTGACATTTTCATCCTGATTCCATTTTTCTGAGGTCCCCTTTCAATTGAATGTTCTTGGTTATACGACTTTTGTACGCTTATTTATCAAATATCGAATTGCCATCCCACCACATTTTGATATTCAATATGTTGATGCTTAATTTCAATGATATCATAGACATTGAAACCGTTTGCATAACTTTCTTGTTTTTTAATATTGGTCTTCCATTCAAAACTCTCTAGATATTTACACATATCAATAAATTCGTAATTTATTAAGCCTGGAGATTGAAAATGCATCCTGCTAGGATAATTTCATCGACTCTGCAAACAATAACCAGCATGTTTTCTTGCAGTAACAAGCAGTAAGGGATATATTAGAAGTAAAGAATAGAGACATTTGTTGGAGATAAATTCATACTTTACAATTTTGGTATTAATAAAAAAAATGTGTGTCCTTAGTAGCATTTTTCAGATCAC
>OY735201.1:54388566-54428566 GCA_963457665.1 Thysanoteuthis rhombus | reverse complement strand
ATGGATATATACATGGTGTGAAGCGAAAAAGGAGATACCATTAATTTCTATGTGAAGATTTGTTCGTTGTTAGAAGGTAGATACAAGTACGATTTCGATCCATGAACATCAGAAAAAAAAGTTAAGAAAGGAAAATATAAATGTGAAAAGATGGAGAAGGAAATCTTATATACTGATAATATTTTTGAAAGTCACAATATCAGTGTGAAATAAAAACTAAAATTGACAATGTAATGCTCTCTTGCTAACACAGTAAATGCTTATTCTGTGATGATCTGTCATTTAGCGAAAGCACATTCAAAATGGGAAACAATCAGGGAATACTTACCCCTGTTACTGCAGTGTCAATGAAAGCAGAACGAGAGTCACTTCATGAAGAACGATGCAAAGTAGATCAATAATTCAAAATGCCCAAATCCTTCCCCGAAAATTCAATCGATTCTTCTTTTATTCAAATCCTACCCACTTAATTCATCATAAACTTTTGGAGATGATGTGTGGGTAAACATGAGCGAATACATAAATGGATGTGAACGAATTAAAAAAAATATCCCCCATTATAGTAAAGATAAAAATGTCTCTTGGTCTGCTTAAAAAATGTGATACTTTTTTTCTGGTTTCAATCGTGCGCCTGTCCATAAAATATCATTTAAATTCATTGGGGACTTTTTGCAGCAATTGGTGGTGTGGATGTATAGCTACGATCCTGAGGGAGAGAGAAAAAATTTGCCTCCTCCCAAAAATGTAATTTTTCTTTCTTTTCGAATCCCATATCGCATAGTTTCACAAAATTTCCATGAAATTCGTTGATAAATATTGTGCAACGGGTACATATAGGATATAAACATGCAGAGGAAGAAAATGATTCCTGACAAATTTCAGTCGCTTCCTTCGAATCCCATTGCCAACCCTTTCGACAAAATTTAGAAAAGCAATAAATTCCTTATTCCACCAAAAAATTCTTATCATTTTTTTTCTGTTGACCATTATCAGTCCTTCAATGAAATGTCATCAAAAAAAAAAAAAAAAAAAAAAAATGAGTTGACTGATGTCTTGCCATGACCAGGATTCAAACCATAGCAATCTTAGCCACACAAGGGTCCTAACTACCGGACAGTCATGGTTAACATTAATTATGAAATACATTTGCTTTATTTTGTTTCTGAAAAGAAGAGTCAATTAGAACTTGTAGAATTTGAATTTAGATTCATAGGTATGATGTGGGGAAGAGAAATTGCTGGATCTGCACACAATTTTAAAGAAATTCTTCTGTACATTTTACCTTCAAGGAAATCTAACTGCGTAATATTTGAAAGAATAGGTAAATATAAATATCTCCGCCAACTTCATACTGATTATCATTTTCATCAAATTTCTGAAGCTTTGCCGTTTAAGAAAAACATATTCAGATAATCTTCATCTGTTTTTTTGAGATGCTAAAAATGAGGTATCTTTTAGAAATGTAGAATAACGTTGTCAAAATTCTATGTTTGGATACGATTTTTTCTGAGGTATGAGGCAGTTTTGTGAACATTACCTTTGATAAGAGAGATATTGCCTTCAGCTCATTCGTATAGTCCGCTTTTTTTTTACTGCACGATGAGGCGACCAAAAGAATTAAAAATGGCAACTTAAAAAAGTAATTAAAACCTTACTGTTCTTTATTAGGCTAATCATTATTCTCTGTCTGGCACAAGTCCACAAATTTGAAGCATCCAGTGAAGATTTGAATCAAAAAACAGCTAGTAATGTTTTAAAAGTCTTGGACACTCCTTTTTACGACATGGTGAAGCAACAATAAAACGTGAAAATGAGTCAAAATACGAGGCAAAAAGAGAAATAAAATGATTAAGGTTGCTATGGAGCTCATTTTGGCACGAGGCAATTGGTATGATGCATTCACTTAAATTAAGCACGCAGCATTTTATAACACAGAGAATGATTGTGCCAGAATACCTTGCTATCCATTAGCTAGTTGCTAGCCACTCCAACAGAATTCGAATATGAGACACGATAAAAATCAAATGAATCGGATAAAAAATGAATCAAATCCTTAAAAAAGGGCCCAGACGATTTTGCAACGTGATATAATTATATAAGATGGCAAAAATAGATATAAATGAATAAAAAAAAGCCAGGAAACAACAAAGAATTAAGATAGAATGAGAGAAGGTTGAGTGCCTGTGTCCCGTGGCCGATGGCCAATATGGCGTAAAAGGTATATTTACCAAGGGGAGTTTTTCAGGAGCCGACCTCATCCACAACACGTTCAACAAATGTAATTGGTTTCGGCCGTTGGATTAATTGAATTATAATCAAATCGATTCATCCTTGTTCTGCATAATTTATATGGTCACCTGATCAACGGAACGTACTTAAAAGTATCTGAAGACCATCGTCTCCTTTTAAAGCTGGGCAGCTTCAGGTCACGTTCCACTCAAATTTAGAAAGATTAAGCAACAGACAAGCTCTGCAAACTTGTCTCATATATATATATATATATATATATATATATATATATATATATATATGATAGCAGTGGTTGATCTAATATGCTTATGTGTGCGTCTGTGTGTGTTTTCAGGGTGAATGTAACATTCATTTATATTTGTATCAATATGTACGCATGTGTCTGTATAATAAAGCAGTTAACATATGTATACACATTCATATGTATAGACGCAGATATACATGAAATATATACAACACTCACACACACGCACACGCATACATATATATATATATATATATATATATATATATATATATACATATATATATATATAAATATATATATATATATATATATATATATATATATATATATATATATATATATATATTACAGCCTTTTGTTTATTTATTTGTGCTGCTTCTCTGCCAAAACATCAAATACTGCGGACTTAATATTCAGCTATGGACTGTGTAGAGGTCAACCCAAATCATAGGCTATTTGACTTTGACATTGGAGGTCATTCAAAGTCACCTGAGGTCATTTATAGACCTTTTCTATGGTTATTTGACATATATGTAAGTGAAATTGGGTATAAAGATATATGCTTCCGTGGTGAAGGTCATATGCAATGTGGAATTGCCCAGTGACGTCGTTTGATGGCCCCAGGGGTAATCTTAGGACCTTTTTTTGCCACATTCTTGCATTAAAGATACTGATATTTAGTATATGGGTACATCTTCCCACGTTTCAGGTGACTGGCAAAGTGGACATGACCTTAGAAATCAATCAAGATCACCAAAGATCGATTCTGATCATTTTTACTCAATTTTTCACGTTTTTTGAAACAGTTTCATATCTATGTAAATGAAATTTGACATGCAATTTGACCTCAGAATTAATTTGGTTTCACATTCGGTTATTTTCATCTATCCAATTTTGTAAGTTGTTAGCATATATGAACCTGAAATATGACATACAGTTAGACTCTTTCACGGTCGAAGGATTTAGGAATACGTTTTTGACAACGGGGTTATTCGAGGTCAGCATGTGTCATTTTTAAAAATCCTTTTTAGCGAATTGTTGAAGTTGTTCACTGCAGTATTGCACCTAGGATATAGAAATCATGCAAATGGGTAAATCTTTACATAGACAAATTCACAAACAATGTAAAGTTGATCCTAGAGGTCAGTAGTCATCACCTTAGGTCATTTCTGAAAATTGTAACAAGACACAATGACAGCCTCTCTGAATCGCCGGCTTTAACCTGTGTTCCTAAAGTTTTACCCCGTGGACAGCTCTTTATTCTAGCATTGGAACCTGGCTCTCAATGGGCAAAACTTTTGTAGTGTATCCAGACACCCAGTCAAAGTGAAGGATGTCACCATTTGTATTTTTTTAATCTTTTTTTTTTCTGCATCTGAATATTTTTCCATCTCAGCGACCTTTTCGTGTATACATACTGTAAATAATCGTGTTTGTATTAGTTATGATATGCATGAGAAAACACAAACACGCAAACACACACACACACACACACACACAAACACATACATACACACACACACGTGTGTATATATATATATATATATATATATATATATATATATATATATATATATATATGTATACTAGTGGTAAATAATTTATGTTCAGGAATAGACATTTATTGTATAAAATGATTTTTTCCTCATTATTGGATTATTCACAACAGACGTATATATTTTCCTGTGATTGGAATGTTTTTGTCGTTTGTTGTTTTCTTCCACGTCCAGGGTTTACTTTCGGGAACTTTGAAGCAACTGAACCATCCATTTGCTCCTCCTAGGCGTTTTAGCGTTGGAGAGTGGTATTTGATCGTCTTGGACGCTTTCACGTCTTGAAATTTAACTACTATGAAGTCCCCTTTGTCACTGGCGTGACAGCTCAATGTGTTTTGCTGATCAATCAGAGTCAGTTGATTAGTTTCTTGTTGATCATCGTCGGTCGTTAATGAAGATCAAAACATTGTTTGTTGACATTCACATGATGCTGCACGCGTACATCGAAATAGGAATAACCACAGATACTTTCCTGCTCATTTCAGTTTAGTTCATGTAAAAAAAAACACGTGCGTATACTTTTAGGGAACCTTCGTGAAAGTAACTCGGAGATTTGCCAAGTCGCTTACCTTGACCTGTTATCTTGGTGGTCAAGTACCCAATTAGTTACATTCCGTCTACGCTTCACCTCTTTAAGATATCGCTTAAACGAAAAAAAAAAAAAGGAAAATAGTGACAATAAATTTCCTCTTTCCTTTTTTTCCCTCTATCCTATTCATCTCTTCAACTTTTGCTTTTCTTTCTTATCGAATTTGTATTGCCTATCTCTCTCTCTCTCTCTCTGTTTCTTGTCACAATCATTTTTGTCAGTTATTTGTATCTCTGCATTTTTCAATTTGAGATATTTTCCCCAGAGAAGTATTATGCGTCAAGAGAACCTTTCTTTCGTATTTCCTATTTATTTCTCTGTTTATTCGTTGTGAATTCTTTTCGCTCACGAAATAAAATGTTTATAAAAAGTGTCTTTTTTTTCTATCCTCCATCACATTGCCATTGTATGTATGTCGGGTTCTGAACCCCACGAGCCTTGTACCGTCGTAAAAGATCGCGTGATCTGATTTTTTTTTTAAATAAAAAGATGCAGACTAAAACCTCGAATTTAACCATCCTTTTTTTCTGTAACATCTCTCTCGGTCGAATTTGAGGCATCCAAAGGAGGCCATTGGATAAACTCCATGTCACGTCACCTGGTCTATGAATTGGGCTCTCCCAGCTTTTATAAATCGGTCAGCTATGCAAGTCTCTTCATCAACTGTTTCCAATTTCCAACGAAACACTCGTTCTACATTCTGGTATCAACAAAGGGAGTGTAAACATAATATGTATGAGATTTTTCTTTCTCTATAGGTTAATGTTTTAATTCAAATATTTTTTGTCTGAACTTTCTCTCAAACAATTATTTTTCGTTTTGGGATCGTCTTGGCCCCAACCATCTGCATTTACGTGTACATTACGCAAACAACTCATTTTTTATTGTTTAAAATATCGCTTTCTTTTTTAACAGATGGTAAATAATGTGTGTCGTTGACACTCTATCCTTCAAGTTAATCATTTAACTCTCGAAGGCTTTATAAACATGACTTGTAAAGTTTTATCTATTTGGTCTTCCATACAAATTACGTATCAGTTTGAATGATAAACTTTGGAGAAGAATACAAGCACGATGTATTGAATACTGTCAATAATACAAAATCGTCATAAGATTTTTTTTTCTAATTATGGGAATACTAATCAAATAGATCATTAGGTCCTAATATGACTCAGATGTTTATACTTCAATTTAGATTATAGAATATTTAATACATCCTCATTTTTCCCTGTTACATAAACCAGTGGAAATTCAATTTGCACTTTCCACTAACGTTCGTCAAATTGTTGATTTGGATAGTTGTTATAAAAAATATTTGATATTAAAATGGAAAAAAATGCCAGTAAAATAATGATCAACTTAAAAATGGAAGTGGATTTAATAGACTCGAATATCATAGGAATTCTTATTTGCATCTGTGAAACAGATCGTAGTAAGATATGAACGGTCCATGATCTTAGATGAATATGAAGTTTTTATCGGTTGTTACATTTATCTGTTTTCCTAAAAGTACCTCATCAATCAAGATTCTGTACATTCAACATTCTAGGATTTTATAACTTTTGCCCAGCTCCCGATTCATGTATTTTCACTACCTGGTGCTCATTATCTGTCGTAGATAAACTGTTGTTTTCCTGGAGTACTTAGTCGGCTTTCACAGCAGCGTTTTATCCATGGAAATGATTATGGTAAATTTTCAGATCATGATAAAAAAAAAACAGGATTCCAAATACTGATAAAAAAAACAGACAAATCATCCCGATTTCTCCAATTGGCTAAACATAATAATATTCACTATAACCATTCAGACACCTAACTCATGAAACATAGCTCAGTAAATGTCGAACAAGCCAGAGTTTTTATATAAATAAAGGCATCGGCTAAAATGAATATAATACCTTGTCTCCGTCCCACATTTCACAAATACGGAAGCTTAATAAAATGGTTCCTATATCTCATTCGAGAGATCCATCTTAAAATACATTTGCTTCGTATTGAGGGTTCCGGGAACCCCCATCCTTCCCCTCGTTACTCACCCAATATCCATTCAGTTTCCCTCTTCGTGCGGCATCCGCTCCATGGGAGTTTATCCTTTATGCATTTCCGTTAGAACATCGGTTGAGCGACATCTCATATATTTATAAAGATATTTACAGATCAACAATGAAAACCACTAGGCGAATTTAGGCTGCGCAAATAAAGTAAAATAAATCTGATAACAACCGGACAAAGAGTAACTGTGCTGAGTGATAGACTTACAGATGAGACTGTTGTTGCTATGTCGAATGAAATAGGCACCAATCCCAGGATAGCTCATCGCGTTGCTTCAGATGGTTCCCTAATAAACAAGTTATATTTCCATCTTTAGATACGTACAAATGTGTGTGCATCATTGATCATTTATCGTATTTATTGATTGGGTAATATAATATGAATATTACTTTGTTATTAACACCTTTCTATCAAGGAAATGCCCATGGGCACAAATATTAATTCAATCGAAGTATGTGAATTAGCTGAAACCTGCCTCGCTGGCAGACAACTGTATTTAAATTCCTGCTCGTTGTCTAGTATCCATGCCATATCTGGTGAAGATCGACTGAATAACTTGCGTCATAGATTTCAGGACAAATATCTACAATGCTAGATAAATAACTTCATATATATATATATATATATATATATATATATATATATATATATATATATATATATATATATATATATATATATATATATATATATATATATATATATATATATATATATATATATATATATATATATATATATATATATATATATATATATATATATATATATATATATATATATGCAATGCTCTTCCAACTTCAGAAGAGGACACACAAATGGATAGGGAATATATGCATGAATAAATATATCACTTGAATTCAACCAAACCGACGGTCCAGTTCTGAGTTGCTCAGAGGTAAGATGCCAGCCTCTGGGTCAGGAGCAAAAGTTTCGATCCTAACGCATGGTACTGGATGGGACAATGGATAGTCTATAGCCACACTGAAGAGTTGTAATTCAACGGAACAGATGACTGTAGATGACACTATGTATATATAAAGAGAGAGAGAGTGAGAGATATTTACTATTTTGCCGTTACTAATCCGTTTCACGCCTTTGCAATTGACGGATAACAGTTTTATTCTGTTTCTCACCTCCTTTATAGACATCTGTTATTTTCCAATCCCTTTTTCGTTAGTTTCAGCATTATGTGGTATTTTTGTCCTTGTTTGCCATTGTTTTCCCTTCTCTTCCCCCGTGTGTACATGTGTGTACACACCCACGTTGGGACGTCTTTTGCTCTTTTGTTTATGGCAGTGTATGATATATATATATATATATATATATATATATATATATATATATATATATATATATATATATATATATATATATATATATATATATATGTATATATATATATATTTGATGTATTTGAATAGTGTTGAACAGTTTCGTAATCTTGGTGGGAAAGAAGGGATTTTTGAGGAGGGGAAGGTTCTTATCTTTCAAATGGATTAAATGAACATTAATGGCGTTGAATACGACCGTTTGTAATAATCTCTCTTCTTATCATTGCTATCATTATTATCATCACCGTCGTCACAATCTCTGTCACTACAATTCTTGTTGCTGATATTGTTGTTATTAAATAAATTACTCCGTGGTTATCTTTTCTTCGCAATTTACACTAAATATAAGTTAACTGGTACTGGAAAATAATTATCATTGTTGTATATTCGAATAATATATACGGGCGCAAGAGTTGGTGGGGAATTTATTGATATGTATTTGGTTGGTTTATGTTGAGGTAGGGAGTTTGATGTATAGGTATATTAGGGTAAATTGAATTTAAGATTTATAGTGAGGTTTGTCAACATTAATTATATTAAATGTTTTCCTTTGAATCTCTCTTTATCAGTAATATTATTGTTTTTGCTGCTTCGCTATTATCAAATAGATGCCTCTGTGTTTATTTCCAGGTGTAATTTGCATTAGAAGCATGTTCAAAATTGGAGCGTGGTTGGAATGGGGTCTTAATTAAAAAAAAATATGGTCTCATTATAGCAGAGAAAATTTTACAGTTATTGTGTGTTGCAGTGGGCGGGCTTAAATGGTAGTTTATAGTGATGCTGAATTTGTTAGTATGAGTAATTCATATGGAGGCTTGAGCAGAATAATTTCTCGGTAAATCACTAAAACAAATTGAGTTTTAAAAGTATCTATTCCATTATTACGCTCGTTATGTTGTTGGGTTTTTGTTATATATATATATATATATATATATATATATATATATATATATATATATATATATATATATATATATATGTATATGTATATGTATATATATATATTCATATATATATATATGTGTGTGTGTTTGTGTGTGTGTTTGTGTGTGTTTGATTACGTAGATGTGTTTTGTGAGTGAGATTACAAATATCATCAACTCAGAGTTAGTTAAGTCTTGTGTTATATAATTTTGTACGAATCTTTATCATAAATATTTCCATTGTTATTGATGTTGTTTTTGTTATGATTATATAGATATATCTATAGTTGTTTCATGTATTATTCACGTTAAATACTTGTTCAATTTTCGAACATACATCATTTGTAAGAATACATGTGGAGACTTAATAAATAATTTCAGGCTATTCAGTACAGAGTAACATAATCACTTATGTGTATATGAGTGGTTTTACATAGAGGCTGTGCTTCTCTCTCTTCGTCGGTCTGCCTCTCTCTCTCTCTCTCTCTCTCTCTTTCTCTCTATCTATCCATATATATATATATATATATATATATATATATATATATATATATTGAATTGTTTTGTGGTTTGGTATGTGATGTTCAGTTTGCTTTTTGTGTATGTTTTTATTCAGATTTAATGGTATGTGTTTCATTTCAGTCGTTCGTGTCATAATCTCGTGGTATTTACTGCAAAAATGAATCATCTTGTTATATATATACATATATATATATATGATTGAATTAAATTAGATCTTTATGAAGAACATTTTATAAAATCGCTGTGTATAATTGTAGGATACTTTTTATTATTTCTTTTCCGTCATGATGACATCTACCATTTTGAATTATATTGAAACGGTCCAATAATTGCAGCCGTGTGGCCCACAGCATGGAATCCTCGAGATCGTAAGCAAAATTATGGCCGAAAAAATGGCATTAGTTCAGAGTGTTTTGGCAACGTGTTACTCAGAAGCGAAAAACAGGCAGACTTCGGGGAGAGCCAATGTCCAACTGCGGACATTAAAGCAATAGAATATGAAGTAGATGTCTCTTTCGTCGTAAATAAAACAGCTTATTTCCACAACTTCTGCATCTTCCATTTATACTACCTAAATTCTTGCGTACTTTTCAGTGCTGCAAGAAAATGACATACTTGTCCAAATGCCGAATAGACAATATGAAAGATGTATGCGGGAAAATGATTGTCTATAACGAAAGCAATCGAAGATTACTCAAGGATTCGGTCGAAAACTCTCTAAAAGGACAAGAGTGGAGAATGTTTCATGCATTTTTCTAATATCTGATCTGGAATCTCCATAAAATTCAACTAATGTCTCCTGTTTCAGTGAAAACTTTTTTTCTATTTTCATTTCGGTTGGTTATATTCAGATCTGGATGAAACAGACTGAAAAGGCAGACAATTGATTTTAATCGAGCTTTCCTTTAGGTTTATGTTTTTGGCAGCGAAATCGTCGAATCATTCAGGATTTCTTTAGCACAATTTGCATTATGTTTGACCAGCGATTAAGAACCTTGTGGATTATTTTAAAAGATGACCGAAATAATGCACAGAGATTCGTTTCATGTCACATGATTCTTTTTGATGACACGGTTATGATGTTTCCTAAAACAAATTCTCTCTGGTTGTCATCATTGGGAAATAATTTATAGCAGGCTTCCTCTGGTATCCAGTGACCTCAATGATCTTGCAGTATTCTGATTGCACTGAATTCAGAATTTTTCAAATGCTCTTCAAGCATACAACTACTCTAACTACTTGTCAAGGGCATTCAAGTCCGTTCCAAGTTCGCCAACACTCATGTTTACGTCTTTTTCATGGTTCTCATGTAAAGTCGAGATATTTTCTAGCTGCTCGATTCATCTCAGTTTTAGTGTGTCATCCACACGAACAGGTTTATTGAGCTGGAAATCTGAGAATATATTTTCCCCTTATTATGTCTAGGGAGAAAAAACAACTCATTTTTCATATCCTCGCCCTCATTAGGTTTTCAATGGGAGTTTGATTTACAATGTAAGTTCGCGCTTGGAAATATTCCAATTCAATGTCCTGAGGAACAGTAACACATGATCACTTGTTTTGCAAGGTGAGAAATTTACTGCTTCATTGAGAGGGTATACCATATCTGGTTTGACTACGCCTATGTTTTGGTACTCTTTAGAGAGAGAAATACATGTACACACGTACAAACAGCTTTCACTGATGAATTTGAGATGCAATCTATCCCACAATATGGCCAATGATGGACATCAGTGCTGATCAAATCATTCAGCGACATAATGTGATTGAATGGAAAGACTACGCGTCACTAATCATGTGATTAAGTATGCATCGTGGATCACGTGACCAATTAGCACACGGCATGTTGATCTGGCTTCGGCCAGAGGAAACATATATAAAAAGACCAGTGGCCAATCATTCCGACATTATTAAAAAAAAATAAAGAAAAAACTCTGGACTCTCACATGTAGGATTCGCCGAATGTTCGTTTACCCCTGTCATTTATGCACACAGCTGCTGAATGCACTCTGAATGGGCATTCACAACTTGATTGTTGTAGGTTGCTCTACAATTTCAGATTTAAAAGAATAACTTCTCCTGTTTGACCAATGTGAATTTCGAAACGAAATATAGTTCCTTTTCCGACCTCTCTTTCTCTCTCTCTCGATTCTCCATTTGAATTTACTGGGTGTTTTAAAAGAAGAGCAATTTATCATCAGCTCTTGTACAACGTATTCCCACTACGTTTGGCACTATGATGAGTAACCATATTGTAATTTTATTACATACATAACAACGGCACATTTTTCGATAAGTGTGCATGTGTCCTTAGTTTTGTTGCTTAAGTATATGTTTACAAAAATTCGATAATATGTATATATATATATATATATATATATATATATATGAATTATGTACGATAAAATGATGACTTCACCTAATCATGAAAGACTTTTACTAAATAATGGTAATTCAAGAATATGGAGGATAATTGATATTATACACAATTTGAAAAATAATTTTTCCGTGATTCAGCGGGCGATTTGTAATTAAGCCCGTATAACCTGCCCTTGAATAGTCGAACCGATCAATCATTTAGTTCAGATATAAATACTAATTTTAAAAAAATAATTCTAAATTGCAGTACATCACATTTCTATATGCTAGATAGTCCCGTCTTCAGTTGTAATTATTTGGTGTATGCAAAGTTTACCGGTAGGAAAGTAATATTCTACTGAGAAATGAGTCCATAGAATTCGAAATTCTTGCACCCCCTGATAACTATACTTCAAAACGGAATTTGGAAAATTAGCTCTTTTACTATTTAGTTTAAAGATTCATTAAATGAACTTGCAGTTATTCTGTAAAAAAGGATTCAATCGTTGGTTCATTTCACACCTTTTAACTGCATTCATTGAAGCTGTACTGAACAATGTGTCTTTCCAGTTTAGAATGTTTTATACAATCGAAGAATTACTATTTTAGTGTGTTCGTTGAAATTGTTTCTTACGAAATTTTGTTGTTTCTCAACCATTTTCTAATTTCATCTTCTATTTGAAGGTTCATTCATGCATGAAACCTCTTTTTCATGCTTTTTGCCTAACTTTTCTCCGTGTGTACAATCTAATTGGCTGTTTTTTAGAAACTTTTTAAGCGCCGATTTATATGAATTATCTTTCGATCTTTATGCGTGTAACTGTGTATAGATTTCCCGATCTATTTCTCTATCTATCCATCCATCTATGATATCGATGGACTGATTTCGAAGACAAATGAGATAGAGTTATGAGTGTAAATAACCACGATTTAACTTTGACTGGTTTTAATTTACTTTGCAATACTATATAAGCCTTGTTATAAAGCAGAGTAATTTTCATCTGGAGGAGATGCAAGTTCAGGTCAAACTTGAGTTTTCTTTATATCTTATTTCAGTCCTTTTTTCTCAAATTTCTCCCCCTCTCTCTTCCTCCCCCTCTCTCTTCCCCCCCCTCTCTCTCTCTCTCTCTCTCTCTCTCTCTCTCTCTCTCTCTCTCTATATATATATATATATATATATATATATATATATATATACTCAATGAGAAAGATAGACTTTTTATGAGTAGAAATTCAAAATCATTTAAAATGAAAATGAATTGAAAATAATAAATGGAAGAATGCTGAAGAAGTTCAGAAAAGACAACGATAAATTCAGTTTATGAGTTGTTAGCTGTTTTTGAAGTTGAAAGTTGTACAGTTTGTATGGTGGTAATAAAATCTGTAAATGATATATGCACATGGAGCAAGTAAATATATATGAGGAAAAAACAGTTTATGTATAGGAGAACAGACACTCTTGAGAGTGCGTGTAGGTGCATGTATGCGTATGCTTTAGTGTGTGTGTGTGTGTGTGTGTGTGTGTGTTTGTGTGTGTGTGTGTGCGTGGGTGCTTTTATGTGTTTTCACCAGTGCGTATGTGTGTATGCATGTGTTGAAAAGTCAAAACATAGCAGCAACAGATAAGCTAATCATGTTTAGCTGACCATTGGAGTTGGCAGCAATATATCATCATTGTAAACCAGACGATCTCAAAAGCTGATCACGTGATCATCGGCAAATAAATATGTCCAAATGACTAAAAAACTATTTCGAATGGTAAACAGTTATGATATAAATTTGAAAATATAAAAACTGAAATATTTGAGAGTGAGTAGATCGATTGAAATACAACTAGTGTAATATCGAAAGAAAACCAAGCGATTACTGAAATAATTAAATTGAAGGGTGAATATATTTAAACCTGAGAGGCACCGAAAGAAAAAGGGTTCATATAAACGTCCCACTGATTGATCAAGATTGTTTTCCTTTCTCCAAATTGTTCACATGTCTGGTGAAATATAATTTCTACTAAGCCCTGATACTAGATTTGTTACCCAACCCCTTAACTGTATGTTTTCATATCCACCAGTCCGTCTGTTTAGTAGTTTAACTGCCAGGCCCTACCTATCTGTCAGTATGAATTAATATATTATTTTATACTTTTAAAATGTATGCTCCTCATTATCGATCTGTCTAGCTAGTTTATCCGTATTTTGATCTGTCTTCCCATCCGAATGCCCAGCTAGTGAGCTGTCTGTGAACTTGTATATCCATCAACTCAATTTCATACTTGCCATTGACTCCTGGGGGATCAGGGTAACAAAACGACCTCCATTTGCATAATTTGACATTAACTGATACTACATAAGGGATTGAAAACTATTTTGATTTCCTGGGCAATTATTCTCGAACATGGAAATTTGCCGCTACAAAATCTCCAACATAATTTAGTAACGGGCAATTAATGCTCTTGATAACATCTGATACCACTTTTCTCTGCATGAATGTTGCATTTTGCTGACGGAATAAAGAAAAAAAGTTTTGAAACGATGCATGAGTGAAATGTATTTGTTAGAAATAATTACTAGCGATGGCAAAAACCCACTGAGAGAATGATTCTGTTATTATTCGTGGAAATAACTTGGGATTTTACAAGAAAAGAAGTGTAGTAATTTCTTTCCTACTTTCAAAGTTTGTTTTTTTTTCTGGCCGAGGGTATCAGAGCTCTGAATAAATGAGAGCACAAAAGTATTTTATCCAGTAAATATGCATGCTTGCCTACCACCTCCAGTCCATTTGCCTATTATTTTATTTTCTTTCTTTCGGAGTTCAGTGTACACAAAATCCTCTATATGTCGCCATTGCTCAACAAAAGATTAGATATGTAGATTTGGATTCAATGTTTTCCTGAATTGATTTATTCAACAGGGAATATAAAAAAGATGGTTTCAAGGTGGACTTTGGTCACCGGTGATAGTTGTAATTATATTCTTTTTAAATGAAAGGAAATTTTATTACCTTTACACAAATGTTCTAATCCCTTTTTATTATGCAAAATTCCATCACCCTCATATTTGCATACACACATGTACACGAATATAAGACTATATCTGCATTTGTATGTATATATTTGGATGCATACTGTATATATATATATATATATATATATATATATATATATATATATATATATATATGTGTGTGTGTGTGTGTGTATGTGTGTGTGTGTGAATATGTGCATGTGTTCACATATATATATATATATATATATATATATATATATATATACTGGAAGAAAATACGTCTGTTCATAGGAATCAAAATAGAAACCATTTCTGTTTCTTCTCTCTTTTTGCTTCACATTCAGAGGCGAGGTTTTTTAAAAAAACTTCCGTTTCGAACGAGCAGAGCCGGTCCACCTATGGCGCAGTAGGAGAGATTAGGAAGCGAAATGACATATTAGCGTGTATGACTATTGGCCGGCTTCTAGTGACTATTTCGAGAAGCCTGGCCGTTTCCTGGTGCACTTCGATGCATTAGCATTTCACAAGCCGAGAAAACTTATGAATATCTTTGCTCCAGCCGTGAAGCGGCTGTGCTTCAGAAATTATACACTCCTTACACGAGGAAAATAGATTTAGAAATGATAACCATATCTGGAAAGCGGAATTAGTCAAAATAGGATGTTGGAAAGCTGGTAACATTTCAACTATTAATAATGCAATTCATGTTGTTCTGTTCGAAAGACATGACAGACTAGAAAGGACTGATTCCGTTCAACCCCCGTATTTGCCGTTAAGAAATTGGCCCCCTCTCGTACAAGTTATTCAAGTGTCTTAAAAAGGTCAGTTTTGTACCGATGCGTATACATCCCTTCGGTTATAGCACTTATCGCTGACATTAGTTGAAACTAAAAAGTAACAACTGCATTATAATTACCTCAATCTTTCTTATAAGCAATGGGAAATAAACATCATGTTTTGTTAGATACGAACTAACTTCGTTGTCTGTGTAGTTTATGACGCACAACTACGACTGCTCCACTATTTGACTTCCCCCACATTTTGTTTTTTTTTTGAATGTCGAACCTACTCCTAGTTTTTGTTTACTGCCTCTCATATATGAAGTGCCGTACCGCTGCCAGCAAGCTTGTTTTCTCCAACACAGTCTTCTATTGGGGAATTTCAAGCAATGATCAATAGCATATGGAGTTAATGGCCGTGGAAGTGACGGTTTGCATAGTTGCGAGGATAAGCAATTGCCATACGGTAGGATGACTAAAACTTGGAAATAAATAAATAAATTAATAAATATCGACTATTTTCATCAAGTAAAAATATTGTTAAAACGATAAACTATGTATGAATCTGTTACGGATCCCAACTAAATAATAGATAAATAAATAATAAAGGATTTCTGTATGACTTAGCTAGTTTTTAAATTTTCAAATCGAAAACCCAGGCATTTACTGCAACATACAAGCAGGCTCCTAATCCAAGTTATGAAAGTTGCTCTTATTATTGCCACCATTGTTGAGTTGATAGCGACAAAATATTGTTATTAATAATTTGCAACGATCACTATCGAGTGTGCCAACAATATTTTCGATAACTTGTTTAGCAAGGGGCTGCGACACGATAGGGAGCTTTATTTGTAACAGCACTGTCTTCCGGTCTATTGTATGCACATCATCGTTTTCGTGATATAATTTCGTCATAGAGTATGTTTCACTTTTTAATCATTATACAAGCAGCTTGTTCCAAAAAGAGAACTTTACAAATCGTTCAGCACCTGATTTAATATTTACACAATCACTCACTCCTACCAAAGTTAGAATGATATTTCTCAATTATGGTCATTTGAAGATCGTCAAAGTTAAGAGCATTACTGTGTATGTCCGTACAGCTATCTATGCAGATCGGTGAATTCAAATGTTGAACTATCGAGGGTTCCAGTGATGATACATTTTGTCAAGACATCTGACAATCAGACAGTACGCAGGGAGGAAGATTTGTGCTATTCCCAATGGCATTAACGCAAATCGATTAGAAGAAGCCTTCCAAAGGAATCCGAGTTCAACCCGACGATCTTGTTTTCCATGTCGCTAACCGTTACGCAACTCCACGTCTCCTGCTTGGATCACAATCGTTTTCTATTTCGAAAGTTACATTTCTAGAATTGCTTCCAGGATAATAGTCTAAGCACGAAAAGATAGAGGCAATATATTGATTGAATCATTTGTATTCAGAGGGCACATCTAAATTAATCATACATTTGAAGTTCAAGAAAAATGCAACGCTTCAGTAAAGGAATGAAAGTCACTAATTTACCTCACCTTGCAAAGGTTACGTATTTGCACATTCACAGTGTTCAATCATCCATTTTTAGTCATTATCATCATCATCATCAGCAGCAGCAGCAGCAACAGCAGCACTATCATTATCAGTCTTTTAACGTCCACCGTGGGACATATATCTTCCCCAGGATATGGCACAACCCTTGGCGTCAGAGAACCAATATTTCTGAATTTGTCCACTTTGTCTCTCCATACTGTATTCTGCCAGCCTCAGTTGCGCATGTGATTTCTCGCAATCCATGTCGTAAGTCGCGATGTCAATCAGTCATCTGTCATTCTTGCAATATGACTAACCCGTTGGTATTTGTGTTTCCTAGTGGATTCTATGATGTCTCGGACTCCTGTTTTCTCCTTGATATTTTGTGCTGCCTTTAGATTCCTCAATGAGAGGTTGAGCAGAATTCTTTAATGTGCACGTTGCTTGGTCGACATTTTGCAGGTCAGTCTCTTGGTCGTGTTCCATGTTTCAGCTTCATAGGTAACTATCGAGAAGATGCGTTGGTTGTATATCCTCCTTTTGGGGGATTAGTTTGATCTTCTTATTTTTGTTTGCATAAAATGAAAAAATCTCAAATATGACAAAAACGATTTTGTTTGATGGGTGAACATTTTGCTTTATGAAATATACTTTAAACAAATCATTAAAATAATGGCAATGATTTTCTACATCTAATGAAGGAAACAATCGTGGAATCATTAGCTAAATATCAAATTTAGAACTTCGTTACACTCTCCACATTTTTAAAAATCTTTTACTATTGTTTGAGATATGAAAATGAATATTTGTGAGTAGGAATGAATCTTATTTTCTAAGCATGAAGTTGTAACGTACGTATATATATACATATATATATATATATATATATATATATATATATATATATATATATATATATATATATATATATATATATTTACCTATGTACATTCATGTGGATAGATAGATAGATAGATAGATAAGTGGTAGAGTTTTAGAATGTAAATTAGGTAAATTGTTACAAATTGATTAGCTTTGAATCCACTTTGATAGATGTTGAGTATGGTACTTACTAATTTGGCAAGGTATACAGAAAGATTATTGATGCCATGAAATTAATTCCAATTACAATAAATTCAGCACAATTTGTGCAAACTTCTTGTATCAACTTTCCTAATTAGAGACTTCCTGGGCTGGAAAAACGTCTACAAACATCTCGGCAGTTATTCTCTCTTGTCCCTGTCCCATCTTTTAGATGTTAATCCTCTGTCTTCTACATTCTTTTAATCCTCACACCTTCTACCCCGAAACCTCCGGTGTAACCCTTTAAACTCTTAGTAATACCCCCCTAACCTTACCATATTTTGCAACACTGCCACGTCTCTGGCACCCGGAACCAACGCCTCGGGCAGTTAGAGTCATGAATCAATTACGAAACAGAGATTAATCGCCAGCGGCGGCCGATGATTTTAGACTCGAATACGAAACGAATAGCGTGGTCTCGCATGCCAAAGGAGTATTACAAACATCACAGGAAATAGATTGACAATTGTGGCCTGCAGCTAAATGCCCGACTGATACACTTCAGATCGGACATGTTTCGTGAAATAGAGGAAACAGTGACGGTATTGGTTGTAGCTGACGGAAACACAAGGGAATTTGACAAGAGAGATGGAGAGTCGAGCGAGAGATTTTGCGAGCAAAGAATCGTACAGTGGTGTTTAGAGTTGAAAGTGAATCGACAAGACGAACCCGTCAAAGGAAAATCTGCAAAGAGTATATACGGCATTCTTAAGCTGTTACATAATTTGTCCCACACACATACACATAGACGAGTGCACGCACAGGCACAAAAATAGACTCTTTCTTACTCACTCTCAGTCAAAAACTTTCGTGAAAAGTTGTTATAATTATGTCTACGCTGATTGTACCAAAATGAATACAACTTTATCGTGATTTTTTTTACTGAGTCTAATGGTCGAAACGAAAGTGTCCTAAATGCCTGTAAGTCCGTTGGGCTATGTTGATTATCTGCCTTTCGGAGTATACTCAATTAAACATCTACACGATGATATTCAGGTAAGCTCCTACAAAATTGTGTTCGTTGTTACTTTTTCTAATCCATAATTATATCCAAAATACTTTTAATGCCCACTATTCGCTAATTTCCTCCTCCAAGACAAGTTCTTTCGATAGTCTGAACACAAGATAAGTGTAAGAATCTCAAATAAGATGGTCTTATGAAAATAAACACCCTACTCAATAAAAAATAACAGCTGACGTTTCTCAGCGGGTTTTTGTACTATCAGGGTTGCTCGATGACATACTAAGATTGTATCACATTTTGACCACAGGAAATATTTATGTTCTTCAATAAGGAATAAAAGCCTTATTACAGACATACTTCAGAGGTTATAAATGATTTTTGTGTTTTTTAATGGAGCAGTAGACAATAATTTGAAAATTTTAAGATCCACGCACACAGTTAGAGTTTCTTTCTTACTCACTTTCCTCAAAAGCAAATCGACATACATGGATATCTTGCTGACAGGTATTATTGAATACAAAAATATATGAAGTTAATAACTAATTAAAACAATTCTTCATTCACTTCTGATGCCAAGACAATATCTAAGAAAAGGTCTCAATCAATTTAAACGAAAATTTCTGGAATGATGGACCACAGAGTAAGAGTAAAGTAGGTATGTCTTGTGGCAAATCATGGTATTCTGAAGGTTTGACTGAGTATACGTAACAAGGCGTATATTAATGACATTTGATCCATAGGTAGACTGGCAAAAATGCTAAGTATAAACCAAATAAGTCATATTTATCTGGTTTCGTCAATGATAGAAAAATTATTGGAAAAATTAGCTCTCCATTCTTTGGTGGGTCTATCTTTAATCATGTGTGAAATACCTCGCGATAAAAAAGGATTTACTCGGTAACTTGATAATTAATCACTTTTTTTTTTCAATCTGTTTGATGTCCTCAAACCTTTGGTCATGGACTTTTTCTTTAGTATCCGTTTCACTTCCCTGTGGCATAATTTCGATCTCTGACATGTTTGAGCAACCTTATATTGGGAGTGGTTGAAAAAGATTCAAACAAATAGAAGCATCAAGAAATGAATGTAATACATTTCCAACATATTGCAGGCAAACCAATGGTCATTCTAATTCTTCTCACTCCACTTTAGTTGAAAGCTGAGATCTGTTTGAAGCTTTTTATACACACTTTGACATAAATGTAAAAGTTGCTCACAGGAATGTTTCATGTGAGGATAAATAGACGAATAGAAAAGATAATAGAAAAGCAGTGAGATAAAAATACAAAGCGAGATAAGACAATACGCGGAAATACCGAGATAAAGGTAAGTCAGTAGCCGGCATGATAACCTACAACACGTGCAGGATTTCTAAAATATATAATTCTCTTCTATTTGTATTTGAGGTACCGTGAGGAGATCAAAGGGAAACCGTCGAGAGGATGTGGAGCCGGGTGACAATATTTAGTTCGTTCGTGTTATTGGAATTCATCTAATTCACTACAGTTAGCAAAATCGTGACCAAAGTCCTGTTAATTGTATGCCTTGGAAATGCGTTTTGCAATCTGCCCGTCGCCAAACCCTCACAGCGCTGGACGAGAGGTTAAGTTTTCCTGGTTTGAAAAAGCAACTGTCCGTCTCCTACCCGAGTGGCTAACTAAAACTAAAAACAAGTCCTTTCTGCAAGTAACCAATATCCTGAGTAGTGGATGAAGAGATGGCTGTATGTCCCAGGATATTAGAGCAAAGTGAATTTAAGCAGTCCCCATTACAGTTTGAACTCGGTTCACCGATCCAACTTTCTGTGTTGCTAAATAGTCAGCAATCTAAAATTTAAAAGTTTTTATAATTATCATAAGAATTTAAAAAGCCCTTGCTGCACCAACTAATTATCGAGTTGCCGAATTTTCACGAGAAATATTGATCCCTTTCCGTCTTATTATGACCCTATGACGGTTTGATTTCTCTGTATTCTTAATATCTAATCAAGTGCCGCTGCCAAACTGCCCCTAGCATCAGCTCTGCTAGCAATTTGAACTATCAAATCAGTCTGATATTATTATTTGATTGAGTTTCTATGATAAATTTTGATTCATACATCGATTGTTTTGATCTTATTCCAGCTTAACTCAGATAAATCAAGAAACACTCAGTCAGAATTTTGCATTGCAATCGAGAGAATCAAACCTGACTCTGTCAAAAAGTCTTCAAATTCATATCCATTTCAGATCTTGTTTATATGATAAAAAAAAACTTTGTTTTTATCTGAGGAATAGCGCTGGCTTTTGTCGGATTCTGAAAAATAATAGAAATCATCATAAGAGAAATTGAAAAAAATGGAAGAAATGCGAGGCAAAATGCTGGAGAATCAATAAAACTAGTTGTCATTCGGTCTCTAGCGAAAGTCACATCATGCAACTAGTGTCAAAAATCAAATACACAAAGAATAGTGAATTTTTGAAATACACAAGAATTTGGTGGACATTGTTTAAAAACAACAGGCAACAGATCTCTTTCAATCTCCAATCATTTTTTCAGCCTTGACACTTTATCTAAGTTTTTGTGATTCCAATCATGGCTCATCTTCAAGTTTCAAAGTATATTATCATCATCATCATCATCATCATTATTATTATTATTATTGGTAATAGTAGTAGTGGTCGAGAAATTTATAAAGCAGATATGAACCGTGAATCAACAAAATGAGAATTTGGAGTCAAAGAAGTTATCAAGGCCTTTTCATTTCCTGCAGCCTTTCAGCTCGATGGTAAGAGCAGCGCTACGCTGAAACAGATAGCTAGATTCCTGCAACTGCCCAATCTTATTTTCTAATCGTTGATTTTTATATACGCTGTCTTGCACAAATGATACATTCATTGCATAATAACGGTAAATCATTCAAACAGAGGTAATATAACGTATTCATAACACACACATCCTCACTGCCTCACACCCTCACGCACACATACACACACACACACACACACACACATATATATATATATATATATATATATATATATATATATATATATATATATATATATATCCTGAAGCAAATTGAACATTGAAAGAAAAGTTATTTACATAAATCAGCATTTTTGTTCCAAGTTCCGTCAATTCTGAAGGCGTATAAGAATATTACAATAAACCCTTTTAAATGTATGAGATATGTTTTTACTCCTTCACATATGTGTATGCGCGTGTGCATCAGTATATATATATATATATATATATATATATATATATATATATATATATATATATATATATATATATATATATATATATATATATATATATATATATATATATATATATATGCGTGTGTGTGTACAGCTATATCAGTCTTAGTAAACGTTCTGGCATATCTCTATCATGTGTCTATTTATGAGAGTCAGAATAATTGTCTACAGAGAATTAAAAAAAAACTAACGATAAATCTCATGTGTGAAAAGGCATGTATGTAAAAGCGCAGAACGCACGTTTATCTTTGCATTGCCAATTTTAAAGCGTTTCTGGGTGCGAAATTCCTCAGAGTTTTAAAACGATCTTTGAAGAAAGAAAGGCATTCAGTTTTTGAATGAAATTATGAAAACATGCAGTTACATAAGCGGAAAGATATTCACATGTTTTTTTTCTATGTAATTAGCGGGGATGAAAACCAATCAATAACGCTCATTTATTAATATCCAAATACATTCTGTCAGCGTGCTTCTCGATTGTCCTTTCCGAATGATCATAGTTCTTTTTTATCTTCTTGCAAGATCCGCGACCACCTGCTCCAAAAAGAACATTCTTCATGATTTCTAAAGGATAAACATCAAATATTATTCTAGAAAAGAGAAGACATGTCGTTGTAGGAAAATGTTCCTCTAGATTTTCCTTTGCCTTTTTTATATCTAATTTTTTTCTATTTTTAACTATGCATCAAAATTTGCCTTTGCTCTTTCAGCTTTCTTCTCCATCAAGCCTCTGTTTTAATCATATATTACATGTGATTGCCTCTATTTATTCCTCATCTATCGGTTCTTTTTCATCTCTTTCTTTTCTTTTCTCTTTCTTTCTCTCTTTGTTAGTCCATTCTATACGGATTCAACTTTCTCTTAAAAAAAAAAGTCTTCATTTTTGTCTGTTTTGCTGTTCATAAATCGATAAATTATGAGGTTCACTTTTCTCCATAGATTTAATCTTCGCACAGGCGTTTTTTTTTCATTTTGCAATAAAGAATATTTTAGTAACTCTTGTCTAAAAATCTTAGAAGCAGTTTTTTACCATTCATCTGTGAATTATTCAAACAACTATCTACCTCTTTCATTTTTTCATTCAAGTGTCTTGGCTAATATATTTTTCGCTAATATGATTTCGGTAAACCTGTTTGCTGCAGGTTCGAATCCATTCTTATTTCCGCTCCAACTGAAGATGATAACTTTAACCTCAGTGATATATATATGTGTGTGTGTGTGTGTGTATATATATATATATATATATATATATATATATATATATATATATATAGAGAGAGAGAGAGAGAGAGAGAGAGAGAGAGGGGTTGTATGAATTTAACATTTGTAAATTTGGCGCAGTTGTTACGAGAGCCATCTTTCATTCAAGTTTTAATTTAAATTATAGGTTTGGTTCAGTGTAGCGTGATATAAATATAGAGGAGACTCCTCTGCTACAAATTTGATGAGGAGTATTTTTGTTGTTCTTATTAAGGGGTGAAAAAAAAAGTCAGCTCCAACTTGGATGGGAAAGAGTTCTATGAATGTTTTGCGAAGTTGCCAACATAACATCGTCCAGGGAACTACTTACAGGTGTTTTTTTTTTAAAAAAACTCTCGAAATGTCTCTACTATTCCATTAGGGACACATGCAAGGAGTAATTTAAAGGGAAATATTTCACAGCTAAACATTGCCTTTTTCACAATGAATGTCTGGGAGCTGTTTCTCTCTCAATAGCTGATAGAAAAAAAGCAGCAATCAACGAGATCTTTTATTGTTGGCAAAGCAATTTTACACTTATAGCCTAATATATGTTCAATATGTGATTTTCCGTAGAATTGGCAACATTTCACTGCCATAAGATACTTGAATGTCGATGAAACATTTTTGTAATTTTGGTAATCTTCAAACTTCTACAATTCATACAGCTTGCTGATATCTTTCTTTCAAATACTTGGTAGTTTTATGAAGAAAAAAAAGTATTTCTGTCTGAAGGAATCAAATAATATTTCCATTTCTAGTTAGATTATATTGTAATCAAGTAAACTAAATTTTCGGAAATAAAATAGATTAACCTAAGTATAGGCAATTATTTCCACTTTTAAATATCATTTTTTTTTGTTTTGTTCCATTTAATTGAAAAAAAAAACAACATGGAAAATGAAATCTCCAATTTGTCGACGTATATCATAAATAAATTATATATTTAATATTTGAATGCTTCTCTTTGCCGATGGGTATTATACTCAATCATGAAATCACTAATGATATCAAGACTATACCTCATATTTCTACCAAAATTATCTCCTACTTTAAGTTTTATCCCTGAAATAAATTTCAAGTGTAGTTACTGGGAGTAATTTAATTTTTAATTTTCTTGGAAAATTTTGCATGTATGGTGGGCTAATAAAATTAATGCAAACCTTCAAGAAATCCGACAAGAGCATATTTGTCTGACAATATTGCATGAAGTTTTGACTTTAAAAAAAAAAAGTGAATTTGATAAGTGACTACATTGGAATTTACCACATCAAATTTCATCTTCAACATAAGGTTATTGTTTTTATATTTGTTGCATAGTATCGATATTGTGTCATACTTTCAATACAATGTTGTATTGTCCATAGAGTGCTATATTGCTCATAATTGATACATGAGGTCCTACAAAACATGTTCAGAATGTCAATATGAGAAAAAACATTTCTCCAAAAAGCGTAATAATCCTTTACTTTATGATTGAAGACAGGCTTTACATGCAGTTTCTCAAAATCCTCGATTTTCCCATCCTCCTGGAATGGAATTAATGAAACCTTTGTCCTACATTCATATTGGCCGGTACATCAAGAGTAATTAAAACTACAACATTCACGCTAGGTCATCATGATAAGATACTATTATTGGTGAACAAAAGAGAGGAGAGTTTGGTTTGAGTTAGATCAGAGCCTTCAGCACTATTAAAGTATCTCGCATATTTGGGTGAATGTTTACCACTTTATGAAAGAATATGAATATCTTCGATAAAAGATGATTATTATGAAATAATAAATATAAAGATATACCGAGAAAAGTTAGTGCACTGAAGCACTGAATTTTATGTATATATTTATTTACATATGCTTTATCCCCGATATTGAGCACTCTTCTCCAATATTTATATATATATATATATGTGGGGGGGGGGTTGTGTGTGTGTATATGAGAGAGAGAGAGGGAGTGTGTTTGTGTGTCTGTCTGTCTGTGTGTCAGTGTGTAGACATACGAAAATATATTGTTTTAAAAACATTTCCCAATGCCCACGCTCGCGCGAGTTTGCAAGTGTGTGAAGGTATTCTTGATATTCAACAGCTTCTAATATATATACATATATATATATATATATATATATATATATATATATATATATATATATATATATATATATATATATATATATATATATATATATATATATATGTAGCTGACTATGAATTATTTATAGATATGTCGACGCCGGTTGTCCTACAATCATTTTGAAACATTAATAATCAATGCAAAGGGGATAACTACTTTCTCCTTCGTGGGATTTGACGATGCCTATCTTCTAACTGAAATGATTCGACGAGGTGAAAATTTTCATCTACGATTTCTTCTGCTCCGTAAGGTGTTTCCGAAAACGATTCAGACTTTTACACTGTCCCTTTCTAACAAAGCAGCGAAAGGCCACATCGCCTTCAGTCTATTTTCGTAAGAATCCAATTTCGTGAGTAAACAAATATTCTTTATTGAACTCTTATTAAATCTCTGTCGCAAACATATCACGTCAACTCTTTCTTACCTTCGTCCGATGCAGCTGAGTGGTGAACATACAAGTTATAGTCAGTAGGCGCGACACGCCGTTGCCTGGCGCTGAACAGAGAAAAGCTTCGTCTAGCCCTTTGATTGCTTCAACTGGCCAGAGGTTGAGGCGGACGAAACCGGAAGATGCTAAGATAATTACCTACAAAATGAAAAGAAAATTTACACGTAGACTCAAATACTTGTATGGGAATTGAGATAATATTTGCTTTCTTAATGTGACAAAACGTTATAAACAAAGAAATCCGTTTGATTTGGAATTAAAGTTCACTTTAAAATCTGTAACTAAGAGGATAAAACTTGTTCAATTTGAATCCATCATTGATTTTATAAGTTAACGGGTATTACTTTCTTCAGAGATATCAATTTAGATTGAATGTTTGTAGATGAATACTGCCCGGATAAATCTGGCATATTGCTTCAGTCGTTTAGCATTTTTTAGGTATCTATCTCAAAAGCAATGTTTTACATGAATGTTGAGTTTACCACTGCTTTAGAGTAAAGCTTCTTGGAGAAAAAAAAAGTATATCTGAATATTCTGATTTTTTTAAAGATTTTACTGACTTAAATTGTAAAATATGCTGTGAATCTTTTAAAAGTAACAGAAGGATAAGAATCTGTGCAATGAGACTGCAAGCACGTTAAGCCCAAGTCCTGATACTGATAATTGGAAAGATAATGACGAATAAATATTCTATGTAGAAAGATCTGTATTTCTATTTTGTAAACAGGGAGATTTGAGACGGAACAATTGCATAGTCCAAAATGCATGCATGACTCACGTATAACTCTGGAAGGATCTCAGTACCAAAGACTATAAATCGGATCCAATTCTGTCTCTGCTCCTACTAATCCGATCCTTCTGGGGTCTGCGCACGGTCTAAAGTTGTTCGAATATGAATTAATTGAAAATGTTTTCTCGTTTTTCACCGTTCTGGCTTACGATTTTTCTTTATAGGAACAATCTACTTTTGGATAGCAAAGGAAACAAGTGTTTAAAGTGACTGTTTATTAGCCTAAGCAATCTATTGGTTGAGATTAAGGGGAAAGATTGAGAAACAGCAAACTAATTTATTGTGTCACTACTTGACCTTTTCTGTGTAAATTATAACTCCTTTTGGATTCACTGTATCATCCTTTTTCAGAGAAAGTAAGCAAGAGTGCCAAGTTCAAGGAGAATAAATTAACATAGTTTTAGCTGACAGTATCGACACTTTAGTTCCAAAAATGGTCTTCCGACAATCTTTTTAAAGAATGTATCACTAATAACCTGTTGTTGCTCTTTTTCTGCACAGAATGACTTGGAGGCATAACGTATAATTGTATCAAGATAACATTCTACAGGGATTTTGTTTTTTAAAAAAATGGCTACGTATTAAGAAAAAACAAATTGATAATTCCTGCTCAATGTACTGATCAAAGTACTACCAAATTAAATCTTGATCAAATTGCTTCAAACTGGAATTCATATATTTTTCAGATGTTTGTCTTCTAAATGAAACTTTCCCTTGTTTCTTCCACGAAATAGCTTTTTTCGTATCCTCACATACATTCTAGTGCGCACTATCAGGCATAATTCTTGGCATTTGCCAGCAGACATATTTCTAAACTACGATATAAATTAATACCGTGCAAAGGAAATGGATTCCTTTATGGTAGCAATTTGAAACAAATGCACCAGGGTTAATTGAATCAAAACGAAAAGATAAAGTTCAGCAAAACATCAAAAGGCGACCTAGAGTGAAAGACATAAAAGCAGCAAGTTGGCTCAAAACAAATGTAAAAGAAGCATGATAGACTTATGTCCGACTATGAAAGCAAATTGCATCAACACTAAACAGTATTTGAAAGAGAGATGATTATATAAGATTTTGACATTAAGATCAAATACCCAGACGGGACGAGATTTGACTGCCAAATATACGAGAGAAAGAAAATACCTGTTAGATTGTTTCCGCAGCTGTCTGTGTGTGAGAGTGTAAACAGCAGGATGGAGACAAAATAATGTGAAATATTGGGAAAAATACCAGGACCTTGCACGAACATTGAGAAAAATGTAGCATATTGAAGTTACAATCATGTGCAAAGACGACATATTTGTATGTTGCATGTTTAAGTGGTGTAACAGTGTTGGCACAGATACATCATTGATTGATCTTGTACAATATGTGTCTGTCAGTCTGCTTTTTTGCAGTCTGGATTTGGCTTCTAGTAGCCTCTTGCTTTTCCCTAAAAGATTACGGACTCTTGTTGCAGAGAACGTTGTATTTCAGTAGATGACGATCAGAAGAAGTCTTTGCAGACTGTTTTTTCAAGTCAAAAAAGCGCTTGAATTAGTGAAGTGAAGATATAGTAAGGTTTCAAAGGAGATATTTTGAAGAGACAAAAGCACATGTTTGTCAATAAGCAACATCTTCGTTTATATCAATTTGATGGATAATTTCTGGACTAACCTCGTATTTGCTGAACGATTTGTCCAAACAATGAATACCAACTATACCTTTACTCAGGATTGAAACTGTACTCTAAGCATTTCAATCATTGGGATAAACCTGAACTGCTGCTTTTTCTATCCCTTCATGTTACTTGATGGGAATTATAGGTAGCACTGGCACAGCAATGGTTGCCAATAAGGCCAGGTGAATGATAAATGGGAAGATCCCACTTTTATTTACCGATGCATTCTGCTTGCTCTGCTGCTTCAAGCTTTCTTCCACTCGTTTATAATGTCAAACTTTCCTCAGGAGATACGAACAACACTTAAATGGTGATAGATATTGCCCTGGGAGATATTCCTCACCAAAACTGCGCCTGTGTTAAATGTCTTTATTTTCAATAACAGATGCTGTATCTGACGAATGTTCAGTCTATACACCTTTTTTTTTTTTTTTTTTTTTTTTACTCATCTTTAGTATCTGCCTTTTCTTAAAATCTATCTATATACCTCTACGAGGGTCAGTTTGACAACCCAACTCCTCCTATCTATATATCTACCTGTGAAACCGCATACCTGATTTAGAGACTATCTTCTCACTCATCTTTGTGATGATTATATCCACCTTACTCTTGCTGCCCATATGTGTCCATTTGCTTGCCTATCCCAACACTGCTCGTCCAACTTCTCTCTGACTGTCCACATCTATCTCTCTATCTTCCGTTGTCGGTCTGTCTCTGCCTATGTCTCTCTCTATTCCTGTCTACCTCTATTGTTTCTTGGTCGTCCTGCGACTATTCATTTTCCCTGACTTTCTGTCATTCTTTTTATTACATCGCCTGTCATTTTGTTCCTTTGGCTCCTCCCTGTTTCTCCTTGTTTTCAAATCTATCCCTCTCAACTGCTAGTACACCTGTCTGTACGTCTATTTTGTTTGCCTCTTTCCAATTCAGTTCCTGCATCTGTGCTGGTTTAGATACTTTGTGCCCTTGTGACTATCTACCTGTCTCTTTCATCTTCTTTCTATTCCCGCTTGTGAGTCTTCGCCCAACAGCCTTCGAGTTCATTTGTATATCTACCTACTTTTGGGCATATATGTTTGGCTACCTGCTTTATATCCATGCGTGGATCTCTCTGTACTCATCCGTCAATTTACCTATCTCTCTGTTCATGTGTCTACTTGCTCCTATGCCTACGTCAACATGTCCAATTTCAACTCATTTATTAATAGTTCCTGAAGATGGGATTCGCAAACTTCAGGAAAACAAATCGACCTGGGATAGGACTCAGAAGTGGGTGTGAATTTGTCATCAATGTTTGCATACCTCACTGTATCACCGTTCTTTGTGCACGACGTCAGTGGTTTTAACTTCTTGTCATCAATGACGAAAATAGTAAACAAAAAAAGGTTTAATTCCAATTGTATACGTCGGACAAAAGAAAGAGAAAGATAGAAAAAAACTCAGCCTAATGGTTGATCCAGCAGTAATCTCGAGTCTACCTACCTCTGAGCATATAGGTCCGACTACCTGCTTTATGTCAATCTGTGAGTCTCTCCAGGTGTCTACAAGTCACCCTACCAATCGTCCTGTCTATGTATGTGTTGTGTGTTCTTGCTCATATATATATATATATATATATATATATATATATATATATATGTATATGTACATATATATATACATATATATATATCTACCGAAAGCTGTTTCGTTGTATTACAACTCTTCAGCGTGGCTATAGACTATCCATTATCCAGTCCAGTGCCACAAAGTAGGATTGAAACCATCGCTTCAGACCAAGAAGCAGGGATCCTACCTCTGCTCCACGGAACTGGACGGTCAGTAAGGTTGAATTTAAGCGATATACTTATTCACGCATATATTCCTCATCCACCTGGGTGCTCTATTCCTATATTGGAAGAGCATTGCATAAGCTTATACTTGATGAATTACCTCACTTTAGGAATGCTCAATCTAAATAAGGGAGCGATAATTATTGTGTCATCCACGGACAGCTGTTTTGCTGTATTACAACTCTTCAGTGTGGCTATAGACTATCCATTATAATCCCTCTGTACCTTTACCAGCCCTTGTGCCTCACTGCTTGTCTACCTTCTACTGTAACTATATATGTTTTTTTGTGACTGTCCCTTTGTTTTAGTTTCCATTCCTCTGTTTAGCTGCCTTTGTATCGACCTATCCTATGTTCATAGATCTGTCCACCTGCTTCTGTCCCAATACATATATGTCTACCACTCACTGCTTGTAGCTGTCTGTCTACTTGCCAGCGGTTACCTGTCCTTGTGTTTACGAATGCACCTCTTTTTGTATGCTATACGTACTAATTATTCTTTTTATTCACTTTTGTCTATTAGGCAAATCATCAGCTTTGGTCCCCATCTTATATATATATATATATATATATATATATATATATATATATATATATATATATATATATATATGTATAAATAATCCAAACACAATTGACAACCACATTACACTTACATTCATATGTTGATGCATCTGTTTTTGTATGTCGCAGGTACCAGTCACTCTTTCCATATACTTGTGTCTATTAGGTTAATCATCACACACACACACTCATATATATATATATATATATATATATATATATATATATATATATGAGGTCCAGCTAAGCATCAATATTCCTAATCCGAACACATTTAACAACCACATTATACTTACATTCATATGTTGATCACTATCTACCAGCTCAGCGTCTAATTCCTGCAATTATGTCCTTTTGTCCCCAGATTCTTCCGTGTGACAGCTTCTATTTTAACTGATTGTGTGTCTGTCTGCTATTACTCTCCGTCTCTTACTAACCAGCCAACAGATTCTGTTTTTTTTTTTCTCTTCCTGTCCACGTATCTATCAACTTATATTTATACCTACCTTTCTCTTTGTACTTCTCTGTAAACGTCTCAGTCCTTTTTGGCTATTTGGACATTTTTAGATTTTGGTCACCGGTCTACGTGGGTAACCATCACATTTTTCCCAACGTTTTCTCTGCTATCCAAAATTAGTGCTCTTATAGAAAAAAATCTTTTTCATGAGCCGAAATGGCGTTCAACTGGTAAGCACTTAGCTTTTTTTCATATAAGTCGAATGTTACTAATAGTCCAAAAATCTTAGAAATAGGAATGATAGTATGAGTCGTTAGAAATTGGGTTGTTAGAGTTTAGGCGATAAAGGAAGAAATTTTGTTGCCTCTACTACGGCTTGCCGCAAAACAAACGTTGATTGCTTTTTTGTTGGAGAAAAAAATATTTTGAAAAGCTACCAGTTTGTTTTCTTTTTAATAAATACGTTTACGTTGTAAAAATGTTCAACTTCCTGATATTCGCTTACTTTAACCGAGTATGGCATAATATCAAAAAGTGAAAAAAATGGTGATGGCGTACTTAAAAAAACTCAAGCATTCAAAATCATGAGTTTTTACATTGGCTTATGCACTCCAGGCAACATTGGGAAATACATTATATTTAGACAAGCTTGGTTGCTTTAGGGTAAAACTCCCTCGTTCCATTGAAATCTTTTTAGACCAAGCAAAATTCATTTTTCCTTACAAAATCATTCTCAAACTAAGTGCATAATTTCAACTCATGTATAAGCAATTATTGAAAATGGGATTTGCAAACTTTGGCAAAACAATTCGATCTGAGTAAAGCTTCAGAAGTGAAAATGAATTTCTCATTTGTTCTTTGTATACATCACTTAGTCACTGTTCTTCGTGCATGACGTCAGTGGATTTCAATCATTGTCAACGATCATTGTAGTTACATACGAAAATGAACTAGACATTAAACAAGAAGAGGGGAATAAACGTCTACTCAGCCTAATGGTTGATCTGCTGCTAGCTCCGAAAACAAGAACAAGTCTACTCAGCATAATGATCACCTGTCATTTACCTGGAAGGTCAAAAAAAATACATTAGTTCATCAGCCACTGATTCCGATAGTGAAAAAGAAAAACAGTGTCATAACCGGTTGAATTTCACCCGGAATCTATGGCTTCTAAGCTGGAAGCTTCTAATCACTTTCGAGCGGATATGCTGATGAAGAGTTTTACTTACAGATTTTATGATAAGGTTATAAACTGTCTTAATGGCATTATTAGTAGCATAGTACTTTTTACAAAAAAAATCAAAATACATTATTTCTCATTTTTACAGTTATTTACCGTCTCCTTAGTTGTTGTTGCTTTTAGCCTAGTTAAAAAATCAAGATGAAAGTAAATAATCGCCAAAACTGATAGTAATGATTGATAACACTTTATCCACTAAAATAAGTAAAAAATCATTTTCAAAACAAAAATTGTAATAGTCATGATAATTACAGGAAATATTTTCCTAAATCAAACTGAACATAATTGCTTATAATTGACTTTGAAATAGGGGCAAATTTACCTATAAACTAATCCTATTTCGAATAGGTAGATTCAATGAAGTGTATATGAGGTTGAGAAATTTTAAAAAATCTACTGAAATAAAACAGAGGCAAAAAAAAACAACGGAAATAAGAAATCAAGAAATAAATATGAGCTAGGGAAAATAATATTCGAACTTTCTTGTTTTGTCTTGAAGAAATCAATACGATGACTTGATAAAGTTGATTGTCACGAATGTTGTTTTTTTTATATAAAAACAAAACTTCTTTATTGAATGAGCAACAATTCCCAACCTCATCTACGAGTGCACTTTTTCCATCAACTCTCATGAGTTAATTCCGATATGACGTCATAGCATCTCTCTTTTTGTGCGATCACTCTCTGAAATGCATGCTGGAATCGGTAAAGTTATGATTTGGAAGGCTGACAATAATAAAGTCAACTCTACGAGATAAATAGAAGACACGTATATGGGCACTGCGATTGAGATCTCTTTTATGTACTTTTACTTCTGTATTTCATTCTCCGGTATCAAAAAGGGGTGGTAGTAATATTTTTACACTGAGTTGTTATAAATGGTCTTAATTTAGAACCAAATGCATTCAGCATAACGGTCCTTGATTCTTTTCTGATATGCTGGATTATTTTACCAAGTACAATTTAAAATTCACTTTTAAGGCTACTTTTGGAGTAAGTCAGTTGACCAGTTTTAATTGAGGAATTATCATGTCCTTTGATAACTTTCATCGTGATACTTGGCGGGAATCGCTTTAAAAGTGAATCACTCAAAACACGTTACTGGCTTGTCTTTGAAGACAAATCTTTCAAACGTTCCTACAAATATATATATTTTTTTAATTTATGATTTTCTAGCGTAACGAAATATGGTATTCTTTGTCAACCCTGGGGTTTATATATCATACATTTGCGTCTGTTTGTAGTTTGGGTTGGCCATTATATATTCATATTTGTCCTCAGGGCCAAATACCTTTGATCTAATCGAACAAAACATATATATTTTTCAAGGTAGCGTATGTCGGTGAGAAATCAAAATAACTCTTTGTGTCATTTCCCGTTAGTGTGGAAATGATATCTTAATGAGCGATGGAAAAACATATGTGGTTATGTTTTATTCATATACGTACTTCAGAGATTCTGAACATTCAGTTTAACGAGATAAATGTCACAAAACTGTTCATTATTTACAGTCTTATGAAGACGGGAAAATTACATTTCAACAATTTATATAATGTCGCTCAAAAATATTATCATTGGAAAGGATTTAAAATTCAAATCTATCGTGAAATCGTAAATTTTTAATGGTTGTTAAAATGAGACATTTCATTTCAAATAACGATTTCAATTTCCTGTATATTTGTTCGCTCAAGAAAAAAATCAACAAAAGCACAAGATGAGCCAATATTCTGAACCGAGGATTGTTTCCACTTTGCACTAATGCCTGTCACAAAGATGATGTATCAAACTCTTCTCACTGAAGCTATGATTATATATCAAGGCTAACCTAAATTTGGTTTGGGACGTGGATACTTCTTTTCTCTAATTTTGTTCCTCATAAATCGAAATCAAAATTATTATTTTCATTTAGTTTTCAGGGGTCGAAATCAGGAGAGGATATTTTTCCGATTTTTAGGGATCATAATCAAGGGGAAGATTTTTTTTTTTACAATTAGGAGTCAGAATTGAAGGATTGAGGAAGATCAAAGTGGAACTTTCATTGTTAACTTTTAAGAGTCAAGAATTTCAACACTTGTCGGTATCAAAATGTTAGGGGAGATATTTACTTTTTGGGATCGGAATAAAAGGGGTCTTTTAACTTCTAGTGTTAAAAATCAATATAATAATTTTCCATTCCTAGGGATTGAAATAAAGTGGATAACGTTTCTTTCTGTTATGCAACAAAAGTGAAGAGGGAACTCTCAGGAATTAGATCGACAGGGGAATTTACTATCACTTTCTGGGTTAACATCGAGTTCAGGCTTTTTTTTTTTACGATCGAAATAGAGTGTGAATTTGTTGAAATAGAGTGTGAATTTGTTTTCATTTCTTTCTAAGCTGTCTACCTTGAAGAGGGGGTCTTTTTCTCTTTGACAATAGTCACACGCCCCCGAGGAGACCTTTTTACTCTCACTTTTTTGGGATCAAAATCGATGGGTAATCTTACTCCTTTTAACATTAAGATCCCTTTTCAATATCGACCAAATCAACGCCGATTTTCTCTTACTATTGGCACAATTCTTGAACATTAGCTCCCCTTCTAAACATCACTCGCTTTTTTTCAACAATGACCTAGTTTTTCTTAACATTACTCCGTTTTTCCTTAACACCAGGCCCCAATCTTCAACATTATAACCTTCCTTGAAAACTTTATATCTTTTTTTTCAACATCAGACCTTCCTTTTTAAATTAGCCCCCGATTCCCACCTATTTTGGGGGATTTACCCAACTTTTTCTCCTACAATTACCCTTTCTTTCAAGTCTGAACCCTCAAAATCCTGTTTTCAGTATGAACACTTTTACATCAAACCAACTCTTCTATAAATATTAGCTGAACATCTTTTTTTTGCATTAGCACCCAACTTGTTTTAACTGTGTAAAGAATCTATGTTGAAATCAGATTGAATCAAACGCAAATTGATTTATATCTATCTACTATTCAATTTCTTCTCAACTGTCTGTTGAGGCGTTCTTTGAGTCCAGACAGCTGAAATGTCCATTCGTATATTTTCACGTACATATTAGTAGATGGAACTGGAAATATAATTTGTTTTTGATTATCTTACTTAATTGTATGGCTGAGATACGGCTGGATATCTTTTTTTAGAAAAAAAATGTCAAATTAAACCATGACTCGGCATTTAAGGGATCATTTACAGTTTACTGTTTAATATCAGATCATTAAAAGTAGATTTATAGAGGTCCATAGAGATTTGAAGTCGTAAATCATCATCATGGTTTCCATTATTATCAAGTAATGCCAGTTATACGTAAACAACAGAAAACTCTTACCGGCTGATGGAAATTTTCAGCTTTGTATCTCTTAGTTGTTCACGGTGAAACTATGCTACATTGACCTTTACAGTCAGAATATTGATATTTACCAAGCATAACAGACTAGGGCGCAAGCTAACGGACTGAGGTTGAAGCAAGATAAATCAATGGATATACATAATTATATTACTCAATAGGTTTGAAAAGACCAAACAATAAATCATTGGCAAAACATGTTGTTTTTTAAAAAGCTTTTGTTGCTTTTGTAAGATTTTGCCTTTGCAAAGAATTATCTTCTCAAGGATTTTAGGACATTAATTATAAAAACATTTAATTCCAAAGCCATTTTCGTTTTCCTATTTCATTAGAACAACAGGGATGTTTAGCCAATTTCTCTAATCAAATTGACGAGGTCTTCTTGTTTGAAAAAACTATTTAAATCGGACGTGCGATAGAACAGGAATAAACGAGGTATTCAGCATTGCACGTAGTCTTATATTTATTTAAACTTACTCTTATATTATTTGATTAGTTAGTTGCAACCATTTCTGCATTTTACCTTCTGGGGGAGAAATGGGAGATCCATTTATGAATGTTGCTTATTCGTCCATCAAATGAGCATGCTACTCATTCTGTCAATTGAGGCAATAGAACGCCTGAAAGACAATAAAAAAAGTTGGGCCTGGCTTCAAACTAGACTTGATCACCGACCTTCAGCCGCGTCACAGACATTTAACAAGTTTTAGTAAGTTCGAGAGAAAGAAAATAGAATTAGATCGGAAAGGATCTCACAACTTTGAAATCTATTATTTGACTTGTCTTGAGTTGAAAAATCACTACGAATCATAGAAAAGGGACAATTTGAGACACCGAAAACATACAAAGATTGCATGCTGTGTACTTCAGATGTTATACGATTTTTTTTTCAGTTCTTGGGTTCATGTTAGCAATTGGAGTAATAGAGAGTTGAAATAAACCCAATCCGACATCATTCCAATCTGTTTCCATAGTCTTATAATAGGTACTTCAAGGAATAAGAAGAAATAAGAAGAAAACATATTACCGGACAAGTGATATTTATTTTTGTACGCTATATATATATATATATATATATATATATATATATATATATATATATATATATATATATATATGTATGTGTGTGTGTGTGTGTGTGTGTGTTTGTTTACGTGTGTGCAAAAAGATACATACATACATACATACACACATGCATACATACATCTATTAAGAAATAGATATATCCCAGCAGCAGCCCTATTTTTTAAAATTGTTTATTCTATTTATGTTGTCTAGGCTAAGTGATACATCAACTCTGTGATGATGGAAGATCATTCCAGAAAAGAATTTTGATATAACCTGATTCATATATATATATATATATATATATATATATATATATATATATATATATATATATATATATATATATATATGGAGAGAGAGAGAGAGAGATTGAGGAAGAGGAGAAGGAGAGAGAAATCCCAGATCAGTCCAGAAAGAAGCCAACTGTGGATGAATGTGGATTGAGCACTTGCAAAATGTGCGACTATCTTAGCCAATAAACAGACCAAAATACACATACACGCACGCACACAAGCTTGCTATCGAAAAAGTTTTCTTTATTTTCATATTTTTTACTTTTTTATAATTATTAAACAGTAATTATTACTTGTCTCTAATACCTTTTTGCTGAAAAACTAAACATAGTCCACATTCCCGATTTTCTATAGAAAATATCGTTCCGATCTCTGCATGAAAACTATAAGGAAAAAAAAACAGTAAACTAATGTATCTGCTGATGCTGTCAAAGTAAAATTCTCAGATGTATTTACCCATAATCTTACTTTTATTGCCAATTTCTGCTGTTGAACATCAAGCACATTGCATTAAATTAACTGGAAGTGACATCAAAACAACTTTTTTTGTTTTTTTGTTTTTTTTCCGTTTACAAACATTTGTTTTCTATGGTTGTATTTATTTTTCACTATGTCGGCCATGAAAGAATGGTCACGTAGTAATCTCCCTTTTATTTATTCCGCTTTTCCGTCTTAATAAAATTAGACGAGCGTTTTAATGGGCCATCAATTGCAAAACAGATCATCGTGGTGAACAGCAATGTTGCTATTTTCCCAAATTCTTCTAATGTCGTAATTTTACAAACAGCGCCGTTTTACGTAATAAAAGCTGTAATCTATTAGACTAAATTTGAAACAACCCATTTGGGAGCTGAAATGATTTGAATTGTCCTCTTATATTTGCATGTGGAGAACATTCTAAGAATTTTCTTAAAGAGTTGTTAGCTTTTGAGTGTAGGCGATCGAAAATACGCTGGAATCTTTGGATTTTTTTCAGTAATCCATTGTTAGATCTTTTGCAAGGATCTCTTCTTGAAATCAGCATTCAAATACCTGTGTGGTTTCATTTACAACTAGTTTTGAACACCAGTGAGAATTATGCATCCGTCTCAGCCACTAAGCGAACCTGATAGGCAGCCATATAGATATTCATTATACTCAATCAAACTCATGACGAAATGTGAAAGGATTTTTTTTTCGGTGAGAACAAGCTTTCGAAAGTGTTTTTAGTCCTTAACACAGCTATCTCAGTCATGGCTGCGACTTTGAGATAGAAAAAAGCCTCCTTGCTTTCATAGGGAATTGGAATTCAGATTTTTGCATTTCTCAGCGGCTAAATCAAATAAAGTGTGGGGGGGGGATTTTCAGACTTTGGTTTGCCTCTTCAGTATTTTATAGTAGAATGAGATCTTATGTAATCACTGGAGAGTTTCTCTGCATTTTTTAACGGTTGTGACAGACCATGACAAAAATCATATATCCTTTTTTACTGCCCAGCTTTATTCATTTGCACGGAGTTTTTGCTTTTTAGTGAGTGCTTTAGAGTCATTATCCGTTACGATCATCCCATAGATTACTCTATGCTGTGTCATAGGTGAAGCACTCTCCTTAGTGCAAGGGTAAGCAAGTATGCCCCGCAGATCAATTCGCAAGTGTAATCACTTCGATACCCACTGAAAGTACCACTGTGCAAATAGTCAACCAATAAACATTTTAAATTTCCACAGGGGTTATTGCTTTCTCTTCCAAGTTATTTGCTTGTCTATTCAATTTTATTTAAGTGTTATGAGTATTTAAAACACATGAGTATTAAAAGCACTGTGGTAAGTTGATGAGAGCTTTATACACAACTGAATATTCGAACGATTTGGCTGCATTAACAAGGCTCAAGCATACAGCGAAAGGGAGAGTTGCCTAGAATTACATACAAGCCATTTCCTCGTCTACAGCAAGTCTGCCAAATGTATATCTATGTTTTGCCACGTGTGCCTTGGAACCAAACGTACCACAATCGCTGGGAAATTCATTAGTGTAACCTAGTCACAATAAGAAGAGATTTTTACTACGCTGTTAAGTTTGTTTTCTTGTTCAAGCTATTCAACACATATGCTCACTTACATACGCTAAGTAACACACGCACGCACGCACGCACGCACGCCCTTGTGGACACTCTCTCACACATGCATAAGCCTTTGAATTATTGGCACCCGATTTAAGGACTCACATCTTAATATTGACTCTAAATCACAATATAGGGCTCTCATACTACGATTTTTTTTGTTTTTTATTTAACCTAAAGCCCTCAAGAGATATTCCGACAAAAATGTCTTGAAACCAAAACAGTCAAATATCCCTTGCATCGTTGAATGGTTTCGATTCATCTTTTTCAGTTCTTTTTTTAAAGTTTATGTCTGATGATAATCAATCCTAGACATTTTTTGCATTATTCCATAAAAAAAAACAAAAAACAACTCACTTCTTATTCGATTACATCTACTCTTGAAGCGTTTTT